>JASUDE010000037.1:590-122938 GCA_034509685.1 Colletotrichum cereale | reverse complement strand
CCGCGGGGCACACGCGACCCCCCCCCCCCCCCAATTCAACTCCTCCGCCCCTCCTGTCACAGCACGAGCCAATCAACCAACTTGACATTGTCCACGATTACAGACTGAAACCACGATATGCTGATAACCCGGGGTGTTAGCCATCAGTGAACTCAAATGAAAGGTGGAAGACTGTCACCTATACTCAGGTATCCAAAAGTGATACCTCTGCCAATAGAATGCCGAGGCTGATGCTCGAAACCGTGGCCTGACCGGGCAAAGTGGTGGATGATACTCTGCCACGCCATGCAACAGAGGCAGAGTCAAGGCGATAGGACAAAGCGGTGATCCAGAGCCACGGACAATCTGCTGGTCCAGATACTCGAGGTCAAAAGAAATTGATGATGGTAAAGAAAGTGAACGATGCTGCGAGGAAATGTCGCACGCCGCTGATTTGCCGCTCTAGAAACACCAGAAGATCCAGTGACGGCCGAGAGCCGAAACAATTCTGCTGCTCCAGAATGCGAGGTGTGGACGTAAAGTGGAACGGTAGTCCATGGGTGTTGATCATGATTCTGATGCCCAAGAAACACAAGACGGCAGAAGGGGAAATCAAGATGACTAAGAGGCTGAGTGGCGAGCTGGTGTAGGTGGTCCGTAGAGTGAAGTTTGAAAAGTGTCTCAAGATTCTGCTGCTCCAGAAACGAACAAGATGAATGAGCGTCCAAACATTGCTGCCTCCTCAGAATGCGAGATCTGGATGCAAAGCAAACTGTTTGATGAGCATTGGTCATGCTTCTGCTGCTCCCAGAAGCACGAGGAAAAAGCGAAGGTGGCGAAGAGTCAAGGTGGTGAAGTGAAGCCTGAAAGTGGCTGAGATTCAAGGTGATTGAGTGATTGCTCATGCTTCTGCTGTTTCAGAAACACAAGAGAAGATGGCCAAGGTGTTGAGTGATGGCTCATGAGTGCGGTCATGCTTCTGCTGCTCCCAGAAGCACGAGAAAAAAGCGAAGGTAACGAAGAGCCAAGGTGATGAAGCGAAGCCTGAAAGTGGCTTGAGAGTCAAGGTGATTGAGTGATGTTTCATGGTTCTGCTGCCCCAGAAACACGAGAAAAGGAGGTGAAGATGGCCGAGGTGCCAAGGTGATGAAGCGAAGCCTGAAGAATGGCCGAGAGTCAAGCTGATTGAGTGATGGTTCATGTTTCTGCTGTCCCAGAAACACGAGAGAAGGAGGTGAAGATGGCTGAAGAAGTTAAGATGAAGAAAGACGAGTGTCGAGTGATTCTGCTGTCCCAGAAACACGAGAGAAGAAAGTGAAGATGGCC
This sequence comes from Colletotrichum cereale, assembly GCA_034509685.1. Taxonomy (NCBI): domain Eukaryota; kingdom Fungi; phylum Ascomycota; class Sordariomycetes; order Glomerellales; family Glomerellaceae; genus Colletotrichum; species Colletotrichum cereale. The sequence goes on along the minus strand of JASUDE010000037.1, from coordinate 121,633 downwards.
GAGGGGCCAATGTGGTGGTCGATTGATGGTCGATGAGTGTGTTCATGATTCTGCTGCCCCAGAAAACCGAGAGAAGAAGGTGAAGATGGCTGAACGTCAAGATGAAGAAAGACGAGTGCTAAGTGATTCTGCTGCCCCAGAAACACAAGAGAAGGAGGTGAAGATGACCAAGATGGTTGAGTGATGGTCGTTGAGTGTGGTCATGATTCTGCTGCCCCAGAATCGTGAGAGGGAAAAGCGAAGGTTTAGGTAGGTCCAAGGCGATGAAGTGAGAATGACCGAGTGCCGAATGATTCTGCTGCCCCAGAAACACAAGAGACGAAGGTGAAGATGGTTGAAAAAGTCAAGATGACGAAAGCGGAGTATCAAGTGATTCTGCTGCCCCAGAGACACAAGAAAAGGAGATGAAGATGGCTTAGAGCCAAAGGATTGTGATGCTCCAGAATGTGAGATGTGCAAAGTGAAGTGCCTGTTGATGCTTCTGCTGCCACAGAAAACATCGAATCGCCGAACTGAATTGTTGTAGCAAACGGCGAAACTGATTTGACGAAGACCTCGAGACGGAGTGTGCTGGAGGAAGCCAAGATCGAAGTAAAAAGAGTGGTGATGATGGGAGTGGTTCAAATTGGATGTCGACGGTCGAGCTCAAGGCTGTATGAGTGATTGAGAAAGCCAAGGTCGGATGAAGAGAGTAGTGATGATGAGAGTGGTTCAAGTTGAATGTCGACCACAAGGCTTTGAGTGATTGAGAAAGCCAAGATCGAAGTAAAAAGAGTGGTGATGATGGGAGTGGTTCAAATTGAATGTCGACGGTCGAGCTCAAGGCTGTATGAGTGATTGAGAAAGCCAAGGTCGGATGAAGAGAGTAGTGATGATGAGAGTGGTTCAAGTTGAATGTCGACCACAAGGCTTTGAGTGATTGAGAAAGCCAAGGTCGATGTCAAGGGAGTAGTTCAAGTTGGATGTCGACCTCAAGGCGGAGAGTGATTGAGAAAAGCCGAGGTAGATGTCCAGATGTCGAGAGAACGATGAGTTGGAAGACGATCCTTAAGGCTGTGTGAGTGATTGAGAAAGCCAAGGTTGAGGTCGTCGAGGGGAGGAGATGAGTCTCCGAATACATTGCAGTCGGTCCGGAGGTGATGATGTCTTCCAGACGGCAATGATGGCTGGGATGGACTCTGCTTGGCGTGAATGAGGTTCAGCAAGAGTCCGGTGCCACAAGAAGAGGTGGGATGTGGCGTATGTGAGTGAATCCCAGGCCGGATCGTGATGATGTTTGATCCGTTGTCGCGTTAGCTTCGTCGTCTTCGATCGCCCAATCGCAATAACGACTACTGACAGCCGACACCACGCGAAGGTGCGACATTGTCGGCTTGGTTTTTTAACGAGGTTTGCTCCTCGGAAAGCCCGAAACTCTCAGTTCGGGGGACGAAAAAAAGTACCATCGTTCATCAAGCGATGGATCCTGTGTGCTCGGCAGGAAGCATGGATTGTCGTTCGACGAGGCGAGAACCACGACCTCAGTCGAAGATGAAAACCGTGAAAACCGGAAACCGAAGGCCAAAACCAGAAGAATAGTCGGAAACAACAACGGAGGCCGAAACCACCACAACAGAAGACAAGGACGAGACTAGGTCTCGGACGAGAAGCCCTGTCGACGTCGGATGGCTGGCGGTGGTCGGGTGAGCTCTATGCCCTCAGGCAGCTCGAACGACCGACCCTCGACGAAGTTGATCCACTGCTCACCAAAGGGAAGGTCCCAATCGGGGTTCATACCGTACTCCTTGACGCGGCGAGGGATGCACCAAAACCAGGGCCACTGCCACCAGTGGTCACCCAACGCAGCACGGACGTTGCTGATTGTTCCCAAATCCCACGGATTGAACGGTACCACAACGTGCTCGAGACCATTGGGACCGACGAGGCCCATAGGCCACGAAGGTACCCTCCGGGAGCGGACGAAGCGGCCCATCTCGTGGTGAGTCTGGTTCCGGAACACCTGGTTCTTCCACTGCCCCACAAAGGGTGCCAGCTTAACCCACAGGAAAACCATAGGGAGGAAGAGGGCCGACAAGAGGACTGGCCCATAAGCCCATCTTGACGACCACTTTCCCATGGACCACGCGATGGCGCCAAGGGAAACCAGGTGAAAGTTGACGATGTACACGGTGAAGAGGAGATAGGCCTTCTGCGTCGGCAGGCAGACAGGGACCCAGAGCCACCAACACTAGAGAGACGGTCAGACGAACTCCACAGAACAGATGAATTCCGAAGAACAGATGAATTCAGGAGGACAGATGAGAGCAAAGACAAGACTTACGTAGTGATCCCACAAGGGGAAGCAGTGGAGATCCTTCCTCTCGTGGGTGTACCCGTGGTACATCCTGTCCAAGATCGGTTGGTGACCTCCGTCCTCTGGGCACTGCCTCTTCAGACAGTCCAGACAATGGTTGGGGCGGCAACCAAGGTCGAACCAGTGGTGGGCAGCGTACTCGTCCCTCAGTGCCTGCATCGCAGGCTTGAGAGCTAACACAGCCCCCGAAGGCAACTGGTAGCCCCTCTTCAGGAGCAAGTAGCTGGTCCACCACATCTGAATGAGGCAGCCTCCCGTGAGGACGAGGAAGAAGACGAAAAGACCGAGGACAGCGCAGGCACGAGGCAGGTCGTTCGGGTCGGGACGAAAGAGCAGACGCTCCTTCCGAAGACCGGAAGCCGGGAGGATGTAATCTTGCACTGAGAGTAGTCCGATGTTAGAATCCCTCAAAAGAAAGGATGAGAGAAGAGATGCTTACCCAGAAAGTGGAAGATAGCCCAGGAGTGGGCGGCGAGGTCGAGCACAAGCAAGACCGGAATCCACGCAGACACGCCGTAGAAAACAGCCACGACGGCCTGGCGGAGGAGTGCCCAGAAAAAACTGAGCACAGCCCGGGGGGAGCTCGACGCCGGGGGCGCCGTCTCGGGCATCGACTCGGGCACCATGGTGACCGAGGGGCAGGACGAGGCGAGGGGAGGGCGGATGGCAGAAAGAAAGCAGAAGCCGTGAGAAAAAAAGTCGAAAAACTGGATGGGCAGATTCGCGTTTGAAATCGACTACAGACAACGTTAGTGGAGGAGAGCGCCATCAAGGCGAGAGAGAGAGAGAGAGACAGGATGAGGTTTGGGGCACACTGCTGAGGGGGGGCACACACCGTTTCTCGAGAGGCTGAAGAGAGAAGAAAAGAGGAAGAAGAGGGACGCAGTCGAGGCGATCTAAATAAGAACGATGGAGGGCATACGAGTCTGGTTGGGAGGCAGGAAGGGCAGGCGCGTACCTGCTCTGTTTTCTTGCAGAATCTTCTCTTCGCTTCCCCTGTCCAAAAGGGGAGGAGCCAACAGAACTGGCAGGAGCAGCTTCGCTACGGCAAGAAGCCAAAAAGCATGGGAGGTGCGTACCTACCTAAATCAGTTTCCCAAACCCAGGCAGCGGAACATTGATGGGGGAAATGGAGGTACGAAGTAGACGTAAGAAAGGAAGGAACCGGGCAATGCCCTTCACAAGGGAACATTTCATACAGAAAAGACAATGGATGAGATAGCGGACCACATATCGGAAAAGTGGATTATTGAGGTAATACCTGATGAAGCATCAGACACGACATTAAACAAGCTACTTATTGGATGAGCTACTGGTAGTTGAGTGTGTTCATAGGCACCGAGATGGGACGCGGGATGGCATTGAGCACTGGACTGCGTACCGGAGTAGACCAAGCATCAGATAAAACACTAGATATAGAGGGTATATTAAGATACTGGACGTGGCACTGGATGAGGCTCGAGATGAGGCATAAGATGAGATATGAGATGAGGCTCTGTATAAGACAATGGACGAAGCACGAGATGAGGCTCTGTTTGGGAAAGAAGCGGCATAGGCAGTATATTCAGACTGTGTCTACGATCCATGTGTGATCTGCTAAGGAGCAGGTGTGTGCGTATGTATTTGTGGGAGCGTTTTTGAGCGTCCATGTGTCCGCGTGCGTATGTGTGTGTGTGTGTGTGTGTGTGTGTGTGGTGTGTGTATGTGTGGTGTATGTATGCGGTGTGTGTGTGTGTGTGTGTGTGTGTGTGTGTGTGTATGTGTGAGTGTGTGTGTGGTTTGCCGGGGAGAAGATCTAGAGATCTAGTACACGTTGCACGTATACTCGAACCAAACCCGGCCCAACTCGCCGTCCTCTTCGTTGCAGGCGGAGCTCGAGCAGGCGCTGAGCCAGACTCCTTCCCACATGCGCATGACCCAAAACCTGTCCTCACAGAAGTCTCTAATGCCGATTTTGTTAACGTCGGGAGCGTAGTGTATGTTTTCTTGTTGAAAGCATTTCTGCCAGCACTCGGGGAGGAGTTGGAGTGGAAGGTGATCGTCGTTGGAGAGCTTCCATGTGTCCCTGGGATCACCATCTCGGCTACGAACGATGCCGTGTTTGGTGGCCGCGTCGGGGCTACCAGCCTTGAAGAGGCTCCTAAGCTTGTCGAGATCGATGTCGACGGAGAAAGCGGAATTTCCAATGATGGGCAGAGCTGAAGTGCCGACGGCGGCGAGAGCCGAGATGAAGATGGTAGAGAATCTCATCTTTGCTGGGATGAAAGGTGCTTGGAGTATGGATGAGTTATCAAGTAAACAGCTCTGAAGAAGTGATGTCTGGCTTGAATGTTGAATGTGTGATGGAGGATAGATGTTTCTTCTCCCTCCAGAGTGGGAGGAGGGCGTTCTTATATGCCTCGACCGGGACATTAGGATTCACAATCACTCCAGAATCAAAGTTTTCGAACTTTGCAGTGTAGATGACCGTCGCGAGGGAAAACTGCTTGCCTCCAATCTTTCCAAGGCCATTCTGAACTCTCATACCACCCGGCTCGGACACAACGGTGCAGACGCCCCCTCCAGTCCTCATCAATCACCAACTTTGTATCCGATAGCATGATAACTCGAAGGTGATCCATCCCATGTGGTGCACCGGGCCTCACTGCGACGTGGGAACTATCAGGGGGAAGATGTTGTGCAGACGTTGACAGGATCGCCGTTGAGCAGGGCTGAGCGTTGCAGGGTCCACGGGGCACAGTACATTTCCCTTTGGGACGCCCAAACGAAGCACCAACTCGATGTGGCCAAGGGGTCAGTCATGTGCACCTTTGACTTTCCCGTTACCAAGTTCTGCCACTTGTGGGTGCAGGAATGCACCTGGATAGCCTCACCGGGGGGAAAGTTGGAAACTGCTCTTGCCTCTGCCTCTGCCTCTGCCTCGTTTTCCAAACGCACGGTGGGCTCTACAGTCTTGGCAGGTCCCAATCTCGACTCTCTCCATGGTTTCCCGGTACTGACTGCCTGGGCAGGTACTTACTACTTGTCTACCTACCTAGACAGGAAGCAAGTGTGATGTGGAAGCGACTGTGTTTTCTGTCCTCATACTCAGGGGCTCTAGCACAGTGCCGCAGTGGGATGGCAGTCTTGTATTGACGGAAGGAAGTACTCGACCATTGGTTCAGGATGAAGCCGTTTCCAAATGCAAGAGAATAGAACTGCGGGAGTCAATGACAGGCTTCTCTCACTGGCAAGTCAATTCGTGCAAGGAAAGCTAAACAATAATGTCTGATGGTTAGTTTAGTGTGTTCAGCAGCAAAGAGGGACATGGGCAGCCTTGGATTCTTGACCACAACTTGGTGCTTTCCTTGAGAAGCAAATGGTTGGTTCCGATGTTGCATCACAATGACGACTCCAACAGAGACATCGTCACTCGCACCCTCACCGCAAGATAGTGACGATAGTGACAATGTTGCCAGTCGTAGCAATGGAAAGTATGTCGATAATACAGGCAGGCCCCCATCTACCACCGCCGACTTGCTGGCTGCGCCAAGTTTTATCTGGCCACGAGAAACCGCCCTCGGGTAAGCCCCGCTCTCCCTCTTTGTCGCGGTCCTGAACTCGGGTTGCCAAAATCCGGGCGGCCAAGAATGTAGTGCAAACAGATATGGAGGTCCCCAGAGGGGCGGAAGAGAACGATCGGACTGGGTCGAGGAAAGGAGCTGTTTTTATCACCAACACTTTAAGGGCGTCACCAATCATTATGCGGCAAAGTTTAATCATTACCAGTGCAAACGGATAAACAAACAAACGATGGAGCCAAGACACTGTGAACCGTCGACCAAGGCTACGAAATCAAAGCCCTCGCACTAACTTGCCAAGGTGCTGTCAAGTTGGGGAACGAGTAACTCTCACTGCGAAAAGAAGTCCACCGTCAAACTGCGGCCCTGATAAAGCAGAAAAAGGCATCCCATTATCATGAGTTGATTTCCAGACGCAGATTTCGCCCAATACCAAGCCATGCCAAGATGTTGTCGTTGATGCACCACAAGTACATCGAGCATCGGAAGTTGGCCCCCGTCGTCACTTCTGACCCGAGAGAATGTGATGTAGATCTTTCATAAGATGTAAGTGGAAGGACGTGAACGGCCAAATGATATAGCGGTATGTCGGGTATGAGAACACGTGGCGTGTGATGGGCCAGGCTTCTTCGAGGGATGTGCAAATTTGGCCAAGAATTCGTCCGCCCATGCCCGGTATAGAAGCTGATGCTTTTCCCGTCTCGGGGGTCTCCTAGTATAACATAACCCTGGGAGTCAGTGTCTGAGGAGCGGGAAGCCAGTGGAGTGGATGGATCTAACCTGGTACGAGATGTCAAATGCGGGCTTGTGCCCATTTCTGGGGTGCTTTGACTCCGCCGGGCAAGTGCTACGAAAAAAACCGGCGATAGATGTATCGCGAAGGGGGTCGACCAGCTCAATCTCTCGGCGTTTCTTGTATGAGTATAAACATCGACGTATCATTTCGTCGCAATGGAAATAGACTACCGAGAAGGGCGGCCCGGTAAGTAGGGAAGCTCAAACATGCGTTTCTCGAACTGGGAGATGGGAAACTCCCCGGGCGGCCAGGGGAGGCGGAAAGTCTTGAGAGTTGAAGGAAACAGACTTACAGAATCGACTCAAAAGAGTGGAACTTGATGAGTTCCTTCATGGTGATGTATTGGTAGGTATCAGGTTTCCGGTAGGCCAGCATCATAGGCCATTGAAAAGCGCTATCGGCCCGGGGCTCCTTGGATTCATCCCAGAAAGAGAATTCGAATAGCAGCAACTGATCGACTTCCTCGGGCTGTGGCGTCTCTGGAGAGACGGGTTGCTGAGTTGTCACGTCGATGAAGTTGCAGCGAAGCAAGCTGAGATGGCGGGAGGTCCATCGACGAGGCTCCACCAAGAGACATTGCTTTTGGTACCGAAGCTGGATTTCGTAAAAGGAGAGGCTTGCGGCGTCGTCGTCGTCGTCGTCGTCGTCGTCGTCCAGGCCATGTTGGTCTACTTTTTGAGAGGGCGTAAAGGGCGTGTCCGCGTGGCTGTGGTAGCGCTCCTTGTCTCTCTCTTTCGTTCGGTGAATGGTATCTGGCGGGGATTGGAAAGTAGTGGCTTGAGGGAGGACCCCCGCCTCCCCGCCTCCCCCCCGCCCAGCAATGGATGCCGCTGTGAGCAGGTGCAAAGAGACCCACCTAATTGCGGAGGTTTATCCGCGGTAAGGCGGATTGCCCTGGCTGCCTATCTGCCTATCTGGTCACTCACCTTTCAACATACAAACAGACCTGACGTCCGCACCCGCAATCCAGCGCGGAACCTGTGATGTGCTGCAAAGTTTCGAAAGCTGTCCATTTCACCTCGAGTCGTCCAGAGAGTCGGGACCCCGGACCACTGATCCCCTCCTCCTCACTAGCTCATCCCGGGTCCGTGATCTGCATAATCTTCGGGCTCTACCGCCTCGTTCCGGAAAATGCTGAATCGAGAGGCATTGCCTTACACGAAGGCACCAGCCCTCCCCAATCGTTTGGATGCCAACGATGGTCTTTGCCCCGTGCGTAAAGGATCAGGTATCTTTGGATGTTCTACTCTAACATGCTGCAACTCTGACTGTTTCCATACCACACAGTCACAATAATCATATACATGGTAGCTATAGGCCAGACTGATCCCTTCCCTGTCCCAGACCACTTATTCCCCAGCTTGAATCATGTCACAATCATCCTCGACTTCCGCCTCAATCTTACGGCCGATGACCTCATACTGAGAGTCACCAGCAACGAGCAGCCCCTGCAGGTATCCACGAACTGGGACCTCGGAAATAACTTCGATAAGGTTACCGCCCTCGATCTTGGAAACGGCTGTGCGATACAGCTGGTCGGCGAGACGTTGAAATATGCCCTCGTCGTGGCTCTCCACGATGCTGATGATCTTGTCTAACGACGAGGTGAAATGTAAAGCTCCAGGTGTCTGTGACAGGCATCATTAGTCAATACAAGCTAACCGGGATGTTAATCTGGGATACTCGGTCTTTTTGGCCGGCATGAACATGATGGCTCCCACACCCACTGTTTGCAGACGGCATATGGCAAAGCCGCATCTTCCAACCATCCGGTGACGGTCTTGGCATTGGTGTCTACCCAATCCGCTAGAACGGCCTTGGAAATAGTGGGAAAGGCGACACCTCGAGTCACTTGGCGACCGAGGTTATTGAAAGCTTTGATAAGATATTCTTTTGTAGTGCGGTCGTTTCCGTTCTCGTTGATGAGACTTTTATAATGCTACATGAACCGATAGCGGGCCAAATTGAGACGGATCATCTGCACCTCGTCGGCCTGGTCTGCGGTAATGAGGACGCCGGCCTCGACAACGAGTTCCTTCAGTGAAACAGGCGCTTGTGGGTTGGTGAGGGAGAAGTCTTGTGCCATCGCCCTCTGGTTCATCGCACCAGCACGCTTGAGGATGGCTCGCAAGTTTCGATGGCTGTCCTCGATAAAAGACCCAAAGAAGAGCTTGGCAAGGATGGTGGAATCGCCACGGAGAGACCTTTTCTGAGGGCACTTGTTGGTGGTCACGGACACCTCGGTGTTAATCGGCGTGCTCTTGAACGTGTTGGCCATACCGACGAGTCTCTCGGCAATGTACTCGTTGTTGATGCCGTAATGGGTATCATCGATGGCGAGGTCTCGGGTCGGGGCCTGGTCTGAGGCGAGCCCAGAAGAGGCGCTTGGAGTGTTCTAGGACAGGGAGTTGTCGACAGGATGACGGTTGACGCGGGCGATTAACTTGACCCCGGTGACCGCCTTCACTGCCAGGCCGATCATAAGATTGTACAGCTCCTCAACAGACTTCCCACGCGTCATCGATCAAAGGCTTTAGCGCAACAATGCAACGTGGGGATAAGAGATACGTACGCGATCGTGGAATTCGTTGATCATGCCATCCCCCAAGACGGTGAATGTGTCAGGTTCGAAAATCTTAATCGGGACTGGAATTCGGTGTGTGCTGGCGGTAAAAGTTATAGAGATGAAGAACGTGATGGGGTCGAAAAGGGTTGACTATGAGGAAGCCCAAGAAATCTTTGTTATGGAATAAAAGAGAGATAAATTGGAGTTTGTAATGCCCTAAACTTACCAAAACAATACAGCTCCGTCTTGAAGGGGCAAGGCAAGTCAAAGGGTCCTTGTGCGACGCGGCTCTAGGTGATTTCATTTACTCGTGCAAAATAAGTGAAGAAGCTCAGTCAGAACTCGGTGGAACTTGAGAACAGTAGTAGGCAAGCACTTGACCTCACCTCACCTTTTAGGCTTTTTGGCCTGGCACTGCACCTTGTCCCAGCACACACACCTCAACCAAGTACCTAGGCACCTTTAGTACTACCTAGGTATCTGGGTCATCTTCAGCTGGCGACAAGGATCCGACGTCAAGTCTCATGCACCGAGTCTCGATTCAACCCCGGCTACTTAATGTCGGAGACATCAAAGACAACGACCAAGACGACCACAAATCATCCTCATCAATACTGCAACCAGCTCTCTTCCGCCTACCGCCGGAGACTCTTACCGTCGTGGCCATCGCACTCGTCAACCCCTGCGACCCGCGCGGCTTCCGCCAGCGGACTAATTGAGTCGATTGACTGGCTTGCAGATGGCTATATGAAAGCGCCTTCATGGCTGGCCCGATAACTGGGGCCGGTCTATTAACTATATAGTTCAACTTGATGTACCATGTAATCATAATAAGAAGTGCAGTCGTGTGTACATGTATCAGAACCGAGACGCTTATAAGCCCAGAATTCAGCTATAAGAATTAGTATGATAGTCCAAGTAGCATTTTTAATAGAAGCCCAAACTTACATTGGGGATTCAAACGCCAATAAGAACCATATTCTTTTGTCGTGCGTCCTCCATATCTAAGGACCTGTCCATGTCTGGGTTTCCAATCCCATCCCCTCGGAACCCAAAGATCAGCCATAAAAGCATAATCAGCGTAATATACTCTTCCTTTAAAATCGTACGTTCCTAGAGTTGATTTCCGGACGTGGCCAACCATAAACATTACATTTCCACAACCAGCTTTGTCTTGAACCCCTTTCCGGACAGAGTCATGCTTTGTATATTCCGGGTCGTCTTTGAGGCGGTAACTCTCCTTATTTTTACTGGGCACTTCGCAAATTTGGAAATAGTGCCATTCGTTATTACCAAGTGTTACACCCTTTGCTTTTGCAGCCTTACTAACTTCTTTGAATTTGGCCGATGAGGGAAGATCGCGCAGCGAGATTACAACTTTGTCAGATACAGTCTGGAGATCGGTAGGAAAAGCGAATGAAGATACTGCTAGAAGCAGGTGTAAGACAGGTAGGATAATCATTTCAAATATTAATAAATAACGACTGAGAGGTCTAAGAGACAAACGTTAACAAGTTAAGATGTGAAGATATTTATGCATTCTACTTATTACTTATATTTGTCACAAGGGATACTGCCACGCGACACCGCTTTTCTGAACGACTATTGCTCCTTAAGATTGGCCCCGCTTCTTACGACCGACCTTCGTTCCTTAGATCCACACATGAAGCAGTATTTAGAAGCGACCTCTGGTGTAATATTATATAGAAGAAACAAGCCACTTTAACTAAATGTCTCTGCCCCTAAGTGATCCTGCTTTGTGATAGTATTATATAAGCATACTAAAAATGCCTCTTTGTAGGTTTGTACTTTGCCTCCTTTAGTGGATGTTTTAATCTAAGTTTAATTAGTAGACGTAATTAATCATTTAAACTATTAAGCTCAGCTAAACATATTAGGCTTAGCATGAGCTATTAATGCATATATTCTGGAGTTTAAAAGGCTAGTGCAGTCACAAGGCAGTAGTTCAACAGGGGATATTGTACTGTAAAGTAAAGTATATTGGTAAGTTTTAACAGGTAAGTTGTTAGTATATCACAGAATAAGTGTGATACGGGTACCTCCATATCTGCCTTCCGGCATGGGTTGGAGCAACAGTCTCTGACTGTTCTACCTATCTTGCGCAAAAATGTGACGAAAAGAGGGAGAAGGGGCTAGGGAAAGTGGCCGATCTGTATAGGGGCTGGATGCCCGGCAACGCCGGATGCGGGGCAGCCGGGTTGTTCCGATATGGTCCAATATGCTCCACATCGCAACATAAGTATACACAAGCTCACTTTACACCCATTGTAAGCCCTAAGGTACAAAGTCGGTAACAGCAAGGCCATAGATAATACCGGTTTAGCTGCCTCTTAATACATAAGGCTACTTACTAACTCCTTAAGGGCACCAAACGGTATTTCACATACAAGAATAATAGTCATATAAGTAGACTACTGATAGAGCGGCGTGTATTATCCATCTTGTGCAACCGTCGAGACAAGCGCCATTACAACACATCACAAAGGCTCGCCAACATACGTCACTTTCACCAGATTCCTCACCCTCACCATCCAAAAGTCAAACCACCTCGCCTAAGCGGAACAACTCATGCCCTCCTTATACCGGGCTCAGCTCGGCCTGGACCAACCCTCCAACTTCATTGCGGGATAATTAACAACCAGTAAACATGAAAAGATGAAATAAACACGCCCCTAGATACTTGTGCCTGATCACCTTGGTTCACATCGCATGTCATGGTTGCGGAGGCGGACCCAACGGGGAGACACCGGCGCCGTATCGGCAGGCTCCACTCAAGATGAATATATTTATTCAAAGGGTATAAGGCTGTAAGTAAAGATATTAAGAGTTAGGAGAGTCGGATTTATATCGTAGTCGCAACTGCCCCTCGATCTAAGCCAAAATAAACCCAATAGTTGGAGCCTCGTCGTGGTACACAGATATTTTAGAAATTGACTTCCCAGCCGCCATAGCAAGCAATTGCGCCTCGTTGCCGAGAGGGCTGCTGATCAGCTGGTTCCAATTATAAGAGTCCTCCGGATGGTTCTCCAGATCGAAATCTTGTCCGAAAAGGTTAAGATTTGCCTGGACTGCAGCTATTGCGGCGTTGGTCAAGCCGTCGACGATCCGGGTTAACTCGATGGAGTTAAGCCGCTGGAGGCGTAGCCCCTTCTTTTTCCACGTCTCAGCCATAAGCTGTCCGAGGCCCTGCTGGTCTGGGGTCTTACCCGGATCGTCCTCAGCCTTATCAGCGACGATCTTGTTTAAGAAGCTGTCGACTTCGATCCGAACGACAGGCTCTTGGCCTCCCTTGAAGCTCGGGCTATAGACCAGCGTAGCCGTTCCAGTATTTTTGAAAGAGTAGCTGTTGGCGCCAATCCAATCCTGCGGGCTGCTACGCTGTTTGAATGTTTCAGCGTAGCTGGCGGATTTGTCTGCTGATGTTGACTTATCAAATGCCTGCCGCATATCGGCCTTCTTCTTTGGCGTATCTTCTGGCTTTAACAACTCCTTACGCGCATCATCGAGACTGAAAGACTTCGGAGGATGATCACGCGGCTCGGTCGGATCGACCCTCTTGACGATATTGCCCGTATACCAGTATACAGAGCCACCGTTGCTCAATCCGAGAGGAACAAGGGACTCAATGTCGATGATGAAACCGCCCTCTTCTTTGGACTCTCGCAGCACACAGTCTGCAAGTGTCGTATCACTGCGCTCGTCATAGCCGCCGCGTGGTAGGATATAGCCGACCTTATCGAAATCTTTGTTGGCGGCAATCATCCAGACATTTCCGGTGTCCAGGTCATAGGGAACAACACCGCAGCGGACTCTACTGCGGCCATCTTTGAGTAGAACTGAGTTTCATTATCGTTAGTCTCGGAGTTCCAGATAGATCTTAATGGCGGCCGAATGCTAACCTGAGCCATCCTTGTCGCCGCCTGACACCCAGGCCTCGGGTAGGTACCAAGGGTCAAATGTGCCAAAGTCCTGCCATGCTTTCTCGCCTCTTCGAAGAAGGCCTCGTGTGTCTTGACCCTTTGCAAAGACGACACTGACTGTTGTCGAGAGTGCAAGTGCGCAGACGTTTTGCACTGATGAAAATTGCATCGTACCGAAAGTTCCGGAAAGCAAACTGGACTTTCGAGAGTGCTGCGAGTTTAGAGGATTACAGTTGGCTAAATAGTAGTTACTGTTGTGCGGGAAGGTTTTTACAAATGAAGAGCATAAGACCCCTGTCTCCTTGACCGCAGCAAGGCTACATGATTGCCCACTTTTCTCTACGCGCTACCAAACTCTGAATAACCTCACTTGCCTACAGCGGATATTACCTAACCAGCGGAAGTTGCCGGCCTTGTGACGTGACTCTTTGTAGAGGGAGATTGAGGGTACCTCTGGCATATGCAAAATAGATGCAAATAGAAGGACGCAATATCTGTAGGGTTTTGTTAATCTCTTGTTGGCTAGCCTTCTCACAGTCAAGGGAATAGTTGAGGTGCTATAATGCTGCTGGGTCACCCCCACCAAGTTAAATGAGAATTCAAATCCTTACTAGATCCGCCCTGGCCTCCAGCACTGTAAGGATAACAGCATCCTGGATTAACAGGTCATCTGTATCTATACCTATTTCTCCCTCTAATTGAGAGATTAGAGTTCTAATTTTCTAGGTTCTTTGACATGAAAACCTGCATGATTGTAGCTAATTAAAGACCGTGACTTTGACGTGTGCTGCGTATAAATTGGGAATAAATGTATTACCCAGGGCGATTTAGTCAACATCCTGGTGCGCTGAAACCCCTGCTTCCGTGCTTCCGTGAGAAGAGGGTGCTAAGCACAGACGCGGGCTGCTTAGCACCTATGGGCCACAACTAGGATTTCAACCCCTTTTAATACAAAGATGAAATTTATAATATGTTATCCTGTAATTATTTGTAGCCGGTAGATTGACGGCGGCCTTCTGATCTGTCAACCGTATTTAACAACAGCCGCCACCCCCGCAGAGGTACCCAAGTCTGCTTCAATTTAGGGCGGCACATTCTGACCACCTCAGCCGGCCAATCCGATAGTTATGAAAACGTACAATCAAGCCTAATTCCCCTTGTTTTTTACTCTCTATACATATCTTGAGAGACCTGCACTCGCACTGTTCTAACATATGGCAATGGTACTTTTGACATTGACTCCAGCAGACATTTTCTCGGCCCCGAGAAATCGTTGAAAAGACTACAGTTTCGCCAGAAGGGTGTCGAGAACCCGTCATGGAGGATCTGTAGGGAAAGCGCTTCTGTATGGACTATGGCTCGAACCTCGATTGAGCCTCAAAAAGTCTGCGAATTAAAGGCCGCCTCGGACTCGGCGTTTGTCTAATGTACAGGCTCTCCGGAAATAGATATCCGTCACGTATGTATGACGCGTCTCGAATAAAAGCAGAACAACATGAAAGTCAGAAAGATTCGAGAACTGCGTGAGAAATTCGATTAAATCGTCTTATCAGTATGAAACCCAAGAAGACAAAACTTGTGACATGAGCGCATAACGACGTCACTAAGGCATCCGATAAGAAACAGGGACAAATCTCGCTACTAGCTACCATGGCTTTTGGCCATGGATAACACAAATCCCGCATCTTAGCGCCTCCAAAACAGCAGCGCCGCGGGAGCCAAAACCTGATCTGCCACGCGCTCAGGCACAGGCACTGACATCCTGGCCGGTATCCGAGTTTTGACGTATGACGAAACGTTTGTTCACTATCCTCTCAGACCATGATAATGTCCTCTTCGCCGCATTGATCTTGATTTTTGATCACCCTTAAACACATTCTTACGGCATTCTTGAAGACAGCGGTTGGCACAGTGTTATAACAAAAAACAGTCTTATTCTACCGAGCCGAAGAAGAACAGGCCATCCGATATCATGGGTGATAACAGTAAGCAATTGCATTCCTCCCATCTGAGGGAATCTGTTCTAATATTCTGTCAGACGACGGCCGGGAGGCCACCTGCGAAAATGACACCATGTTTCAGGCATTCGAATGGAATGTTCCTGCCGACAAGCAGCACTGGAAGCGCCTAACAGCGGCCATTCCCAAGTTGAAAGCCATCGGAGTTGACAACATCTGGCTTCCCCCCGGTTGCAAAGCGCAATCTGCCGAGGGCAACGGCTACGATATCTACGATCTCTATGACCTTGGCGAATTCGATCAGAAGGGTGGAAAGTCCACAAAATGGGGACCCAAAGAGGAGCTTGTGGAACTGTGCAAAGCAGCCAAAGACAATGGCATCGGTGTCTACTGGGATGCGGTGTTGAACCACAAGGCAGGTGCGGACCAGACTGAGCGCTGCCGCGTTGTGGAGGTCGACGAGAACGATCGTACCAAAGAGGTATCGGACCCATACGAGATCGATGGATGGTTGGGATTCGATTTTCCCGGCCGAGGCGACAAGTACTCGAGCATGAAGTGGCACTGGGAGCACTTTGGCGGTACCGACTGGAACCAGGAGAATGAACGCAAGGCCATTTACAAGATCATGGGCGATCACAAAGAGTGGTCGCAATCAGTTGGTGACGAGCAAGGCAACGCTGACTACATGATGTTCGCCGATGTGGATTATTCGCACCCGGAGGTCCAAGAAGATGTCAAGAACTGGGGTGTATGGATCACGAAGGAGCTTGGGCTCAAAGGTTTCCGCCTCGATGCAGTCCAGCACTTCAGTCAGCGTTTCACCAATGAGTGGATAGACAACCTCCGCGAGGAGTGTGGCAAGGACATGTTCATCGTTGGAGAGTTCTGGACCGCGGAGACAGGGCCAATGAAGGATTGGCTGGAGACCATGGACCACAAGTTCTCTCTGTACGATGCACCTCTGGTGTACAACTTCAGTCAAATCAGCACTACCGAAGCCGGCGATTTGAGGAAGGTCTTTGACGGCAGTCTCGTCCAGGAAAAGCCCATCAATGCTGTCACGGTGGTTATGAACCACGACACGCAGCCGGGCCAGACGATGGACACAAAGATTGAGGGCTTCTTCAAGCCCCTTGCGTACTCCCTCATTCTGCTTCGCAAGGAAGGCTACCCTTGTCCGTTTTATGGGGATCTGTACGGCTTGAAGAAGGACTCCGAACCAGCTTCGTGCGGAGGGAAGCTCGCCGACCTAATGCTCGCTCGCAAGCTCTATGCCTATGGTTCCCAGGAGGACTACTGGGATGACCCGAACTGCATCGGCTTCGTTAGGCGCGGAACATGGGATAAGCCGTATGGCCTCGCCTGTGTGATGAGCAACAAGGGTCCTGGCGAGATCAAGATGGCCGTGGGCCAGGAGCATAAGGGTGAACGTTGGGCGGACTTGCTCGGTTGGGAAGAAGGAGAAGTTGTCATTGATGACGAGGGGTATGGACTGTTCAAGTGCCCGGGCATTTCAGTGTCTATTTGGGCGAACGTTGAAGCGGAGGGTTGCGACAGATTCCCGACGAACTTCGATTCGGACATTTACGGGAAATAGAGTAGGAATGGAACTAGACGCTACAGAAGAAAGATGCAAATCAACCCATGTATTTCCGTCATTATTAAATTATCATACCGTATGCTGCCGCGGCCACAACCGCCAAAGACAACTCTAGACTCTCTGCTGAAACACCGTTTGGCGTGAGAGAGGACATCGCTCCACCCGTAGATGATGCGCCAGACGGGGTTTTGGATGCAGATTCAGTTTGAGTGGTTGTAGACCTTACTGCAGAACCAGAGGCGGTCGTCTGGGAGTTCGAGCTAGCGGTCACCGTGGCGATGAGTGTAACCGTTTGAGTTGCATATGTGTTGGGGCAATGAGGCCAATCACACTACGTATATCTGGGGTGGTCTAATCTCGGTTACAGTAACAAACCATGGAGAAGATAGGCTGTTTGCTGACCCAAATCATGCTATCTAACCTCGTATCGCGGTCTCGCAAGGTATCATGTAATCGAGCGAACACAAATCATCTCGAATTCTGCGTCTCTTTGGGACCCCACTCAATAGTTTGTTTGTTTCTGGATCGCTTTCCCTCCTCTGAAATTGAGATATTTGACCAACTTCAGCTAGAGACCAAGCCGTGTATGCTGCTTTACCAAACTGCACGTACGGTTTGTTTGCCAGCAGTCTATGATGTCCCGAGCAGATAAACATGGTCTTTCTTCAAGTATGGATGCACGCTCTATTTCAGATAAGTGTAGCTGGTATCATTTCTTGTATAGACCAATGAATCTTGGCATCTATGAATACCTGAGTCTATGGGTTGGAAATTGGTTTCGTGACTTTGGAGAACACATCAAAGGTTATTTCTTGATAAAAGAGTGATACTCATATATGCAACCTACATTATAAGTTTTACAAAACGGACTTTGGTTGCGAGTCGGGGTGAGGTGAAACGAAATCGTACAACTCTGCATTACAAGACAACTGCTTCTGGAGGAAAAGCGTCGGTAGTCCGCGGAATGCACATGTCTGGTTTTGAGACGGCAGCCTAGCCGAAACGCGTTCTCAGGAATCAATGCTCACCTATACCCCAATGATGACCTGATGTTTGTGAGCGACTTGACAATAGAAACCTACTACACATGGAATGAGAATGTAAGGGTTCCGACAGTTCGATGTCGTATGAGCCAAAAACACGTGCATGGCCGCTCTTCGGAAGGCTGGGCTGACCGTGTGATAATTGTCAGATTCGGGAGTGCACAGCATCGTCGGGCAACGTTTTAGGGTGAAGTACCCGGGAGGCCTAATGTCTAAGCCTGACTAAAACTTTCAGTTCCTTTAATGAAGATGACTCTTAAGCTAATTAAGGAAGTATCTGATGTTACCTTAGTAAGTGGTAGTGTTTCTATCTAGATTACTGCACTGCGTAAGTCTCATTCTACCCTACACACTTTTGTTACTCTGATGCTTGCTGCCTATAGGGCCCCTTGTTTGCCGACCCTAGTGCTGATGTCAGAACATTTCACATGGTCAACTCATCCTGTTATATCTCCCAAGGCGAGCGAGCCTGCATATTGACAAAGTCTGGGAGAACCTGGGACTTTTGGTATGTTGTGTGCTCCAAGACATCTGATATGGCTCCGGCATGTTCGCTAGTGCGGTCAAGCGTTTAGCTTAGGAAGTCCTATGCTGTTTACAGCTCGGTGATCAGAATGTTTCAAGTACATGGTGCTCACAGGTGAAGAGGTTCCTGAGGCCTGGATGATGTCTCATCCCGAAGCAAGCTATAGAAACCAATTCATAGTTCGCGGTCAATACAGCATTCGATCTTCGGTGTCCAAACCCTTGCGATCAACTGCTTAGATCATGGCCCACTACTTTGTCTGCGTTGTTAGCCAAAGGATTCGGTCGGCTTGCTGACACTGGACCACTTCGTCACTCACAAAGTCCCGCGATTGGTGATGCGGAAGCCGAGCTTGGGGGCTGTGATATTAGCGGCTGTCTACAGCCCCAGTGCCTTCGCAGTTGTCTAAAGCCGCTGACAACAACTCGACAAGCTCGATTGCTATTTCAACTGTCCTCGCTAAGTCTCATTGGCATTGTTCCACAGCATCAGCATGTCTGTACGAGCACTCAGCCTTCTGTCATGATTCCCCAGGCGCGCTTGCTTGACGAGGGCTGAAAAGTTAGCGTCGGGATCAAGCGCTAGACTATTTTTCTGTTTTCAAGGAAAAGCCACCGGCAGACCATGTAGTATTATAAGGGCAGAATAAACCCATCCTGTTATCCAGTCCTAACAAACGTTTGTCTCAAATCCTATCGCTAGCATCAATCAAACAAGCAGACATCACTAGGCTCTTAAAGTTCCCGTTGATTTGTTTCGACCGCTTCTTCTTTGGAGCCCAGACAAGTTCCTACATTGAGTTTCACGTGGACTTGGCTATGCGTTCACCATTTACGTGGGCTCTTGCTCTCTCCGCCACAGCCACAGCCGCCGCCGTGAAGCCAACACAAGCCCGGGCCGACATAACAACCAAGGCACCTGAGGCAACTTCTACGGCAAGCAATGCCTGCCAACTTGCACAATCAGCCGCCGAGTCGTATCTATCCGCCAGTTCTGACGCATCATTCGCTCTGATTTCCCCCTCGGTGGCCTTTGATTGTTTGAAGACGGTAGTTGTTGACAAGCAGAGAGACTTGGATCTCCTTAACTACCTTGAGCCATTCATCGCGTTTCAGAGCACTTTGGAGACTCTCATCGACCCCCCTGAGGGATATCTGCTCCCTGGTGTCGATGTTATCGGCGGATTTGGCCAAATCCGTGCCAACCTGTTGAAGGATGTGTACAAGAGTCAGGTTGAATTTGCCCTGGATCTTTTACGAATTGTAAGCTTCGTCCCTATCCCTCCAGTCCCCACCACTTAAGAATATGGTTTAATATAGTTTCAGTTTGCACAAGCAGCGGACGGACATTTTGCTTATAATCCCGCAATTCTCGGGCTCTTCACCTTCGCCAGTCGTAACTCCCTAATCTCAGTCTCCGATAATGGCCTTAGCGTACCACGGGTGTATCTTCATGGCGACTTTCTTATGTCTCAGGTCAATGACACAGACGTATTCGACATCGACAGCATCGACGGTGTACCAATCACCGAATGGCTTGAGGCACAATCTTTCAAGGTCGCCAGCCAAGACCCTGACAGCAAGTACAACGCTCTGTTCCGAACCAACCCCGCAACGAACGCCCAGAATGGGGGAAATGCCTTCATTGTGCGGTATGCTGGAGAGGCACTGGATACTCAGGTGATCAAATTCACGAACGGCACCGAGTACACGGACGAGCTGGTTGCTATCGTCCCTGCGGACCTGGTACCCTTCATCGGCAGCCCAGAGTCTATTCACTCGGCGGTTGAAATCCCTCCCACCGCTGCTCCTACTTCAACCAAGGCCGCGTCATCCACCTCCTCGTCTTCGACAGAGACACCTACACCGACCCAGATTCCAGGTTATCCTCTGCCCATCGCCAAACACGCGAGTGGTTGGATCTCCGGATATTTTCTTGACGGTAGTGGTTACGAGGATACTGCTGTCCTATCCATACTCTCTTTTGCTCCACCCGAGATGACAACCGCGAACGACACTTTTGAGTTGGCCGAGGCCAATCGGGTTGTCGACGACTTTCTCAAGAAGTCCAAAAAAGCAGGCAAAACGAAGCTTATCATTGACGTTCAGGCCAACGGTGGTGGCTTCGTGGCTGCTGGTTTCCAACTCTATAATCAGCTGTCCCCTGAGACCACAGACATCTGGGACGGAAGCCGGTTACGCGCTCACGATGCGTTGAACGCCATTGGCCTGACTGCTCAGAAGGTCTCCCCAGAGCTTCTGACAGACTTCAACAATGCCTTTTACGATGAAGACCTCAAGCCTTACGAGAACTGGCAAGCTCTTTATGGACCAGAGTTGATTGGAGGTCAGAACGTTACCAACCTCTTGCGCTACAATCAAAGCGACTTTCTGTCTCTCCGGAGTACAGAAAAGCAATTTTTTGAGCCACAGAACATCATCATCGTCAGCGATGGTGTTTGCGCATCAACATGCACAATATTCACTGGCCTTTTAGTTGAAGAACATGGCGTCCGTACTATTGCTCTGGGAGGTCGTCCCCGTGAGGCTGCCATGCAGGCAGTGGGCGGAGTCAAGGGTTCACAAGTTCTCACTTTTGCGAATCTGCAGGGTGTCATCAAGCAAACCGCGCGTGACGCGGCCAAGGCCAACTTTTTGGATTACTTGAAGGATGCTTTTGATGTTCTTCCAGACATAGGAGAACCCCCTCTGCTGCCTAGTCTTGCTGCTTCCGGCGGCAGTTTCAACTACCGCAACGCCTACGCGCGCCATAACGTCGATGGATACTCGGAGCAGTTTGCGTACAAGGCTGCGAACTGTCGACTATTCTACACGAGTGAGATGATTACCGACCCAGTGGCCATCTGGACCCGGAGCGCCGATATCGCTTGGAAGAACGCCAAGTGCGTCAAAGGCTCGACGGTGAACTCTGACGGAACCATCAGCGATGATGTTGCCCCGTACAGCAAAGAGGTCGTCGGGTTGAACCTGGGTTACAAGGGACCTGGTAGTCTATTGTACAAGGGCGACTACAAGTCACCTTCGCCTTACGTCAGACAACATTCGAGCACCAAGCGCTCCATCGTCGATGATCTCCGCCCCTCTGAAGATTTTAAATATGAGTACAATAAGCTCAAGATCGGCATTAGCTATACGGCCCAAAAGCGTGGTGTGTAGATCAATGAGAGCCGGGGTTGTGTCATTAGCTGAATTGATGACGTGTAGGGTGGCTTGAGAGAGATTGTGATAGTGACAGAAGCAATAAGAATTCATAGGGCCATTAAAACCGTCCGAATGTCCAGTGCTACCCGTAAAGTCCAAATTTTTAAGAAAGAGAATATACATCACGCCCGCTTTGTGAAACCGAGTGGGTAACAGACCACAACAATCCTTTGAACTCAGACGCGTGAAGATGCATCCCATATGGACTATATAGCTGAATTTGCGACCAATTCCACTGCACATCAACTCGGCAGCTAGCTGTTTCATTATGCACATACCACAGTATTAAACAACAAGATCCTGTTCATTGTGTAGACTGGGCTTTTCAGCTTCATAACTCTTAACTCTTGTCGCAGACCCAACGTATGGGCACGATTTAGCTGGTGGATTGCGTTACTGTCTCGATGGTTTTGATTCCATGAGCACTATGATCTGCAGTGTGATGATGAATACAGGCTTTACGTATCGGAAAAGTTCGATCATTCTAGACACATCACCTTTTCCCGAGCTCACGGATTGATCCACCGGGTAGAACAGCATGGAAACCTGCAATGCAAGTTTATAAACGGACCCAACGAATATATTAGCTTTGTGAAAAACTGCCCTGTGAGAGTTTGCGGTTATATTCCGGTGCCAAAGAAGCCCTGAAGCTCGATTATGAAATATGTCACCGACAAATAACCAGCCGGCGCTAGACGTGGTCTAATCATTGATGATCCGATGAAAAGCAAGTTTTGAGTCACGGGACATCATCTCATGCTATTACTGAAGTGCTTCTAACGGCTGCTGAGGTAGAGAGAGATATAGAGAGGGAGAGATAGAGGGAGAGAGAGAGAGAGAGAGAGAGAGCGGGCTGCAACACACTCGGACATGGACTGTGGGTCGTTTCTCCGAGTATATCCCAACTCAGCATGAACCTTCAAATCTTCACAAACTGATTACTCGTGCACAAATTGAAAGAACAAAAAGAATCCTGAATTAACTAAATCGGCCTCGTTTGCGAGCCAGTGCCATTCGAACTTGCCAATTGAACTCCAGAGTGCCGTCAACAAATTCATCTTCTAGCTCTTGCCACTTCCGCGATGTCCAAGATTCCTCAGTGAATCCAGAATCTGAATGCATAGACAGCCAACCAACTGTTGCAGAGATTTGCCGGTCCTCGCGGCCGTCGATGGTTACCCGTTCGCATGTTCCTTGATCGCTGACCGGATCCGGAATTTCTTCGAGGGTTTGGTAGTCCTTGACATGCCACCCATCGCGGCAATTCATATGAATACGCTTTACGTCCTTTTATACTTCGTCATGCATTCGTACGCACTCTAGACTGTGAAAGAACTGGCGGGCCGCGCGCTTCCAATTCCTGTCCATCCACTCATATTTCAGAAGCCGAGCACCATGTTCTGCAAGGGAATCTTTGAAGGCAACTTGGCGTTTAAACTATTATTAATGACCGGGTCGATCCGTAGATGACTGCCACAAAAAAAGACTCTTTGCAATGTCGCTAAGGGTCGACTCGAGGACTGTCCAGCGGACCGGCTCGCAGGCCATAACATAGTTAAACTCATCTAACCCGGAATGTAACATGCTTCGTGGGTGTGGATGTGTACCTCAGCAGGCCTTCAACGGCGTTGCTACTGCCAGCACCAATGTCGCGAGCACTTGTAAAGGGCCCTCCCCCATAGCTGGTTCAAAGCTTGCAAATGGACTTCAAGATTAGTGGTCGATGCGCGACATAGTGCCTGCTCTCCTTGGCGATGAATGGCATCGGTTGATGGTTGATATTTGGCATGAAAGACGGCGAAGGGGGTGTTCATCATTGACAAGGATATATTTCCGGCACTGTTTCCTCAGCGAAGTAACTCAAATCAATTCAAAAACACCATGAAGGGAGATAGTCACACTTACTTGAGGAGACAGGGTCCGTCTACTTCATCTTCTATCAGAGTAGTCCGTCGAGTTCCTGCACCATCAGTCTCAAATTTCAAGGTAACGCAAGATAGATCGTCGAAAGCGCTGCAGGGATCGTAGTTTATGCCGAGTCAGAAGAGTCAACCTCCTATGTACTCTTTCTGTGCCCGATGGGATGCTCAGCAAGAACTCTAACTCATTGTTCGAGTAGAAGGATACACGTAGTTCTGTAGGACAGGTCAATGACTCAAACTGCTGTTGTATTGCACCGAGTTTCAGGCCTTTTATTCCAAGCTTCTATGGGTGCCCGGGCACCCCCAAAACTAACCCGGAGTGCAGGTTTTAGTTTCTTCCTGGGCTGCACTTAGGTTTTCGAGGTGGAAGTTACTCTCCGTCTACATATTTCTAAACGGTGACTCATTAAGAAGAAAAAGACCGAATCACACTTGAGAAAGAAACGATGGCGATGGGTATACGAAGTTTGAAGAGTATCTGACCACAGTCCGGCAAAGGAATAGACATCTAAGCTGTCGACGGATTGATAATAGTGATAATTACAGCCTAGTTTGCAGCGTGCACGCAAGCTTGTAGAGAGAGGCACGGGCTTAAGCGATGTTAATGGATTTCTAGGTCTGAAAGCCGAATTGTCATCAGCAACTTTTTCATCCCCCTCGTTCAGGCTTCACGTGGTGCCTTTCCTACCTCAACGACAAGGAGAGTCATGCCTAAGTTTATTGTCTTCATAAGTAGTTATTGGGTATCCCGGAGAAGCTGACTGACAATAATAGCATAGCTTCGAACATGGATTGCCTGGTACAAGACTAGAACTTACAAAGATGAGTTGCATATGTGCTACTTAGACTACAAGTTACGTAATAGGCCTGTCGCATGTTCCCTTGTCATGCAGCGAGCTGCATTGTAACCTGGTCCTGGAAAAACACCTAAATTGATCAGGATCAGCCATGAGACTGAAGCATCTTGAAGCTTTGGTGCCTCCGCCGGCGGTCAGAAGGCAACCTGTTGCCTACGTGATCACTGACTTGGTTACCCGATCCCCCAATGAGCTCTCGTATACTATTCAGCTGATTTGCCGCCTGAATTTGACCACTAACGAGGTTTGGGATAGTGCTTGGATGAGCCCTCCGAACTCAAAGTACATGAATGATACTAAGAACAGGTTCACGTTGCATTTTAGCCCAACAATCCTTCGCTCACAAATTCCGACGACCTTTCAAACTTCCAATCCTGCTTTTCCACCATTTTACCAAAAAACACTTTGCTTCTGCACTAAATTCAATTCAACTTCTCAACATGCGTCGGGTTACACGCAGGAGAGGAGCTTGCCAGGGATGCAGGTCAAGAAAGGTTCGCTGTAAGTATCTACCACTTCATGAAAACTGAATATTGTTTTTAATGATTTGAAGGCGACGGTGCCGATCCGTGCCCGAACTGCGAGGTATGGAACGTAGTTGTAGAAACAGTATTATATGCATTACCTTATTACTTACGCATTTATCGCAGCGGAATGGCCAAACCTGTTACTATCCTCCCCTAGCTCCTCGGCCGCGCAGGAACACTGCAGCTGGAACCGGTTCCAACAGCCAAGCAACTCATCACATGCGTAGGCTTATTACCGATACCGACCAGAACGCTACTTCATATGATCCATGGCGACAATTCCCATGCGAAGACTCCAATTCGACACCGAGTCCATCTGGCGACGATAGGAAGGATGGTGCTAGATTCGAAACTGGTGGGGATGACTTCAGGTGCATGCAACAGCTTTCGCTACCCGATTCACATCCTGGTTCACAGCATGGCGGTGATTTGGGGTTGCTGGATGTACCGATTCCAGGGGAAGACGAGTTGTTGGAATTGCTCGACTCATCGCCTTCGGAATGCCACTCAAGCGGAGGATTTGGTTTCGAGTTTACAACTTTGCACGCCGACAAACCTGCTTTATCTCCAATTCCTGGCCAATTTGTCATGTCAAAGAGCCATTGGGAACAGAGGCAGGATTCGATAAGTCCACCAGACTATAACACGGTAGGTGAATGAGTACGAGGTTGCTTTCTGGACCTGAGAGGCTGAGGAAGTGTAGCTCTTTAACTTCAACGAACCAGCAGAAGTCTTTTGGAGTGACTTAGATACAGCGGAGAGGTCTACGAACATCAATGCCGTCACAGTAAATGTCGACTTCTCTGCATCGAACCTCTACGGACTACCCAGTTGCATTTCTAGAAGTAGTAAGGAACCGCAAAGGGCACAAACTACCAAGATTGTAAATGATCTTCGGCGTGTCCTATGTGGGAATTCGTCGACCACTGGGGGTAAACAGATACTGGATGAAAACAGATGTTTTCCCGAGAGTGAAGCTGTACTCTCACGATACTGTGATGGTAAGCAAAATGATACCTAAATCTTCGTGCAAGGCTAACAAATATCCCATACAGCATGTTTCGAAGACTATTGTCCGTAAGTATATTGCGAATACCAACTACATTATATTATGGATCAAACTCAAGTGGCTAACACTCGGTTGTCCGTCAATAGTATCGCCAACTTCCTTACTCGGCCTGCAGTTGATAAAATAATGGAAAAGTCCAAGGAGCCAAACGCAGCGAAGCTGGTTACTGTTTTCGCCAATGCCATCATTGCAGTAGGCTACTATACGACATGTCTTCGAGGTCGGGAAACCCCCTGCGTGGATGAGATGCACGATCCCAATCTACGTCTCTCATCTACACTAGCGCTCTACATGGAAATTCAAAACTTGCCGAGCAGTCTGATGAAGCTCCAAGTAAGTGTTCTGAGATTCAATACTTCTTCATCCCACTCTATGTTGGAAACAAGGCTGACTACCGGGCTCCCCACATAGGCAACTTTACTCATGGCAAGAAATAACCTTCGAGTAAAACCTTCCAATCCTAGATTCTAACCTACCGTAGGCAGTTATCGCTTGCATATGTGATGAGGCCGCTGTCTGGGACAAGATCACCGCAGCTGTGTGCTGTGCTCGGGAGCTTCGACTTGTGCACGCAGCGAGAGGTCAGCAAACAGGTTTAAAC
Organism: Colletotrichum cereale; assembly: GCA_034509685.1. Taxonomy (NCBI): domain Eukaryota; kingdom Fungi; phylum Ascomycota; class Sordariomycetes; order Glomerellales; family Glomerellaceae; genus Colletotrichum; species Colletotrichum cereale. Next base: position 95,090 of record JASUDE010000037.1, on the reverse strand, counting down.
GAGGAAGATCAAGAGCTTGCACAACGCAGTGTATGGTTTCTTTACAGCTTGGAAACTAACTACGCCATCCATCATGGCATGCTTCCGGTGAGTGATGATGAGATGAAGTACCGGCATCCCCTTTGTACTGAACGGCAATTCAGATCTTGGATCTCGAATGGGGAACCCAGTTTCCCAGTTTTGAACGAGGTGACGACATGATCGCGCTCTTGTACACCTACTCGGAGCTTCTTCAATCTATTCTCAAGTTTCAATATAGCCCAAGAGCACTCATGAAATCGACTTCCGCCTATGACCGCCGAGATCGTATCCAGGCGAGTCGCAATGCTCTCAACGAGTGGGTAAGCAGGCTACCCCGACAACTGAGCGAGGCATGCGATGCCAAAAGTCTACAAGACATCAAAGACGGCCGACACTTACAGAAAGCGTTGCGTGTCTTCTGCATGTATCACCAAGCAGTATTCTTTATTCACTGTCCATGGATAACGCCAGTCTCCTCTGATAATAAGAAGTTGTCCGGCTTCGCTGAACTGACACGGGAGAAATGTGTGGAATGTTGTATCGAGTCAGCATTTGCTGTAGTCAAGCTAGCCAATAGCGGACTGTTTTTGGAAAAGTGGCTTGAAAGGTACATAGGCATCGCACCCTCAGTTGCGGCTGTCATGCGGCTAACATCAGCCTATTAGGGATTTCAGTTCGTCAAGCGGCTGTTGGGGTGACATGGGTCAACTTCTAATGGTCTCTCTTTGTTTTATTGTCTACTATCTTGTCAATGGCGAGCAAGGCAACCGAAAGACCGCAATGCCTTACCTTGCCATTTGTGGTGGACTATTCGGACGGTTGAGTCTGGATAGCGACGAGGGATCGCTTCTTGACCATTACCTGGAGCTGGTTCAAATGGTAAGGGCAACTTGAGACAAGAGGATCAAAAAGAAAGTTTAAGTATGGCCAGCGCATCAGTTGCAGTTCTGAATGAAAGGAAAAACCAGCCAAGAAGCGTGGTATTGAGGATTCACGGGGAAAGTAGCCTGGAAATACAAATCGGTGTCGGCAGAGCTGGCATAAAATCTCATTTGACGACATTGTGCAGTATGACAGTTAGCACGTCAACATGGGACTCAAACATAAATCCAGTCGACCTGCGAAAGAAATTCTGAAGAGTCGAAACGATGGTCATTCCGGGCATCCATAAACCTCTGGCATAAAGCTGTGGTCGAGAGCAATGACCCAACCGCCGAGGCCAGTATTAATCCCTAAAGGCTGACCTCCATACATTCAGTCATACTTCTGACAGGCATAATTCCTATCCATTCTTCAGACTTGTTATTTGAGCCATTGATAACTGGAAACGCATAGAGACAATTGTCTAGGGACAAAGCATTATTCATAAAATCAACCAACGGACTTACAACAAGGTAAAGCACATACTTTATTAACCTTCAACATGCCTTTCAATCCGAATTTGTCACGGTTAAACCACGGCAGATGAGACGGGCGAATCGAGACGAGTTCAATTGTTGGTATCTTCGTATCGAGGAAATGAGCTATCGTGAGACGATAAGAACTAGTTGTCGTCGTCGAAGAACATGGATTCTCACTGAACGGGGGTTTTACCGGTGGTTCTTTCACGGGCTGCCAGACGAAACCCCATTCCATAAGTCCCCTTCCCCCCCCCCTTCCCACCTCCTCTTCAGTTGACACGAGGTTTACACCAGGCCCGGATCCTGTAATACCCCTGCCGGGGATGCCATGCTTCAACTACGACTGCCACATCGGTCGATTCCAATCAAGGTCTGGGTGGGAGCCTGGGCGCTAATAATATACAAGGTTGCCCTTACTGCCAGCAATCCGTTCCGTTGGGTCCCGGGAGCAGCCGATAGTCAGTGTAATTCACTTCTCTTGGACAGTAGTTACGCTAAAAACGGTTGCGTTCTTCTTGATGGACAGCTTTCATCTAAACAAAAGTGTACTTTCATTGTTCGAGATAGCATCAGTTGGCGTCTTCGGCTTCGCAATGGCGAGTGACTTGATTCATCAGTTGCTGTCATCAGGGTACACTCCCAGGTTGCGTGGGCCTTACTTGTAGACCGCATTGTATGGGACTCTAAAACTAGTGCTTTTATACCAAATAAAAAACTACACAATTCTAACACAAAGACGGATGTGACTGACTGCATCAAGCCCGTAAGCAGAAATGCATTGCTATGGATTCTAGCAGGAGCTGACGAATGCTGCGACGATCTGGCCATGCCCTGTTATCCATCCTTCACTTGGAAACATGCAATACTCACTCACAAGTTTGTCAGAACCAGTTGATCTGGTCTTACAATATCTGCTATCCCTACCGCCATCGCCTGAACGAAAACGATTAGAAAGCATGTGGAAGCCGGTCTTTCCTGCTGGTGGCGGTATGGTGGAAGGCATAGAAGCGATGTAGGGCACAATGGAATATAGTGATGTCATGCCCAATAACAAACCTCGCTACATCTTAAGAGTCTCCAGTCGGCGGCTAGCCCGAGCAATGGCATTTTCGTACAGACCAGCCCTTTGAGTTGAATCTCCTCAGTCCGGAGAGTGGGGCCGTGGAATACGGATACTGTGACGGGGGTCCTCCTTCCCGGAACCCGAAAAAAGTGGCTCTGAAGATGAGTCAGCTCGGTGTGGCTCGGTCAAGGAAGCTGAGAGTGGGGCTGAGCTCAAGTGGGGCTTTACCGGAATTGTCGTCATTGCCAATTTATCCCACGCTGAACTCTTCCACTCCTGCACCGGACGCGACGACGACGACGACGACGACTCGACGTGCCTTCTCCCCTATTCGACCGGTTACGGAGCGCAACGCTCGACCGTGAACAGTTGGTGAAGATTCGGACCCCCGGCTGGTCTCTGTCAGAATGTTCAGACCTAGAGCACTTCGCTTTTGCGCCCGGCCGCGGGCTGCGGCGTCGGTTCGCGCGTTCCGACCGCTGGGGTTTTCCACGACGGCGACGGCGCGGGCGGCCGAGATCCTCGATGTCGCTTCATTGCCGCCTAGGGTTATCCCAAAGTACCGCGATCCCCCGAACTCAACCTCTGGTCTCCTCACTCTGCACTGGCCGACGCCACCGCGAAACATCCTCCTGATGCCGAAGCTGCGATCCCCCCAAGTCCTCCGTGCGACTATCGATTTTGCGAAGCACTTGAACACCACGTACTCTGGCTTGAATCTCATCTTTGAGCCTAGGGTTGCGCAATTGGTGCACGAGTCCTTCAACTTCCCCATTTATACCTGCGATCCGTCAACGTTTCCCGACAAGATCGACATGATCACGACACTGGGCGGCGACGGGACCATCTTGCGCGCTGCAAGCCACTTCAGCATGTATTCCGCGGTACCTCCAATCCTGGCCTTCAACTTTGGCACGATCGGTTTCCTTGCGGAGTGGAAGTTTGAGGAGTACAAGCGGGCTTGGAGGGAGGCATACATGAGCGGCAGTGGTGTTGCCGTCCAGGATCTCTTGTCGCCGCACACCAGAGTTGCAAGCGGAGAGAAGAAACACGATACCAATAGCGGGGGCCCGTCTGGATGGCACGCCTCCCCTGGCAAGAGCATGGGCCAGAGCCGGGCGGCCAAGATCTTGCTCCGGCATCGTCTGCGGGTCGGTGTCTATGACAACAATGGCCAGAACATCAACAGTCAGTTGCTTCCAACGACAAAATCCCAGGCGCATTTGCCAGCAATCCCACCCGAGGACACAATCCTAACAAAGAGAGACATCCCTCAACCAATCCACGCCCTCAACGAGCTCCTCATCCATCGCGGCCCGAAGCCTCACCTCGCCCACATCGACATCTACCTCAACAACCGCTTCTTGACAGAAGCTGTGGCGGACGGCATACTGCTCAGCACGCCAACGGGCTCGACAGCATACAGCCTCAGCGCCGGTGGCTCCATCATCCATCCCCTCGTCAAGTCTCTGCTCATCACCCCCATCTGCCCCAGGAGCCTCAGCTTTCGGCCTCTGGTCTTGCCCCTGAGCACAAAGGTCACCCTCAAGGTCAGTAGCAAGAACCGCGATGGCGAGCTCGAGGTCAGCATCGATGGTAAGAGAAGCGCCGGTGCAGGCATCGGCACTGAGATCCGCGTCGAAGGCGAAATGGTTGGCGAGTCTGCCGACGGTGATTGGAAAGGCGGCGTACCTTGCGTCATCTGTGGACCAGGTAAGGGCGACGCTTCCGATTACGACGACGATGGCTGGGTGGGTGGCTTGAACGGTCTCCTGATGTTCAACTACCCGATCGGGAGGGGACAGTAAATCTCGTTTTGATACCCGAATGTAAAAAGTACAAAAGTCTTGCAAGGCGTTGTTGGCATGGGCATCGGCTGTAATTTTTGTCGATAGACAACTGGGCGGGGATATCTCCATCCGCCAACGGTTGTATTTTTCTTGTATTCATAAAAAAGCCGGCGACAATAGGAGTCGATCATCTTCCTTTCTATGACTAGTTCCCGATAGCCGCCTTCATTCAGGCGAATGGTGTTCGCGTACGCCCGTTCTAGTAACAGCTCAAGAGAGCAGAGTGAAGAGTATCAAACAAGCTAACAAAGCTATTCTGGACCAAGTCATCACATCGGTAACAACTCGTCAAGTATACTATGAGGCAGCGACTATCTATTGCCCGCGGATTACAACTCCATCCATCCATGGCGTCGGTATCAGTTCTTCAACCTGCTTCGAGTAACAATTTTGACGAGCTAAAGCTAATACGCTAGCTACCGAAGCTATCAACAACATGTTCGGTGCCCATGGGTCCAACCCCGTGTCAGGAGGTATAATGGTAGATCCCACAGAACAAAGCAGAACAGGCCAGGTGCATCGTAGGTGCCGAAGGTCAACCCGGTTGGGCGTTTTCAGTGCTCAATCCGCGGTTTCCACCTCTACAATGGGCCATTCCACTTCTCAAGGAGGGAATCCACAGCTTGATTCTGCTTCTCATCTACCAAAGCCTGCCCGTCGAGATCCGGGACTTGGTTCTTGTGGCTGCCTCCGACCCCGAAACACTCGCCATGCGCTTTCGTCTCACTTAGACAAGCAGTAGGTCATGAGACCAACGCCAACCCCAGGACCCCCCAAATCCTCAGGTGCCTGTGTTGTGTTACCGTGCTCGGCCCAACTATATGACCTTTTGGCCTCCTCTGGCTGCAGTTTTTCGTGGGCTTGGCTCGAATCACATGCCCGCAACGGCCTAGGGTTATCGTCTCGGCCACGAACCGCTGGGGCCGGGAAGTCGTGCGGCCAAGCCGACGTCTGGATCCCTTCTTAGTTCTATGAAAACAGGGTGATTAGAGCTTGACACAAGTTGTGGGTGTCAAGGGGCATCCGTGGACGAGACCCGTCACCCATGCCGCGCTATGGATTTGGTTATGCCTATTCTTCGGCGGCAGCTAGTGTTGCTAGAGGGTGCGCAGCTCAATTGTTTAGAACAGGCAAGTTCGTGTTTGGGAATCATACTACGAGCATGACCAAATTCTCCCTTGAGTCGTTCGTGAATCATGCCATCGTCGGGGCAATCAGTATCACTTCCTCCTATCGATTACATGGTAACTTGTCATCTGTTGCGTCAAACGCGCACACCATGTATCAATTCCGCTGTCAAACTGGCACGCCTCTTTTGCTGCTACTGGTGCCGACGGCGTGGCAGTAGGCCAGAATTTTCGCAATAACCTGAGCAACTCTAATCCGTCACCAGCACATCCACATAATGGGCCATCGGACAAAAAGAGAAAAGAAATCTCCGTGTGCAAGGGCTTGATTTCTTATAGTAAATCACCTCGGCCTTGGCGCATCGCAAATGAGCTGGAACTCTGGCTGTTGGCTCGTTCACGAGATGGGATGGACTAGTTATAGAGCTCTCGGTAAGTTATCTTACAGCTTTTGTGATATCAGCCAGCGGTGACAACGCTCCTGTATCAGCAAGTAGCGCACAAGGTTTCCCCCAAATTTCATGTTGTTGTTGTTGTTGTTGTTGTTGTGCTGCTGTGTGCTTTTATTCTATTCGGCTTGGCTACCACTCGCCTGGGACACACGCTCTCGGCCAACAATGTCAGTTGCAAATCGCAACCTCCGGGTGGTCCTCAACGAGATAGCGACAACCGGCCTAGAGAAAGTCTTTTTCTTCCGGTCAGGTCGTTCGGCTAATCAAACTCGTGTGTGCGTTGGTTCTAGCAGCAATGACCGCCACGGCGCCACACCAATCTGATTCACCGCTCCGCCGTATGGATCGGCGCTCCGAGTCGAGTAGTAAGTTGATGCCGAACCTACTTGCTAAAAACCAATCGGCATCGTTGTGCTTCCGGACGGACGCCAAAGGCTTTCGGCGTGTGGGCAAGACGGCGTGGTAGCTCAACGTAAGCGGAAGCCCTCGCGGGGCTAATGTGACATTTTGCAGGGATACACGTGCTCAATTGCCGCCGCAAACTCAAACCCCAACCGTTTGTGTGTAGATCCGAAGCCACGTTCTTTATTCTCGAACGTTGGTTATGTTGCCACCCGCCAATTGACTTGGTCCGCACCCCCAACGGTCTCGATAAGCGTGATCGTTCGAGATTATTGTGAAGGCCTTCGGCAACCGCCTGCCTGCCTGCTCCGGAGAGTGAGTTCATGGTTTTTCGGGTTTGAAGCCCATGCCAATAAAATACGAGAGAGACTAGCCATCATGCACGGCAGGCCGCAGAGGCAAACAAGGTTGCCGGCCCTGCCGCTCGGCGCTGTGCCGTGTGCCCCGTGCCTTGTGCGCTGGTATGTGACGCTAATGTTATTAGGGAAGAAAGACAAAAAAAAAGAATTAAACAACGCCGAGCCAGGACGAGAAGGTCTATAGTAATCAATCCCAACTTTGGTAACCTCGGATAGGAGGACTACCCCGGTCTCTCGGCACGTGTTTGGTCAGGCAATTCAAGGTGCTTGCCGGAAGTATGGACTCCAAACCTGCCATATTGTTGCAAGAGCTGGGAGAGTTTGACTCGCTAGCTACCGCTCCACAAACCGGCACGGCTGGCCTTGGAACCTCCCCCCTTTGTTCATGTTCCTGAGCTCTCGCCGACTGGTTTTATGCTCCCCGTCGCTGTTGGCCTAGCAGGCACACGTTAGATAGCTTCACCGCATGCTCCCTGTCTGACGATCTAGATCCTCGGTTTGACGGTATGATCGCCGACCCAACTTGCAAACTTGTCTTCATATTCCTACACTAAAGCTTACTTGGGATTGCTCGGCAATACTGCCTCGGCCACTTATGCCGCTCCATGTCATACCAGCTGAGCGCCGACTAGTCCCATGACCTCACCTCGCTCCAGCCGTACTCCACGCCGTCGAGTGATCCACACACGCTAGCTAGCTGTCCAACACGGTGTCCACTGCAACTCTTGATGCGATGATCTTATTCTCTTAATCCCGGTCTCTAGCCTCTCCCGGCAAGTGACTGACACGACATTAGATAGTATCGCAAACACCCTTCGCACCTAAGCCCGTCTTTGTCATTCTTCATCCCTCCTTGGCCGCTGACAACTTAGCCCGACTGCAGTAAAGCGAGACCATGCAGCTAAGCCGGAGCCGCCTGTCCAATCACGAGGAGAGAGGGAGCTGCGCCGGCGGCTTCCGGCTGGCCGATGACAGGGAGAAACTGGTGTCGTACAGGCTCCAATACAAAATGGCGAAAAGGAGCACTGTTTTGCAACAACCTGCTTGTCGGGCAACTCGAAGCCAAGTTCGGGACTGTGGTCGATCGGACTCACCGCGATCCTGGAGTAAGATGGCTCGTACCTTCATTGTCAACCTGTTGCTTTTGGCATGCCTTTCTTTCATCACCGCCGCCGTTTCTAAGCCCAACCTGGTGTCTTATCAAGAGAACGGCAAGGAATACGAGTGTAAATGCTCTCCGGCAGATGTTTGCTGGCCGAAGGACAAAGCCTGGGACGAGCTTAACAACACCGTAGGAGGCAACCTCCTCAGACATATCCCACCGGCAGCCGTCTGCCACAACCAGTATCGGGGGATCGCAACATACGACGCTGCAAAGTGTGCTGAGGCCACTGCAAAATGGACAGACGAGAGGTGGCAGTGAGTTTAGAAATCCTTCTTGTGAAATTGTAAACGGAACGGGGGAAGCACAGGACTGACCACAGATTGCTGCTAGAATTTCCCAGCCGGCATCACAGCTTTGGACTTGGGGAAGCAATAACACCTGCGAACTCACTACGGACCCCACGAGTACCTGCGCTCTAGGCAACTATCCCGAGTTCGTCATCATCGCCAAGACGAGAGATCACGTCCAAGTAGGCGTCAACTTTGCAAAGTCGAACAATCTGCGGCTGGTCATTCGCAACACGGGCCACGACTTCCAGGGTCGGAGCGCAGGCGCCGGGTCGCTGGCCATCAATACGCACAACCTCAAGGACATCTCGTTTGTTGACCAGTACAGAGGCCCAGGAGACTACAACGGGCCGGCAGTGACTATCGGGGCCGGAGTCCAGGGCTTCGAAGTCTCTGAAGCAGCCCATGCCCGTAACCCGCCTCAAAATGTGGTCACGGGCGAGTGCGAGGTACGTCTCTGGCCAGCCGTCTGTTGAGGCACTCGGCTAACAAGTGCTTAGACTGTTGGAGTTGCGGGAGGCTACATCGGCGGCGGGGGTCACGGTCCTTTGAGCGGCATTTATGGCCTCGCTGCAGACCAAGCTCTCTCTTTTGAGGTTGTCACTGCTTCCGGTCTCATAGCCACTGCAAACTCCGAGTCGAATCCCGATCTCTACTATGCCCTCAGGGGCGGCGGTCCAGGTAACTACGGAGTTGTCTTGTCTGTCACTCTCAAGACATACCCAGACGCTACTCCAGGGGCAGCACTCTTCCTGAACGTCAACGCCACCACCGGCGCAAACTTTGAGCAGGTCACAAAGGCCGTCAACAAGCTCCATGAGCTCGGAAACCACATGGTCGACAGCGGGCTCTACGGCATCTACGAGCTGTACCCGCCAGCCCTCGGCGGGGCGTTGCACGTGCAACCCATCATGGGCATGGGCAAGACCGCCATAGAACTTACTGCTGTCGTACAGCCGCTTCTCTCGTACCTCGACGCCGAAAACATCCCTTACGACTTCGGCGCCAAGGAATACCCCGACTACTACACCCTCTACCACGACATCTTTGAGCCGGAGGCTGCTGCTCAAAACGGCCTTACGGGTGGTTGGGTCTTTACCCACGAGGACATGGCAAACAACCAACCCGCCATCGCTGAAGCGATTCAGCTGTCTCTGGCTCCGGCACCGAACCAGTTCGGTATCGTGATCGGCCACTTCTTTGACCCTGCTAGCAAGGCAGAGAATTCCGAGAGCGCAACGCACCCGCGATGGAGGGGAGCGACGATGCTGACAATGGCCATCCTCCCGCAGGCCCTGGACGCGACCTGGGCTACGAAGCTGGCACTCAACGACCTCATGGTCAACACCATCACTGAGAAGTTCAAGCAAGCTGGGCCCGAGGGACTGGCATACGTGAATGAGGTAAGTCTAGAAGCATGTCCGTCTCCTGGTGAGGGACGCTAGGCTAACTGTGGCAGAACTACGTCTTCATGAAGGATTGGCAAGACGCCTTCTGGGGACCAGTTTATCCCAAGCTTGTCGCCGCCAAGAAGAAATGGGATCCAAGCGGTGTGTTCTATTCGTGGTCCACGCCGGGAAGCGAGGAATGGACTGTTGTTGACTACGCCAATCGACTTTGCAAAGCGAAATTTTGATTCTGTTTTTAGATATACCACCTGTGAAATTAAAGCACATCCTCGGAGTGTTGGACCTCTTGGCAATATGACCAACATTGACTAACTTCTGTGTCACTGAACCGCCATGGCGCCACTTCGGTTATCAATGTTCGTCCTCGATGTTATATCTGGCGGAAGATTACGATGCTGCTGCACGATAAGCCCGGTACTTTCCTCAGTGTGATCTCTCCGTTATGTAGTTATGACGACGGAAATGTCTTGAATGAGAGGTCCAAAGCTCAATGTGCACGCGAGTTTGAACTGTGATTCACAAGTGTAATATCAGGACGCCCTTGAGGTCAAGTCAGTTCATTCGGGAAGGCCATCTATGGATTTGCGTTGTCTACTGTGGTGAAGCATCCCATCACTCGTTCCAGATGACTGCGCTTAGTCCATCCTCTTGATTTACATTGCCTGGGTTGCCAACTTTCAGACTGGCAACCAGCTTTCCAAGCCTGCCCGTCGTGACGTTTCTCTCGACGATGGCGACGTTGGCACTTGTCTGGCCACCGATCGCGACGAGGTTGCCGGCGTTGTTGATGGCAAAAGTCCGTGGGAAGTATGAGAAGGCGCTCGTGAGCTCAACAAACGCAGCCTGGCCAGACGAAGGATCGATGGAGTACGTCGCGATGGAGTCCTCCTGCGAGCCGAAAGAGCGATCATACCGGTTCGCCACGTAGACGAAATTGCCCTTCACATGCACCTCGGCGGCCTTGGATCCTGTCGGAGCAGTCTTTCCGGCCGGGAATGTGGATGTGGTTTGTTTCTTCACGAGATTGAGACAGCCGTTCGTTGGGTACGCGACGGACCATGAAGAGATGGAATTCGATAGCTCGTTGACGGTGTACAGGAACGACGTGTTGCCCTGAGTATAGAACGCTCCATGACGGGGTCCATCGCCGGGGCCGGTTTGGAACGAAGGGCACTGAGTGAGTTGGCCTGTGCTGCCGATGCTGAAGACGCGGATGAGATCCGCACCGAGGTCGGCGGACAGGAGAAACCGTCCTGAGGGGTCGGTGAAGACAGAGTGCGGGTGTGGCTTGTTCTGGCGAGATGGGATAGGGCCCGGCTGGGACATGGTGAACGTCAACTTCTGCAAAGCTTGACCTGACCCGCCCAACGGGAGAGCGTATGTAGAGATTGTAGAGGCATCGCTGTTCAAATTGTCAATAGATGATCGATCGACTGTGGCGGTTGCATCTCTCGAGACTCACTACTGCGCCAAAGCGATGAATCCTTTCCCGTTTGATCCTCCGTACAGCGTGCTGTGAAGCTCGCCACCCGCAGTTTGCACCTGGCCTTTGGCTGTCAAGCTGCCATCAGTTGCAACAGAAAAGCTCTTGAGAAGCGGCTGACCCCACTGGGACTCGTCGGGGATATAAAGGGTTTTTGACGCGGAGTCGAGGTCGAGCCATGCTGGCATGGTGTTTCCGGAGCTGACCGTCTTTGCGACCGTGAGCTGGTTCGTGGACGACAGATTGAGGGTGTAGAGTTGGCCGCTGTAATGCGAGGCGATGAGGGTGGCCCCGATAGCGCCGGGAACCGCTGCCAGGCAGACAGAGGCGAAAGAGACTCTAACCATCATGCAAAACCGGTGTTGGCATGAAGCTGAACCTCTCGTGGTTCTTGGAAAGGGATTTCCATCTTCTTGACTAGTTTTCGTCCCTCAGCCGCCGGGTCAACAAAACACTAGGACGGAGGTTGTCATCTGACAGCATCGCCAGGTCTGGTAGCGAACCATCAACTCGAGACTCTTTCGTCAGATTGCCAGTGCAGCAACACCATGGCTAAAAGTATTGTCTTGTTTCATTGAAAGCAGCTGCGGGCTAGCGCACCCTCCGAAGCACCAGATTAAGTGAATTGCGGAGGGCCCGTACCGAGAGCAAACATCATTTTCGTGGCTTTCAATACAGCCGGAATTCGGCTAATAGCAGATGAGTGCAACGCCAATTTCCCGCCCGCCGATTGGGTTCTAAGTGTGGTCCCCCTCCTCTGTGACCTTTGTGCGTCGGGTGCTCAATGAATGATGATGCAATCCCTGCTACTGGCAATCTTCCGATGAACTACAGGCCTGTTCTTCGGTCCCGATGGTCCTGAAACTGGATGGCCACGAGCGGAATGGCAGACATTCCCCCCAACACCATCTATCTTGCCGCACTGTATGGTTCTCATCGCCGTCAAATCAATCAATTAATCAGTATGTGTATTTCCTCCGTCCCTGTAAGGTTGTCTCATGATCACTTACAATAACTCGTCAGAAAGTATGACATGGATACGTGTAATTACTTCGAACTAATATATTAGAATAGCCTAAAGTAGGACTGGAAACACTAGGCCTGGCCTCAACCCGCACCCTGTAGGCACTGCATTGACCTCGATTGCAGCGACAAAAAGAAAGAATTGAGTGCATCTGAAACCCTTCGGCGTATCCAACCCCCCCAAAGATGGCATGCCACATGCCAGATGCCATTGCTACCTAGGGCTATATATGTAGCTTATGGTTGATTTTGCATAAAATCCAGACTTCTTTCAGTTGTTTCCTAGCTGTAAATGGCTGTAAGGAGAAAATAAAGTAACTCAGTGAGGGTATGGGTGCATCTGGTGTTTAGTCCTAGGTCTGGGCACAGCAATAAGGATACCTAACCCAACCAACATCTTGGTGAGACACAGGGCTTCTGGTGGTGCATTGTGATGACTGCACGGGTTATCCTTATTGCTGTGCCCAGGACTTATGACCTAGTGCTGTTAGTAGTCTTAGGCCCTTGGCAAGAATTTTGCCGTGGGTATTTGTTTTTTCTGCCTTGGGTTTTAGCGGTCTCGCCCTCAGTATGCCTCTTAACCGGAACCTTGTGTAGTTAACAGATTGAGTTTAAGCGGAGGGCGATCGAGCAGTTTAATCTAACTTGATGAACTACCATCAAGCGACGCAGACAGCTTGAGATTAAGCGGATGATCATTAGAGGTTTTAATATAAAGCAATCAACGGCAATCGTTTGCGGCAGTCCTTGTGATCGCCATCCGACCAACTGGTACATGGTGTCAGTTCCTCAAATTACGTCCGGCGACCAACTTGCTCCCTCCGTACGAAGCTGATTGGTAGTCACGATCGGGGTAAAGGAAAACAACCAGCGACTTGGCGACTGGACTTATATCACACAGGAAAGTGTTTACCTGCGTCTTGTAGCTGTTAGTGAGATGGCAAGCCGAGATGGTGGCACATCAAATCCTTGCGCCAGACTTGATTGAGGGAACTTTTCTTACGTCCAAATTATATGGTATGCCGAGCGTTTGCTTTTTGATTCTCGCTCCAATACCATGTTTTAAGCGATATCTTGGCAGGCGGAAGGACCAAAAGCAGCCGTCGTCGATGGAGATTGTTCGGCCATCGAACGACTAGGGTTAGGAAGCCACTGAGAAACGAAGAAACAAGTAAGCTTTGCACATAAAGACGCCGCTCTGGATGGAAGACATTCGAGTACTACAATCATGTAGTTTAAATCCTGTTGTCACACGTGTTTTGATAAAGGCCTGGCCCGGTCCAGCCTCTTGTATGCCCCCATACCGATCCAACACACGGAATCCGAGAGTCTACATACACGATGCTCACGAGGGCCGCCTTCTTGGCGGCGATTATCGCTGTTTCTGCCTCTTCATTGACTAAGAAAGCCATCATTGACGGCTGTCTTGCTGCAGCCAAAGTCCCTTACAGTGAAAAGGGGTCTTCTCAGTGGGCCGCTGATGCAGCGCCGTTCAACGTCAGAATACCATTCGTGCCTGTGTCAATAGCCGTCCCTCTCACGACTGAGCACATCCAAGCAGCCGTCAAGTGTGGCCGGGACAACGGCGTCAAAGTGACCCCAAAAAGCGGCGGTCACAGTTACGCCAACTTCGGCTTCGGTGGCGAAGACGGACACCTGGTGCTCGAGCTTGACCGCATGTACAACGTCACCCTCAATAATGTCACCGGTATTGCCACCGTGCAAGGGGGCAGCAGACTTGGGCATGTTGCGACTGAGCTACACAAGCAAGGTGGAAAGGCCATAAGTCACGGAACATGTCCAGGGTGAGTTGGTCAGTTCTCTCTCCTGGTCGTTGTCTGACGAGAGCAGTGTTGGCGTAGGTGGTCACGTCCTTCATGGCGGGTGAGTCGTCGGCCTTGTTCACTGTGGATGACTTGACATCGACTGACTAGCAATTAAATCCACCCAGATACGGCATGAGCGCGCACACCAAAGGCCTCGCCCTAGACTGGTTGGTGGGTGCTAAAGTCGTCCTCGCCAACAGCACAGTCATCAACGTCTCTGAAACCCAGCACTCAGACGTCTTCTGGGCCTTGAAAGGTGCTGGCAGCTCCTTTGGCGTCGTCTCCGAATTCTACTTCAAGACCTTTGATGCCCCGAAGCAGGCGACGAACTTCGCGGCCGTGCTCCAATGGGATACAGCGAAGGCAATCGACGGGTTCAAGAAGCTGCAAACCTGGACCGAGACCACGATGCCGAATGAGCTCAACATGAGATTGTCTATATCATCGTTCTCGACGAATTTGGAGGGGATGTTTTATGGCAACAAAACAGGTCTACAAGCGGCACTCGATCCTTTGTTGGCGACAATAGGAGGACGATTGACGACTTCGCAGACGACGGACTGGCTTGGTCATCTGCAGCACTTCGGCAACGGCATGGCTCTCGATCAGAAAGACAACTACAAGTTGGTGAGCTATCTTGACAACGCCGTCCAATCTTCGGTGCATCTGTTAATGGCTATTCAGCAAGAAAATTTCCATTCTTCAAGTTTGTACACAGACAAGCTCTCGGATGCACAAGTCGAGTCATTCGTCAACTATTGGTACACCGTTGGCAAATCCATGAGGAGATATTGGTGGATTCAAGTGGACCTCCACGGAGGCCGCAACTCGGCAATTACTCAGAAAGCCGCGAGTTCGTCGGCATACGCGTACCGGGACAAGTTATTGCTGTATCAGTTTTACGACCTTGTTGCCGTATCAGCGACTTACCCCACAGACGGGTTCTCGTTCCTCGACAGATTTATCGCCAATACTACCGTAGGTATGAAGCAGGCCGATCGCGGGATGTACTTTAGCTACCCGGACGCAAACATGGGTCAAGACCAAGCACAAGCAGAATACTGGGGGCCCAACGTTGCAAGATTGCAGGAGATCAAGAGAGAAGTTGATCCTGGGGAGGTTTTCTATTTCCCTCAAAGTGTAAGGCCGGCCAATCTTGCTGGTTCGTAGTGGAGGTTGCTCGGCCGGGACTTTCGTGGGGGAGGGAGACAAGGAGGTGACATGGCGATCGCGACATTAATATGCAAGAAATCGACAGATTGTGTGCTATTTACGGATGAACCGGTAGGGTTGAACAGACCCGACGGGCCGACACGAGTCAATGATTTGGGCAGTATCCGTTCGTAGCTATTTGCGCGTCCCAAAACAAGGGATGTTGACTCAGGGACCATCGTTGAACGACAGTACCCAGAACTCACAAGTGGCGGAGCGAGTGGGACTCGTAATGTATAGTACACATCTACTAAGCTTGATCGAAGCCAACGCATGGACATGGGAAATGGCCAATTGACAAGCCGATCCCACCATTCCGTATTGCGCAGGTCGAGGCGTTATCACTGTCACCTGCCCCTTTTCGAATTACAGATCCGCATCCCGCAATTATCCTCGAATACTACCCACGTGTGCATTTGGTAGCTTGGACGAACTGTGAACCCTACAAAAACGGTAAGTAGTAGTAGTATTAAGAGAGGATCCTTGTCGATGTTATCATAAACTACCCTATTCGGTCGGAGGGTGTGGGGGTACCCAGGCCAATGATGAGGCCAGTCAGTGTATATAACTTATGAGGTACGTCTGCGACTGAGGATTGAGAGCAAGGAGCGACCACCACCAGGTCTTCCTGTTCCAACCTCGGTCGATCTCTACTTGTCCAAGATGCGGCTCAAGACACTTCTCGCACCCATTTTACTGGCGGAAACAGTACTGGCCCAAGGCCTGCCGATCCGAGTCCTCTCCTTCAACATCCGGTACGCCGCCGGCTCTCGTGAATCTGGTGAGAAGCCGTGGTGGGATATTTTCTGCTTCATCTCAAAGAACCGATGCCGGCAGCGTCACGTCATTGACGCCATCTCGAGGAGCGCCTCGGGCTCGCCGTCGGGCGCCGTAAACATCGTCGGCCTGCAAGAAGTCCTCAACAACCAGCGGAAAGACATTTTGAAAGGCCTCGGCTCCGACTGGGCGCACATCGGGGTCGCCCGCGACAATGGTGACAAGGATGGAGAGTTCAACCCCATTCTCTACCGCACCGGCGCGCTCAAGCTGCTGTACGATGAGACGAAGTGGCTGTCGCCTACGCCCGACGAAGTTTCTTTCGGCTGGGGCGCTGGCAGCAAGCGCATCGTCACCATTGGCGTTTTCGAGCACACCGCCAGCGGGATGAAGTTCATCCACGCCAACACGCATCTGGACAACTTCAGCGACCAAGCCCGCGCCGAAGGAATCAAGGTCGTTATATCGAGGATCCAGGCTTTGCAGTCGACATACGGCCCGCTGGGCGTCACTTTGACAGGCGACTTCAACGCGGACCCCAGTGGCGCACCATACAATATATTATCGACAGGAGGCTTTGTGGAGGACTTGTATAATGTGGCCACCCCAGAGCAGAGAATCGGTCCCAACCAGCTGACGTACACAACGTTTGATACCTCCCAGCCGGCTTTTCGCATTGACTTCATCTGGCTTGGGCCGAAGGAGGCGAAGAAGTACACAGTACAGCAGTTTGAGATCATGAACAACGAGGTTAGCGGCATGCTTATTAGCGACCACCGGCCCGTTCTGGGCGACGTAACTCTTTTATCGTAATGTAATCAGAGAGAGTAGATAGTGATACCCATGAACGGAAAGTTAATGAATGGAAATGGACCAACAGTCCTCCTTGGGCCAATCTGAATTACCACTCACGAGCGTACATGTTCATTCGTTCAATTGTTCTCTTAACGGGTACCCTGGACCATACGTTGGTTCTCGGCCTAAGTGTCTTGTTCCCACATGGTCATTCTCATCGGTGAGTATGCGCGGATGGCGGCAGGATCAGTCCATGTCCCGAGGTGCCTTTATAGAACTGACTGCCATCAAAATGCGCAAGTTGTCAAGTACTTGTGGTTTGACGTGACTCTAAAGCCAGTCGGTGGCAACGCATGAAAAAGTAACTCCAAGTGTTCAACCGAGCGTGCAGCAACTAGCCTGTTACTTCACCACGCGTCATCGGTACTTTTGCGATAGAGCCATACGCTAACTTGAATCAGATGATGCGTTGTTTCGCCTCATACCGACTCTCATCTAAAATACTACAAAACCACTCTGCCCCGCACCTTGCCTCCCATCTATACAGTCCTATCTTGCTGCCTTTTTTACCCTGCTCTTGATCGACGTAATCGCCTCGGACTGAGACCTGCTTACAGAGGAACATCTCACGAGCTGTGAATATGGTTGAGCACGACTTCACCAAAGAGGAAATGATTGCCTTCAAAAATCAGCATGACGAGTTTAAAGTCGGTCCAGAATCTTTCTGTCTCCGTGGCACATACACAGTGATGTCCATCAAACCCCTACTCAACTGACCTGGAGGACGGCAATTCAGAGCAAACTTCGAGACAAAGCAGGAGCAGAATCGGAGTTCGCCGCCAACAAGCTCGATACCGTGATCTCCGAGTTCTCATGGAGGCAGGTGCCTGTTAGGAAGACCCAAACTGCGCTCGCCGAGCTCGTCCTCGTGGCGGACGACACCAAATGGCTTGAGGTCTATAGAGAGTTTCTTGAGGCCCCTCTCGAGTCTGCTGAAGATGAAGCTGTCGCAAGCGATGCTCTCTGCCGCGCACACGGCATATGCACCACGTCCTATAGATCACGGAAAGACTGGGAGCTGGTCAGAGCAGCGCCATTCGTCGTAAGACAAGCAGATGTGAGTACTATCAAGCTAACGGGGGCTCATGCTTTGCCCAAGAAACCATGTGCTGAACAGCTCGCGCGTACAGGATCTCTGGGCAGATCAACCGGAAAAGGTGATTCAGCTGGCATCAAGTCTTCAGGGCAAGGACAAGAACTATTCCAAGAACGGTCGCAGAAAAGCGATGGATCTGGTTGCAACGGAGCCTACAGGCAGGCTGGCGGAACTCTTGACTCAATACTACGAATTGTACGATATGGACGAAGAGCAAGTTGAAATTGAAAGGGCGACGGGAAAGACGTATCCTTGGAGTTAGGCATTTAAATACAAACATAGTCTTTCCAAGTCTAGTTCAAAAGACTTTAAGTGCTTGCACGATGTTGCTTACACCTCTGAAGACTGCATTGGCTGATTTCACTCTCTCCGCCAGCTGCCCGTTGGCTATGATACTGGAAGATGCTGGCGAGTTTCAGGGCCCCGCTAACTATTGTTGTTAATTGTGGTGAGTACTAGGTCATGTTGCCCACTAGTACATCTAATAATGGCTTCGAAACTGCGCCTCAACGTCAAAACATCGCGCCTCGCTGCAGCGGTCCCCATCTAGTGAGCCATATCCATTGCTAGTGGCAGCGGTAAGGGCTGGAATCGCAGATGGAAACGGCGACTTGCATCCGGTGACCAATAGTCCGTCCACTAGGGCAAGGAATCCTAAGCGGTGTATGCGCGAGCGACAATGCCTGGATCACCCTACCAATCTCAGATGAGTCAGCCAAAGCGGCATATGGCAAACACTAATTTTGACCATCTCTTATCGCCATTGATAACAACCCGCGCTGTCGCACGTTTCACACTTTCTCTCCGTCACAAGACGTTGGCTCCTTTTCGCGTCGCTTTTCTGATCGAATCTCTGGTGGGAGGTTCTCAGCTGATCAAATCTGATCCTAGTTGCTGTTGTATTCCGGCCAGGGTTCTCCAGCGCCGTTCTCGATCATGGTCACGGCTACGTTGGGCCGGCTTGCGCCGCTCACCCAGACCTTTATCTCGCGAGATGACGCATCCGAGATCCTCGGCAGCATCAGTATGACTGCCTTCCTGTGCCTTTTGGTAAGCGGCCCTGACGCTGTGTGGAATTCTTGCTTCATGGACTGACGGAACCTAGCTGCCACAGCTTGCTGCCAACTATAGGTTGAAGAGCGCCGATAGCTTGTCCATGGCCTTCCTCTTCATCTGGCTGCTTGGCGATGTGACCAATCTGATGGGTAAGAAGCTCATTTGGACCCCGCGGCTGGGCATCTTGACTGCACTCACGTTCATCCTGGGCTGATATTTATCTTACTCGACACAGGGGGGCTGGCCAACCACATTGCTCCAGCGAGCATCGCGGTCACAGGCTACCTGTGCTTCTCGGACACTACGCTCATCTGCCAGTGTCTTTACTACAACTCCAAGCAACGGATCGAAAGGTCATCAAGTTCAACGACAATGCAGCCCCACGACCGCCAGCCGCTTCTGGGACCCTCGCTCTCTGCTAGAGACCCAAGTGCGTCTGATCAACCTCAAGAAATTGACGGCGAGTCGGTCATCACGCTCCAAGATGACAAAAAGATCCCTGTGCAGGCTGTACGAACCCTTCATGACTGGCGTTTCAACTTGGCTTGCATTCTTGCGGTACAGCTACTTGGAGTTACCGGCTGGTTTGTGCTCCGTACAGTTGGCCTCCTTGGGGGCGATAAGCCTCCCGGAAGCGTAAGCATTACAGATATACAAGGCATTTCCGAGTCTTTCGGCTCGGCTCTTGGAGTTGTCGGAGCTATCTGCTACCTTTGGTAAGGGTTTTCGGCTACCAGGTTTGCCTGCGACTGACACATCCAGTGCTCGTATACCCCAGATCATCAAGAACTACAGAGGAAAATCGTGCGAGGGTTGGTTTCATCACCCGAGGTGCCGTCTTTCTAGCGCTAATCTGCCACCAGGTCTCGCGCCCTTGTTCTTGCTCTTGTCGATAACCGGTAACCTGACCTATGGGCTCAGCGTCATCGCGTACAAGCAAGATAGGGACTATCTTCTCACGAGCTTGCCGTGGCTAATGGGTTCGCTCGGGACGATCCTTGAAGATGGCGTTATCTTATTTCAAGTTCGTCTCTACAGGCGAATCGATCAGCCAAGCGAGCCAAGTAGCATATGAATGGTTTTTAATGATATTAGTTTCCGGGGTGAGTCTCCAGCCAGCAATGACAATATATATTAATCGTGGATGTGATCCCAACCACATCTCTTTCCTCCCGCTTTGCCCCTCTGCCATTATCTACAGGCCCAGATCTCTAGAAACCAAGTTTCTCGAAATGTATCAAATGGCCCCTTTTCTGGCCAACGTACGTTGTGTACGCAAGGCTCGCTGAAGTAACGGCCATCACAGAGAGCAAGGCAGGCCAGTTAAACTGTGCTGGTCGAAAGAAAACAATTGTTGAGAGGTATGAAAGGAGCTCAAATGCGTTTTGCCAGGCTGCCTCAACGGTCGAGAACCGACCACGGCTCTCGGCTTCCACTTCCTGTAGTACCACTTTGGTCAATACTGGACTTCCGCCACAGGGGAAAGGTCGTCTTACCTCCTGAACGATGATCTGTGTGCATAAGTCGAAGCCTCGGAGCCCCAGACGACTGACAACAGTGCCGACGACTAGACTCGTCGCCGAGAACAGTGGGTTTGGGATGTAGACCCAGAATATTACTAGTCCGCTGATGAGCGGTAAGATCTGACAGTTGCTTAACCAGAGACCTGCTCTCAGTGGCCCAACTTTGCTGATAAGCCAAGGTGCTACCCATGTCGCCAATACCTCGAAAATAACGCCTATTGTCCTTGCAATACCGATATACGTCGTATTATAGCCAGACGCAACGAGGTACGTCACCATCTGACCACCAAAGCTGAGGACAGTGAGATAAAGCAGTGAGCCCGCGAATGAGGGCAGGAACGCGCGGTGGCCAAAGTAGAACCCGAAGTCCGAAATGTACTTTTTCAAGACATGCCATACTTTTCGTCCTGCTGCTGCAGATGGTGGTGCATTTTCTGGGTTGGGATTAATACGAGGAAGCCCGACTTCTGGCTTGGACTTGCGTTCTTGCAACTCCGGTTCCTGGTCGTATATCTTTGCAATAGCAAAGTATTCCACCGCAACGGACGCCATGTTCATGGCAAAGTTGACGAGTATGGCGATTTCTGTCGAGAATCCATCTATAAGAGCAATGGAAAGAGGTGCCAACAACTTGCACAGAAGGTCGATTCGACGCATCTGGGCGTTGAGAGTTGCGAGTGCCTCCGTGTTTCCTTTTGCAAGGACCACGACCTAGAGCAAAGACATCCGTTAGTAGACTCTACACGATCCGATTTCTTCGAAACCTACCCAGTCTTTCTCAACCGAGACCATATTAATAATAGAATAGAGCTTCTCGGCACACGCCAGCACGGAGAGAAGAGCAAGAAGGCCCGGTTGGCCATAGTCGCCCAGAGACGGACGTATGAGGAGAACGTAGAATACGGCGCAGGACGCTGACACGGCAAGTCGTTGGAATACTAGAGGAGTTGTTGGCTCAAGTCCCGGAATCTGGAAAAACTCTGGCGGTAGCAGGACTCACCTATCGACGCCCGGACAACCTTGAGACGGTCATTGTTATCGATGTAATGTCCGACGGTCGGCGCGAACAGCAGGGCCGAGAGACCTCGGGTGAGCGCATAGAGCGACATTGGCAACAGAGTCCCCGGGAAAATGGTCGCTAGGTACAAGACGGCGCCGAACTCGAACATGCGAGAGTTCCATGTAGACAAGAAGTGCGAAAGGTAGAGGCGGCGCGTTGTCTGGGGAGTCACCCGGTGGGCAACAGCAATCGCGCTGCCACCATCATCCCCCCCACTGTCTAGAAGCGCTGTCTGCTCACAGGGCAGATTGGCCTCTTCGTCATCGAGAGTCCGGGGCATTATTACTACTATGCGGGTGGGAGTGATATGCGGAAGCTGTCAAACAAGAGATGATGCAATATTTAGGAAAAGCCTAAGGTCCAAACGACGGTTAGAGCCTTTTAGAAGGCGGGACGAGTAGATATTTCACATATAGTACCATAATCCGTCTGATATATAGAAAACTCGGACGTGCGGTGAAGAAAGGAAGATCACTACTAGCGAGGTAGTATAAACCAACCCTGCGTTTATTCCCAGAATTGGGACACGGAAGTCATGAGGTTCCGTGCAGGGGTCTCAAAGCTAGCGGGTGATATCGAGTATGGGACGACGGTACAACGAGTTCCGCCTCGATCCGCTATAGTTACCGCCAAGACTGCTTGAGCCCAAGATCGTTTTCAACTCACGTCAAGCACATCGTATACCTTGGGAGATGAACTCTCCTTCTGATTTCACTCTATCATCGGACAATGATCAGTACCGCAGAAGTGTTCACAAACACCGGCGTCTGGAAGCTGCACATTAGAATGCCTGCATCAGTTTACTGTGACCACACATAAGCATGGATCTGTACGCCAATCGGCTAGCCAAACCACTGATATCCCTGTCGTGGTTATTATGTCATCGGAAGCTGAGGAGAAACCAAGTTCCGCTTAGTCACACGACGAGGGGTCCGAAAAGCTCGGATTTCATCATCGACGGAGGTCCACTCCCTCCGTCTGCCAAGCTTGCTCTTTCAATGGGTCTTCAGACAACGACGGCTTACACAATAGCGCGCTGATTGACCCTTTCGAAATGCCACCAAAACGAGCGTGTGATGTATGCTACCGCAGAAAGGTATGTTTCATTAGTAATACCCAGACAAGGCGCACCGATAGTGCAAACCTGGTGACACAGATCACTGAGCCCGACTCCCGCATAGATCCAGTGCTCGATTCCCACAGAAGGACCCCCATGCGACTGGTGTAGCCATCACGGCTCCGAGTGTTCTTTTAGCCGAGAAGCGCCGCGGAGAAGACAACGCCCAAAGTGAGTGCGCTGTTATCTATTTGGATCCAAGCCGAGTTTATGTGGCGTTGCTAACGATTCGTATCAGAGTGACTGTAGGCGATGTACAATGTCTGAACGAGCGTATCCGGCAGCTTGAGGATGCGCTGGCTCAAGCAAATGCACGGCATAGTATTCAGGCAGATAGCTCTAGCGATCCCACTCCGACTGACTCGGTTTCTGAACCGAACACTACGGCTGTTCCAAGTCCCGCTGTAGCAGACTCGGTATCCCATGTTTTCACCGAACACTTCCACTCTCCTCACCCTTGTTCACGAACGAACGAGGTAACCAGTGACATATCGGTGTCCACCACAAGGGTTCTTCAACCAGGCAGCCATATCGGACCTAACTGGTTCTTCAGAGGTATACATGCGTTTTCTCACGAGGGTCGCCTGTGGATTTCATCCAAGACTGGTCAAACGCTTGACTGGACCAAGCTGCACATATTCACCGCCAAGCCCTTACCACTGACTATACTGCCTGCACTATCATCGCCAGAGCTTTGCGAGTTGCCAGATCAAGATGCTTGTCAACTATCCATCGCATTCTTTTTTCAGTCGGCGTTTCAGCTGAACTTCCCCGTTATCGACCCGATTCTCTTCGAAGACACTCTAAGCCTGGTCTACGAAGATAACGATGATGTCCTGTCCTCGCCAGCGCGTCTCTCGGCCCAGGCATGTGTATTTGCCGTTCTCAGCATCATAGCCTTCTTGCCGGGGGCCCCTTTATTAGCACAATCAGACACGTACGCGCGCAGATCTCGCTGTATTCTGAATCAGATCACATGTACTCAAGATGCAAGCTTGACGACGTTGCAGGCATTGATTATGCTGGTAAGCTGTCGCTTTGTGTGTCGTGTTAAATTGTCCACTAAGCCCATCGGCAGCATGTTCAACACTTACTAAGCGGTCGATGGCAAGAGGCAGACTCGCTTCTTTCAATTGCCTCCCAATGGGTTTACACTCTTGGAGGACATATCAATGACCGCCAGCAAGTCTCGGTCAATGATGTCTCACTTCCCGGCAGGAGAACACGTCACATTCGGAACCTTTTCTGGCTTTGCTATATATCAGACAAGGACTTGTCTCTTCGAACCGGACGACCCCCTCTACTGTCCGATATCTATTGCGACTTGACTTTGGTAGATGACTATTTGAGCTCTTACACATACCTACGAAGCCTCGATGAATGCCTTCATCCCAGCGGCACGCCCATGACAAACCTTGTGCCGCATTTCTGGGGCGACGCTCGGCTTGGCTTTCTCAAAGAAAAAATCTACCGACTTCTCTATTCTGTTCATGCGATGAGCGACAAAGATAACCGGTTGCTTGTGCATATCCGGCAGCTGGACGACGAGATCGAGTGCTGGCGGCTGTCCGTACCCGTCGACTTTCGACCAGCTCTGTCGGTCTCTCCCGAGACGCTGATCGTCACGCCCGATACGAGAACACCTCAACGGAAGCGGTACTTCCATCTTCTGTTGGAGTATTGGTACCTCATGATCTTCGTCCACACGACTGTCAGAAGATACGACGCCCATACGGTCATAGGCGATGGAAGCCATGACCTGCACAGCGTTATTCACTCGAGCTATGACCTATCCCTAGAAGCCGGTAGGTCGACACTCCGTTGTCTAAGGGTGTTTACAAAGACACTCTCGGACGAAGATCTATGGTAAGCTTTTGCCATGACAAAAGTGTGCTGCCACTACTGGAACGGTGCTAGTCCTAGCCATTGGCCTCTGGTTGACTAACTTCCTCACAGGTTTCTCATCTTCTATACCACCAATGCCGCTATTTCACTCTTCCTAAACATGATCATACATCCAGAGGAAGCAGACGGCCAGCTTGATCTAGAGCTTCTCATATCAGCTGCGAACACCATCCGCATTTTGAAACCCCGGGTCGCAGTGACAGGCGAAGAAACGCGGATACAGCAATACTCTGAGTTCATCATGTGGCTCGTATGGCTTGGATCCTGCGCGATCACCAAGGCCAGAGACATGGAACTTCAAAGCCCCATGTCAACTTTTATGGGTGCGAGAGGAGAATGAGATGCAGCCCGGGCGGGGGAATCCTATCTCTCCACCTCCCGGCTACATCTAGCTACATACACTGGTCAAGTTCAAAAGATGCCTTCAGAATCCCTACACTTCGACCCCGCCCGGTGTCGGTCTGACCGAGGATGTCGAGTTGGGTCAGCAAGCGGCACATTCGTTCATACACCAGTGATAGTTGAACAAGGACCTTGCTGCAAATTTATCCAGCTGGGAGAATGGCTGCCGGGCTTCAGTGGGTTTCTACGCACTCTCGAAGAGTCATGGCCAAGCTACAGCTTGTCGGGACAACACATTCCCGCTGGCCTATATCCACAATATGTCTTTGATGGGGCATTCGGTGTCAACAACGGCGTAGGAACCCAGATCTACGTCGGCCCTGATGTAGTCAGTTTCAACCATCCCCTGATGGCCATGTCGGACATGGTAACTGAGATCTTTCCCATCTAAATCCCTTAGGGCCTCGCAAGGGCTTAGCTATATGACACCACTGGGCCTTTGGTGGCCTTCTTCTAGGCCATGGCCACCAAGGATACTACATCGAACGGGACGTTTTTCAGAGACCTGGCCGATGCCCTGATCAAGTATCTGCCGACCGGAAGACCCTCCAACACCAGCATCCACGTTCCCGTTCCCGGAGCCGATAGGTGAAGCTACTTCGGCGGGCAGGACATGCCAGTCGCCAATGCCATCATCAAGCCGTGGCTCAACGAGGGCGACTCCTCGATCTTAGTGGAGCGGTCTTCGCATATCAAATCGGATAACTCAAAGCTCCACCTTGACGAGAACCTCCCATTCATAGTGTTTTTGAGAGGGGGCATGCGATATGAAGTATTGACCCAAGTGTCTGTCGGTCGGTATTACTCTACTAGTGTTAGGCAGACAATGCTGTCATTGTTTCCCGAGCCCAGTTCATGTTGAATACACAAGTACATAAGATCGCACAAAGTCCCGGGCGAAGGCATGATGTCTCAAGCATCGTGTATCCCACGTCCATTTTCCGTGCTAGGGAAACATTATGCCAGGGGCTGCTCCATAGCTAATCATGTATGTAGCGCGATTAGCACAAGGATTGTATCCATAAATAACACAGGCGCATAGTTACGATGAAGAAACAATGAGCAAGATGAACTCGGCACAGATAAATGTGAAGACAGTCATTGTTGCGGCCATCGAGCTTCTGAAATACAGTAACCCCCCCCTCCCCCATGATAACAACTGCATGAGAACCTAGTCTGTTATTTCGACTTGACATCGTTGGTTCTGCAGTTGAGAGCGATCAATGTTCTCTTGGTTGAATGGAGCCCCCTTTACAACCCTCGTATTTTTAGCGAACATAAAGCCTCTGTGGGACAAGCCGATTCGTTCGCGGGTGTCCACGATGCGTATCCGCTCAACTTCTGACTGACTCTGGGGTTTCCGTACTACTCATGAAAACTCTTCAAATCACATCGAGCTCTGCAAGACACGTGGTGTCGTGGTCCTGAGCGCCCTGGCTGCGGCACGGCGACGATGGAGGCACTGAGGCGCACCGAGGCATACAGAGAGCACGCCGAGAGCGGCCTAGCCAACTAATTGGGCTGGGTGAGTGACAGTGAGTATCACAGCATCTCTCTCTTCGCAACCCAGATAAGCTTGACTTCAAGCATATAACACCGAGCTGTCTACTCGTAAAATGACGACCAATGACATGGTAGTTCCCAATACGTCTCATCTCCTGGCAACAAACTCCTTCCCTCCCTGTCGGGAATTGTTGTTGGCCCTGCTGCGCCGCCTGTCCGCATCCGAATGTTGACAGACAGCCGTACCGATATAGTGCACCGCTGTTCGGCGGCATCCGACAAGCTGATATGTCGACAGAGGCAACTTTTCTCACACTGACTGCTACTTACTATCAGGGACTTTATCATTAAGACAGGCTTGTGTGCCCTCTTGCCCAAAATAGGTAGCTCACCGCCCGGTGTCAGTGGCCATGCGTATTATCAGTTTGGCGCTTCTTATCTCTCTCGAGGCGGCGTCACACACCGTCTCAAACCTACGTAGAGGTATTTCCCGACAAAAACAACGGCTACCTATCAAAGTGTTCCGCAGGCTTCGGCACAGCCGGTAAGTAGCCGGGTTGACCCCCATCGCCGGGATAGCACCTGAACAAGCCCTCCACTGATTAGCATGACATGACTTTGGATGCTCGCCAGGGCGCAGCGGGGGGTGCCCAAGGTGCTGTTACATTGACCTTCCGTCTTTGGCCTAGGACTCTCCAGACAGGCGACGGCGCTATCAGAGAAAGATTGGTCGCTCGCTGAATTTAACGTTATTTGCGCCCTGACTGAACCCCACAGGCCAACCAGGGACCTTTTGGTCTGTGTTTCGAGTGGCCGGGGGGGGGGGGCGAATTTGGGGATTGGGCAATTTTCTTCTTTCCTTCCGACACCTACGAGGTAGAAAAGAGACGGGACGCCGGCCTCCTGGAGCTTGAATGGAAATAGAAGGAGAGACGAAATGCTAGAATCACGAGAGACAAGCCAGCCTGACATAACGTGATGGATGACCTGCGCCCTGGTGCGCCTGGGGCCACACAGTATTACCGAGGGAGCGTTTGGCCCTATCCTGGTACTCTGTGATACCACCTACCTGTGTGTGCTCCGTAACAAAGATTGCTCCGCATATGTTTATCAGGGTGTGCGGCGTGGACTCCGACTCGTACCAAGTGTCTATTCATAGTTGGGCACAGTTGCAGCTCATGATCGTTGCGTCTTTTTTCACGCAAAGTTGCTAAGGGTCTGTCTCCCGGGTTCAACAGCCTCAATGAGCCTCAAGTTTCCCTTCTATCCGCAAGCCTTGGCCGAGGATCGCGGCGGAAAACCTCGGTCGCCATGTTTGAGAGCAGGCGGCCGAGCTGAGCAGAGACTACGTTGACCAGTGGCACTACAGAGACTGGCCATGAGTTGCACTTTGTGGCCCTGGAGGGAACCATAGGAACACCCCACCAACGAGCCACAAACACCCAAACCCCAGCTGAGGTCTGGAAACCCCCATGCGAAAGTACTGTATCCCGTCCCTCATCCCAGCCCCCGGGCCAACATCGTTTCTCCCGAAGAGGCAAAGGGACCGCTGATAAGCCAATCGGCCAAAGAACCACCACACGTGTTGTCTTGTACTTCATCTTAGCCCGGTTCTTGGCCAAGTGTGACTTCGTCACCAAAGAAGCTGCTTTCCCGGCATCAACCACCCTGTCCACGTTCTTGGCAAGCGGCCAAAACCCTCCAACCGGTCTCCGTCGTCTTTGTCCAGCCAGTCAGCGACCTTCGAGATGTTTTCTCGGGATGCAGGGCTCTGTGTGTACTTCCCCCTCCCTTACCTCCCCAACCATCCACCTCCACAATGCTGTGGTGTGTGGGCAAAGATCGGCAGCGGGTTCCTTGTCCGAATGAGGAGGAAAAGTAGAAGCTGTATATATTGAGCGAGGGAAGCTCCAAAGCTACCTACGAGAGTCTCCACGCAGGTTTACTCTCTCCCTTCTCCCACTCCAGTCAATTGATTGGCGTAACGTTGAACCGTGGCACCGTGGAGGCTTAATTGACTTCCTGTGCGATACGAAACATCAAACCGAACGCGGCCCTTGATTTACGGTTCATCTTCCTGTCGACAAGCCGCCCCGCGACCCTTTTTTTCACGATGCGTCAGTCTCTTCCGGCTCTGGCTCTGGCCCTCGCCGGCGCCGCGCTCGCGGTTCCCGAGAAGGAGGACGGCGACCACCTGTACTCGTCGCGCCTCGCCAAGCGCGGCATCGACGCCGCCGGCAACTTCAACATCTCCTTCTTCCACGTCAACGACGTCCACGCCCACCTCGATGAGTTCTCCTCCTCGGGCACCGACTGTACGCGCCCTGAGCGCGGCTGCTACGGTGGCTACGCTCGCATCAAGCACACCGTCGACGAGCTGCGCCCGCGGTACAACGACTCGCTCTGGCTGAACGCCGGCGACGAGTTCCAGGGCACGCTCTTCTACTCCTTCTACAAGGGCGAGAAGATCGCCGAGACCATCAACCAGCTCGGCTTCGACGCCATGACGCTCGGCAACCATGAGTTTGACGGCGGCGACGACCAGCTCGGCGACTTTCTGCAGAACCTCACCTTCCCCATCGTCTCGGCCAACATCGTCTCCGACAATGAGAAGCTCAACAAGACCATCAAGCCCTACCACATCTTTGCCAAGCAGCAGCTCGCCGTCATCGGCGTCACCACCCCGACCACCCCGGGCATCTCGTCCCCCGGCGAGGGCACCAAGTTCCTCGACGTCGTCAGCACCGTGCAGTCCACCATCGACCACATCAAGTCCACCACCAACATCACCCGCATCGCCGCCCTCACCCACATCGGCTACGAGGAGGACCAGAAGCTCGCCGAGCAGACGTCCGGCCTCTACCTCATCATGGGCGGCCACTCCCACACCCTCCTCGGCGACATGGAGGACGCCGAGGGCCCCTACCCGACCATCAAGAAGAACAAGGACGGCGACGACGTCTTCATCGTCACGGCCTACCGCTGGGGCGAGTACGTCGGCTACATCGACGTCACCTACGACGCCGCGGGCAAGGTCCTCGCCTACCACGGCGGCCCCATCCACCTCACCAACACCACCGAGCAGGACCCGAAGCTGCAGGCGCAGATCGAGTCGTGGCGCGGGCCCTTTGAGGCCTTCGCCGCCGAGGTCGTCGGCTTCAGCGACGTCGAACTCGACCAGACCCTCTGCCAGCGCCAGGAGTGCATCCTCGGCAACGTCATGACGGACGCCATGTACGAGTACCGCCTCAACAACTCGGACTCGTCGCCCCCCGACTTCGCCCTCATCAACGCCGGCGGCATCCGCGCCACCATCGACCAGGGCAACATCACCCGCGGCGAGGTCCTCACCTCGTTCCCCTTTGGCAACTCCATCGTCGAGATCACCTACAAGGGCGCCGACCTCCGCAAGGTGCTCGAGGGCGCCGTCAGCAGGGTCAACCAGTTCAACAACCTACCCATCACCTCCGGCTTCCAGGTCTCCAGGAACATCGTCGTCGAGTACAACCCGGCCGGCAACAACGGCTCTAGGCTGGTGTTCGTCACGGTCGCTGGCGAGGCCCTGGACGACGAGAAGGACTACCGCGTCGTCACCCTCGACTTCCTGGCCGGCGGCGGCGACAACATCTTCCTCCCGACCTCCGACTTTGTCTCCCTGGACACCCAGGACGAGGTCCTCGTCCAGTATGTCCAGGCCAAGAGCCCCATCGACGCCAAGATTGAGGGCCGCATTGTCCAGAGCAACGGCACTGCCGGCAGCCCCTCTGGCGCCGCAACTGACTCTGCCGCCGCTCCGACTTCCACCTCTGGACAGAGCGGTGCTAGCATGGTCTCTGTGAGCATGGGCGCCATCGCCCTGAGCCTGGTTGTCTTGCTGATGAGGTAGACCAAGATATCGGAGGGGTTCATATGTAATGCAGTAACGAAGCAGACGATGTAGATGTATGACTAAAAGAAATCAAAAAGTACGTCTGTCAACAGAGCGTCAAAGCATTATCCTGTGTTTGCCTGTATGGTGATGAGGTCATGTGTTATTCATTCTGCTGCATCTCATCACACGACATCGGACTGATAATTGGCCATCAATTTACCAACTTTGGAGCAATCTTGTTGGGACAACCATGTAATAACCTGTGCCGCTTGTCTGAGAAGTATCGTGGCTGATTTCCATAACATTCGTCGGCTTCAAAATGCAACACCACAACCTACCGCGACCATGAAGCTGAGAAATGAGTACGAGCTGTCCGACCCAGGTTAATAGGATAATAACTAGGAAGCGGCACTGACACGCCATCCCACATACTTTGGCTCGAGAGACCGTCAATATCTTGGCGCAGCGCCGGTGCAGCAGAGCCTATAGAGACTGACCAGCACTTTTTGCATACGTGACTTTGATTCCAGCTGACCAACCAAGTGAGAAGAGGAAGTTTCTACGAGAGACATCTAGTGGTTTGAAGCGTAGGAGTGAGGTTTTTGAAAGGACTGTTATTAGTCGTCGCCAAAGCATGGATCCGAAAGGAGGTGCATCGAAGTGGCTTGTGAATAGTTGGAGTGGTCACTAAAGTGCTTTCCTATCCAAGGTACCATGTTGTTCCTTCTTCAAGCTTCCGTAGTTAAGAATGAATATATTCCTTCTGGCCAATATCTCGGAGGTCCTTCCGATATATCGGAGTGCCTCCATGGCTAACGCCACGTGGTATTCGAAGACGTAGCGTACCGAGAGAATGGAAGCGCAACTGTCTACCAGCTACAGAGTCTTCTTACAGGATCTGGCAGAGATACCGC
This sequence comes from Colletotrichum cereale, assembly GCA_034509685.1. Taxonomy (NCBI): domain Eukaryota; kingdom Fungi; phylum Ascomycota; class Sordariomycetes; order Glomerellales; family Glomerellaceae; genus Colletotrichum; species Colletotrichum cereale. The sequence goes on along the minus strand of JASUDE010000037.1, from coordinate 63,932 downwards.
GTAAAAATTTCGATGCGGACACCGTTTTCTTCACCGGGACCGAGACGACGAGGTCTTGCAAAGCCAAGTGCTCTTTTCTTCGGCCTGGCTGGTCAAAGTGGCGTAATCCAATCAAGACAGCCAAGCGACCATTGTCATTGTCTCTAGTACCTAGTTGGTTCGCCCCCATCGATTTATGAGATGTCACTTTGTGACGCATCGGATTTTCAATTCGTTTTTCGTCGAGTGGTGGAGCTGATGAAGGTGCCTGGAACTTGGAAAACAAGCAAGACCAGTGTCAGGCATGCCGACCTCCCGCGAATTGTCTTGGGCCGAGCGCATCTGGGAGATTCGAGTCCAGACTATATGCAATTCTGTGCTTTTACTTCGTCATTGAGCAAGTTAGCTGGATGGCTTGCTACCTGGCTATTAGTTTCAGTAAGAAGTCACTCGTGCGTGTTTTTCAACATGCTGGTCTCTTTCACCGTACCAGAGAGCAAGATCAAGACGTTTAATCAGGCCAAGGTCCGGCCAACACAGAAAGCCGAGCAGGAAACATTCCAGCGGGTACAAATACAACATATGTTTCCTCAATGCTAAAGAAGATCCTCACTAGAAGACGGGGGACAATTTGCTACTGCTGTATAAAATTTGGAGTCACTGGCTATGTTGAAGGGAGCTATTAGTGCTCATATTTAGTGATAGCAGGATGCTGCAAGACTGCGAAGAAGTTTAAGCTCTCAGCAGACGTCAAATATCATTCCAGTTGGTCAATTGCCAATATTTACATGTATGTATATATATATATATCATCGAGGTCCAGGATCCAAGTCTTTTCGTGAACATGATCAGATGTACCGTATCCCAAACGCCGCGCCGGGCTGGATCTAAGCCAGTCCCATTATTCATCAATCCATTATAGACATTATAGACAAGGGATATTATCTTGCTGCATCAGCAACGCCAGGTGTTATATCTGTGCAGGCCTCATTTTGGCCAGCTCCGTCGGCAGACTGCTATGCCTCACCGGGCCTTCGGCATTCCAACCCCTGAACATGGGATGCGAGAGAAGGGGCGGCGTCTTCAAGCGGATAGTAGGCGGGCGAACGGGGCCGCCCGAGTCCTCTTCGACAGGCAGCGTCACCCGCCGTGTCGGGTACTTCTTGTGAAGCAGCTGCCACGTCTTCTCGACGCGGGCTTCGTGTTCGATCCAGTCGCCGCGGACGGACATCAGCAGCCCCTCGCCCTCTTCCGCCTCGATGCTCGACTTTGACCTGCTCCGGCCATGCCACATCCTGGAGCGAGTGAGGGCGGGCGGCGAGACGGGGGGCTCGGTGTCGGGGCTGCCGGGGCTGCCGGGGGCGACCGTGTTCACGGTAATGGACGTCCGGTTCTGCAGGGACTTGCGGATGATGGTGTCCCTCAGCTCCTCCTCGGCCAACACGATGCGCGACTGGGTCAGCTTCGTGCGCCGCGTGTACTCCTCCCAGGTAAGGTCCGGGTCGCGCAAGCAGGCATTCTTGTAATCTTCCGCAAACTGCCTCTTTCGGCGGCGTGTGACGACGAAGTAGGCCGCGACGGCGATGGCGAGGAAAAAGGCGGTCCCGAGGACGGCGGAGATGATGATGAGCGTCCGGGTGTTGGTGGTGCCGGGGGTTGTGGTGTCGAAGTCGTCGGCCACGGGGTCGGTCGAGGAAGAGGACGGGGGCACGACGGACCTCGAGGCGAACGGGAGCATCATCTTTGCCGCTGGCGGCGGTGCGGCGGTGCGGCGGTGCGGCGATGTTGAGGCGTGATATAATAGCGGGTGACAGGTGTCGAGGTCAAGTTGTTTGTAACGAGCGTGGTGTGACCATAAATCCGATGTGAAAAGGCGGACCAAACCAGACAGACCCTACCCGGCTGCGGGCTCGTGAGGGATGTGTGGGATGAGCGAAGATTCTTGACCGCTTGAAAGTGTGTGAGTGGCGATCCCTCGCGGGTGGGGGAACTCTTCCCTCTTTGTATCCCGACACGAACTAACACACACACACACACATACGTATGCTCTCTCTACCTCTCTCTCTCTCTCTTTCTCTCTCTCTTGGATACCCAACAGGCTGGGCAAAGCAATCATAGTGGCAGTAATCTATTTTAAAGGATAGACATGCAGTTCCCCAAGCGCATGTTCCACGTAGCTAGATCGACAAGCCTCCCGGGTTGACTACGCAGGAACACGGCACCCGCTGTGCATCGCGCTGCGCTGCTCACCGCATCCCTCCCCACGGAGCTGCAGGCGATGCCCTGCCCTCTGCACGCCATAAAGCCACCCTTGGCTGGCACAAGCGAGACCTCGATGCCCACCAGACGGAGACCGCGGAGGTATCCCGGGATGAAAGTGAAAGCTCGGATACGGGGTTGGGCAATGAGAGGAGGGATTGGGTAGGCGACGCAGCTCAGACTCAGAGGAAGCAGGCAGGGCGGAGTGGCATCTCTCTTGCGACGCTGGGGTGGGATGAGAGGAGGATACGTGTGGCTGGACAGCTGTCTCTTGCGTGATTCGGCCGTCGTCCGCAAACTGCAGAGACCTTTCTCGCCAAAAAGTTAGGCAAAGGCTCACTGCAACATGGCTCGGAAGAAAAGAAAGCATGCGTTCGTTCTCCCCTAGAGACTGACCCCAACAGTCAACAACACAGCTCCTCACAGCAGGGAAACATGGGCGACTTTGGGCCTTTAGGGCTGGTCAATGGAACCGGATTGGCTGGAAATGGGCTATAAATTGGTCCCCGGACCAGGGCCTCGCCAGGGGTTGCCAACACGAGCTCAGGCACAGTAGCGCCGCATTGGCGGGAACGGGGGTTCAGAAAAGCAAACCCGGGACGATACCTATGTGCCGTAGCTTGTAGGAGGGGGGGCTCTGAGTTGGTCGCTTACTGGATTGGGAGGAAGAGAGTTTCCGACGCTCTTGAAGAGCGAGGGGGCAGGCCGGAACGTGATGTTCGTGAGCCGCAGCCTATGGGAGTCCCCAGCAACACCTGGTGGCTGAACCGGCGACCGAGCCGTTGAGACAGGGGTCGGGCGAGTTTCTCTCGGCCGTCTTGTCTTGTGGTTGTTTGCTTGTCTGGTGTCTGGCCTCGTATGCGGTCGGGCTGTTCGACATTGGGCCCTGCAACGGCCAGTCGGGCAGGATGGCAAATGGGTGGGGGGCTTGGAGATAACCTACAGGACAAGCATGGATCCATCTCTGCATCGCCTCACACGATCCCTCGTGTCCAATCGATCTCGTGCTCCTGTCCTTCACCAAGCACAGCATAGATGAAGGGAGAGATGTCCGATGATCCGGAGGGGCACACCGTGTTGCAATGCTGGCACTGCCCGAGATCCCGCGACTGGGGAAAGCAGACAAGTTGGCTGGCTGCCTCCACGATGCTCAGCGCCAGTCTATTGTTGACTGACATCCCTGGCATGCACTTGGGAACGGTAGACGCGCGCGGAAGACGGGAAACGAGGCCTCGGACACGGCGATCTCTCAAATGTCTCACCCACGAACTGCCAACACAGGTGTTTTTTTTTTTTTTTTTGGCTCTACCTTTGCTTTATCCGGACAAACGCAACTACACCGCCTCGCCGGGTTTGCGCCTCTCTGCATCAGGCAAACATGACCTAATAAGTCTTCAGGGGGGAAAGGTTTCTTCTTCCTCCCCTTTTCTGCAAGTACAACGTCATCTTGCAAGTAGAATGTGTCGAGCAAACAATGCCAGGTGCCGGAAAGTCCCTGCAATTTCCCGCCTTTCTCGGCCATGGTTCCTTTTCTTTTTAGCTTCCGTAATAGGGTTGGAAGAGGTGAGAGCGGGAAGCTTGTGGTGTCGGCAGTGTAATACATCACACAGCCTCTTCAAAGGCAAAGTCCAATACCACCACCTTTCTTTCCTTCTCCTCAGTACGTGTGAAGACAGAGACCAGCCGCCGCGAGCCCGACTCAAACGTCTCAAGCTGCGGTTCGCCGGAGAACCCGCTGCCTTCCCATAGCGTGACATATTCCAGCCTCGTCTCCTCGGTCGCGACACCCTCCCGAGACAGCTGGGCGCCCAGGACGGTGAGCTTGTCATCCCGATTACCCGGCAGCGCGAACACAACCATACTCTTCCCCGGCAACGCGATGACGTCCCCGCGATCTCCTGTCCGCGTCGGACGGAGGTCGGGTAGCGCGTGTCGACTCCATTCTCCCTGCGGGCTCCGATAGTAGTGCATCCAGACTTCGTTCTCGCGGTTCAAGACGTGGAACCCGCCGTTGTCGTCGGCTGCCTGCGCCTCCTGGTTCAGGATACCGCTGTTCATAGGGATGTCGAAGACAATCAGCCCGTCGCAGTCGGGGAAGACCGTCTCGCCGAGTTCCAGGTTCGCGAGCCGCTCGCCCTTCGTGTTGTTGAATGTCTTTCCACCGTCATCGCTGCTTACGTAGAACAACTGTCCGAGGTCAGTCCAAGTCTCCCACCGGTCGACTATACACCCACATTATGGTTGTTTTCCGGACCGTTGGGACCGGCCTGAACCGTGTGCAGCCTCGCTTCCGGATCTTCGACGCCTTCGTACCAGACAAACCCGCGGTAGGTTCCGGACACATGGATGCGGCCATTGGCATACGAGATGCCGTTGATGTATGGGTTATTCTTGACGCCTGTGAGAAACTGTCCGATGTATGAGTATGACTGGCTTTTGCTGCTGTATTTAAAGAGATGATCGGACCCTGCTCCAGCTCTGCATGACGGTCAGTCGCCTCTTCGGGCCAACACACAGCGCTAGCCGTGCACACGTACATGCCAATGCGATAGCTCAAGAGGAGGTCACTGTCGATTCGGATGAAGCGAGGATAAGTCGTCTCCAAGAAGAGCTTCTCGATTCCCAGCTGACCAGTGCGTGTGTATCCCGGCAGTTGATTATGAGTTGGGCTGAACAATGATGGCTTCCACGCGTGCGCTGCCGGGTCCGTTGCTACGCCTTGTATCGACATGCGAAAGTGCAGACTGCGTCACGCGCATCCGTCAACGGAGCTCTACGAGATGAGATGAGAAAACTCACGGGTCACAATGATGGTCAAATGAGACGTGAATCGACCCATCCCCGGCACAGACGCCTATCGAGATGGTGTTATGCCCGTCATCCGCCGTCTGCTCGTAATCATCAAAGGTCAACGTCTCCCAACTGCCCAGTGATTGGCTAATGGGGCGTCGCGCAAGGCTGACGAAGAGGACATTGCTGCTCGCGTCCTTGTGCGTGTAGAAGCAGGCGTACTGCCAGCCGTTGAAGGTCGTCAGCGCATCTTGCTGGAACGAGTTGGCGTTGATCCGGTGCTCCCGACGCGCGTCGAGCGTCAACTCGGACTTGGCGACGAACTTCAGCTTAGAACCCATTTCGTAGTTGGGGATGCTACTTCTTCAAGCCTCGGAGTCAGCAAGAGGTTGAAGCCTTGCTTTGCGGGAGACGACCCCTCTATTGCGCCCTTCATTTCTGACGTATGCTGAGCCTTTCCCGCTGCGTTCGGGGGAAATGGAGCCGAGGCACAGGACAATGGACGGTTCCCCGCGCGACGATTTCCCCGATGTGCCGTTACGATCAAGGATCCCGACGCTTCACCCGGCAGCCGACGCCTATCCATGGACCCGGCGCTTCTGGCGATGCCCGATCTCATGTCGTACAGTCGGTTTAAACAGATACATCCACGAACGGCAGTGAGGATCTAGCCCGCTGAATCGAGTTTGCCCCGCAGTTGTCTTCATTGTCATCGATTCTTCCCCATGGTTCTCCCCCATGTTTCCCCGCGTTCGCAACCATGTACTGCCGCACTTGTCCTCCATGCCAATGGACCGCTTCCCGGACAGAGGTCTGGATGGAACCACTCGAGCAGATTGTCCTCGACAGCAGAGCCGTGCAGACGGTAACGATCGGCGGGAAAGAATGCGACCCTGTGGAGCTGGAGTATAAACAACCACAGATACCAGTTGTATATGTAGTCTCCTAGAGTTACGCCCATCCTTGCTCATTTCTTCTTAGCAGATCAGTCGCATAGAGGGAAAGGGAGAGCTAAGCCGCAATCATGGGCTGGAATCTCAAGCTGAAGAACAGTGACGACCGTCACGCCCTCGAGTCCACGACGCCGACGACCACAAAGACCGTTTCGTGGCTGAAAGATCCCGGACTCAGGCCTCTCAACTTCGGCCTGTTTTTCCTCCTCTTCGGCGATGTTGCGCACGGGTTTGATGGCTCATTAATCAACAACTTGCAGCAGATCAGCAAATGGCAGGAAGGCAAGCAAGCAGCAACCAACCCGTTCGTGCCCATCAGACGCTGACTGACCCGACTCAAGACTTTAACCACCCGCAAAAGAGCATCCTCGGTGCCCTCAGCGCATCTTATTGGATCGGCAACATCCTCGGAGTTGCGCTCATCCCACTCGTCGCTGATCGTTTCGGCCGCCGCTTCGCTATCGCCATGGGCTCGTTACTCTGCGTCGGAGGGGCCGCCATCTGCGCCGCAACCACCAACAACGGGGCTTTTGTTGCCGGCCGTATTCTCCTAGGCATGGGCGGCGTCATGTGCTCTTCTGTCTCGACAGTGCTCATGACCGAACTGGCGTACCCGGCACACCGGGCGACGGCGACGGCGCTCAGCAGCACGACCTACAGCGTCGGTGCCATCCTTGCCGCATGGGTTGCCTTCGGCAGCTTCCGCATCCAAGACTCGTGGTTAGTTTCACCGGCATGGGGAAATTTGTTGGACACGACGAGAGTCTTTACTAAACCTCGGACAGGGCTTGGAGAGCACCGACAATGGTTCAAGCGTTCCCGTCAGCGATGGTGCTTTGCGGTCTCTTTTTTCTTCCAGAGTAAGTTTGCCAAGGAACCAGCGCCAACTCATCATGCCATCTAAAAACCTTGTCTACTAGATCGCCTCGGTGGCTTTGCAGCAAAGGCAAGGAACAGACGGCGCTCGATGTCCTCACCAAATATCACGGCGCCGGCAATGTTGATGACGCGGTCGTGCAGCACGAGTACGCCGAGATCCGCGACACCATCGAGGCCGAGATCTCGCAGAACAAGAACCCCTTCCACCTCAAGGCCCTATTCGCGACCCCGGGCAACCGATGGCGCTCCTTCATCATTATTTGGTGTGGGATATGCAAGCAATGGTCCGGGAACGGCTTGATCTCGTATTATATGTCGAGGTCCGTCAGGAAGTCCCCATGGCGAACACTTTTACCGTGCTTACAAGGAATTTTAGCATGCTGAAGAGTGCCGGCATCACGAAGCAAATCGAGACAACACTCATCACGGCGACGTCGCAGATGTTCAGCTTCGCGTGCTCCTTTGCCTTTGCGTTTCTTCCTGCCCGAGTCGGCCGTCGACCGTTGATGCTGACTAGCATGGCTGGAATGTGGGTTGTGTTTGTCGTCATCACCGCCACCACCGGAGCGTATGTCGAAACGGGCAACCGACAAGCCGGCTTCACAACCGTTGCGTTCATCTACTTATACAGTGGTGTGCACAACCTAGGATGGACGGGCGCGCAGATGCTATATAGTAAGTGCAGTCGCTTCCTATGCGAGGTGGAAGGAGTAAGAGCACTAATAAGCTGCCAGTTGTCGAGATTCTTCCCTACACCATCCGCGCCAAGGGCATGGCCATGTTCTCCCTCGTCGCCGGTATCTGCGGAGCCTTCAACACCTATGTAAACCCGCTCGGCATCGCGGCCATGTCTTGGAAGTTTTACTTATTCTACGTTGGCTGGATCATCGTCCAGTTCGTTGTTGTGTACTTTGTGTTTCCAGAGGTGAGTTCTCGACGATTCCGAAAAAGAGAATACTGGACGCTGATTCCTTGCAGACCAAAGGCCCTAGCCTCGAGCAGATTGCTTTGCTCTTTGACGGAAACCATGCCCAAGTTGGGAGAGTCAACGCGGTGGCGGACGAGATGCTCGATGAGAAGGACAGCGGTGTGGCTGTAGAGACGCGGGAGAAACGGCAGTTGGGTTCCTGATGTTGAATGTCACTGAACTGACTTACTGCATTTCGTTGGGTAGCGAATTAGCTTTGGCTACAATTAATCTATCTGTCACCGATTGTATCAGAGCGGTGTCTGGCTCATTTGGCGCCCCCTTTCATCCGATATCCATTCTGCCATCCTTTCCTCAATCAGTTAGGGATGGCTATTAGAGTAGCGTTTTGCCAGGAAGCCCAACTTTGCTTGCTTTTCTGTTCTTAGCGAGCGAGCGCCCAGCGGGCCCCTACCGAAACCTTACTCCCTTTTCCCCAATACGTCTCACTCTGTTTGGGGGTTTCTCGACGATTTTGGCCTTGAGGGCGCCGAGGAAGCATGTGTGCCGTCCAAGGTCCATGCATGGCTCAAATAACAGTACTTAGCCAGTTCGAAAGTAAAACAAACGGGTACATCATCCGGCCGAGGCTCCCGCCCTGCATGCCAGTTTGGTCATGATATGCGGCCGCCAATCGTCAAGATGCCAAAGTGGATTTATTAACAGGCCATAACAGAAACATCTAGAATACTACTGGGGTATCAGAGTCGTTTCACAAGCTCACTAAGTATCTATCTATTATACTTTAGGGGTGGCTCCCGTAAGAGCTTATGTATGTACTTTGTACAAACCGCTTGTATTCTAGGTAGGCCTAACTTCTCTATCTAGTATTCCCTCTCATACAAAATTTCAACATCGTACTCAGACCGTTTTTCTAAAATTCAAAAAGTCCACCATCATGAAGACTACTTTTGTTCATTTGTTCTGGCATTTATGGGCCTTCAGGTACTGGCTGAGCCAGCATCTGGAGGCAGCTATAAGAAAACTGTGTGAACAAATGCAAACAGCTGGGACAGGTAAAGTAAACTTACTTATTATGACGGAAAAAATGGCCAACAGGCTTTGCTATCAGCTTCCACCAAAGACAGCTACGTGCGATAGCCAACAAAACCCCATCGACTGCAAATGCGTACCGAAACAGATGCTATCTGAGGCTTCAGGGAGTGGCACAGACCTAGATCTTAGGGTCTCGGACCTACTTGGGCACTACTTGCGCTCACATTTAACAGCACGTATTAGCGTTTTTCCTTCTCGCTGCACACTTCCCAATGTAAGATTCACTTCGTAGATTCGTGGGTACTTGCGGGTCACAGACGTCCGCTCTGAACTCAGTCGACTGCTACACATTGGCTAATCTTTCAACCCGCATTCAATCTCACAGGTACTCACATTGGTGAGCGCTAGTTTCCGGTATTTCGTGCTTTTACGTCGGTGAGTATAGCCATGGACATAGTTGGCTATCATCTGGGCGACTCGTACACTGTTAGTCCACCGCGTTGGAACCAACGAATAAAATGACAGTATTGAGTCACACAGCGGGCACGAAACCATACCAAAAAGTCTACTTTCGACCGGTGACGTCAAACCCCTCCGGGACGGCTGCCGCTTTTTCTCAAACGCCCACAGTTTCCGGCCCTTCAGCTGTCAGCGGCCACCGTCAGGATGATTGACACCCTACCCCGGCTGACCATCCCAGAAGATTTCGGTTAGCTCAGACCGAGCTGTCTACAGACAGGTGGATTCATGGGGTACGAAACAAAGACAGCCTGATCACAAGGGGAAGTATACCGTGAGCTATGGGGATGCTGTTCTGTTCCCGCCATCTTATGCACCCAAATTGGTGACCGAAGTTTAGATGTCTGCCGTCTTTTGGTTATTTCGATGCAAGCAAGGCTATCAAGAGTGTGATTGTCCTATTGGTTCACGTCAGAAAGTTCAAATAGAGCCATTGGCCCAAGTGGGCTGGCTTTGTGAGGCCGACTGGTTACATCATGCATGTCAGGGCAAGTTGAAATTCACTTTCCGGCGTGCTTGGAGAATCTTCACATTAATCCTATTCTTCATATTGTTACACTCCTTGCCGTTTATAAGTATCATATCGGGGTATATCATAGCTCTGGTGAGCCGCTGCCAGGCTAGGTCACTGGGGCCTGCCTTGCCGTTCATATAGACATCTAAAAGTCCTGATCAAACCCCCAATACTCCGTTTGTTCCGCTTCGAATGAAACAAACATAGTCATTCCTTGATAAGACCCGACCCTGACGATTGTGTAGTTTCGACGCTGAAACTACTGGCGTCGCTCATTTTTCTACCCCAAGCGGCAAGCTTCGGTCGTGCTAGCGGTGCCAGTGTGTTGACCTCCACGGAAACAGTCGTGATTGTCTCACATTGAATAGCCATGCCCATGGCAGAGCCCTCTCCCATGCCAAATCCCCCCATGCTGTCTGTGCTCTCGTTGCATTCGACTGTAAGTCCTTTGAGTCCGCCTGATTTGGACCCCTTGCGAGCAATTTTGTCACTCCACTTGCTGCAATTACTTTCCCCAGTGGGACCTCCTCCGCCTATAACAACTGTAGTGTTGCCGAATCTTGGAAAAGTATTGCACATGAAGGTGAACGTCTCTAAGCCGACTTCTCGCGTGGGTGGTCCATCGGCGGAGAATACGATGGATCGTCGCGTCGAGGAGTAAAGAAGAACGTCCATCCAGCCATTACAAGCTATCATAGCTCCTGCGAAGCAGAAGTAGGCAAGAGAGACCTTGTGGCCTGCCATGGATGCGAGACGGCCTGCAGCCAGAGGCATGGTGCAGATGACATAAACGAAGGGATATAGGAGAAATGTGTGTTGGCGGGCATAATCTGGTACGCCCGGCAGCCGTCTTAAAACTGTCGTCGAGCCAACAGGGCGCCATGTACGGTATCTTTGGCTGCCGTAATCGCCTCTCGTCGTCCGTGTCGAGTTCGCGCCACTGCAACTTGATGAACTGACTCCGCTGCGCGAGCTTGACTCGGGCCCAGCGGCGTCGTAGCAGGGCACCACGCCACCACTCCTCCGTGCTATTCTCTGCAAATGCAGAAAGATTGCTGAGTAAATCACGGTAGTGGCGACCAATGAAATAAAGATCCAGAGATAATGGAGAGTCAGACGGATGTCTTGGTATTTGGAATTGATCCAGCACTGTGATACCGTTAGTACTGGAAGACTGATATTCAGGCCATCACAACTCACCCATGCACCGGCTCTAACGTAAAGGCCACCCTCGGTCTTCCCATTTGCAGTAATAATAACAGCAAGGATCCCTGTTCCGTACACGAATATCCACATCATGGCTATGGCCGTGTGAAAAATCCAGGTCGGGATTTTCTTGTTCGAAATGATCGACACATATGTATGGATCGCTATGCCCGTGATGAAAACAGACGATGCCAAGTCGCCGGTCGACACGAACCAACCTTGGGTCCAGCAAGTGCTCGTGCCGACCTCAATCGCATTCCTCGTGACCCATTCGACGTTCAGCAAGAACGCCAACGCCTGCTGAATATCGGCAAGAAGCAAGTTGAAAATCAAGACGAGGAACTGGTTTGGCGGCTCATTGATCGCCCGTCGCCACCAGTTCTCTTTTGTGGCTCTCTCGGCCTCGGCCTCGGCCTCGGTAGCAGCAACCCAATTGTTAGGGATAACAAATGCTGCGTCTGCTGGTCTTGGTGATTCGACTTTGACGACTGGGTCCTCTCTCCTCGGCTTTGGCGGCCCGTTGTGCCATGATATCAGCTGATACGTCAGGAACGCCAACAAGCCAAGGCTGGTAAAGAAGGAGAGAAACCCCATGGTTGCGACGACGGCGAGGCCATTACGAAGGACTGGTGGCAGCGGTCGGACTGAGAAGGGCGAATTGTCAGAGTCGTGATGATCTAGCGACTGGTTCATCTCCGCTAGTATAGAATGATCGGCGAAGCTACACGGCTATGTGGCGATATCATGGAGAAATGAGTGGCGTGGGGGGCTCTGTGAAGTTATATCAATGCTGCCGACAGCGAAGGGCAAATTATTATTTATCTAGATGTGCTAAAAGATCGAAGTGAAGTAATAAAGGGGACCGTCCGTAGTTTAAGGGAGCACGACCCAGCCTTCCTCTCAGCCGTCAAATGACAAACAGTACAAGGAGCAGCTGATGTTTCCCAAACGCCAAGACATGATATTCCCGCCAAATGGAGGAAACATTCCGAGTCAAGACCGGCAGAAACGACTCAGCCAGAAGATGAACGACGAGTCTTTTTGCCAGAGATTCCACTGTCGGCGGGAAACACCCCGCGCCCTGCCGGCAAGGTTGTGCGCTTTGGTAAACAGCTGATCGGCGATTAAAGTTCGTGCTGGGCGGTGCGTCGTCGCGGCATGCGATAACCTGCCTATGAACGCGAAAGAGGTGCATGTTCCATCCCCGTTCCAAGCCGTTCCAGGCTAAAGTATGTGCTGATGAGACGGATTCTCGCGAGCTCGGAGTACCACGCACCGGATGGCTCTAGCTCCAGCCTTCCTATGGTTTTGATGGCCAACGTGAAGACGGAATCCTGGCGCAGGACAAGGCATCAACCAATCGAGATCTGTGATTGGCTCTTTGTAACACTTGTCCGAGCACGATGCGATACTCCTACTATCATGGGCCGAGAGCGTGCGTGCGCCTCCCGCCAGTCACACAGTTACTTCCGTCCGTCTGAGACATCATGAACGGCTGGAGTCTGCCTGGCTCCCACGGTATATCCGGTCTATATTCGGTCCCTTCGACGAGATGCCGACCGGAGCTATGTCTCTGCGACTGCTGGATAGGGAACATCTGAACGTCATCCAAGATGAGTTTCAGACTCCAGCTGAATCGTTTTGTGATGAAAGGGATGGATGATTTGCCAATGTCCATCTCAAGAAATGCATTCGTCTCTTTTTGGATACATAGAGGGTTGATTGACAGTCCGCAAGCCCGCAAGAGAGGAGCGGGGTGCTGATCGTTTTCGGGGAATTCTTCATCGATTCCATCACATGAACGTTTTGTCTTCAGACGCTTGGATCCGAGATAATTTTACACAGGAGCAATCCGGGATGTTCAGGGAAGTTGCTGTTCTGATTAACAGCAGGGAGAACTTACCAACGTGCTTTCTGTTCATTCCCGCCACGTACACGGCATTACTTTGGAATTGCAGCCCATCTGATGATATTCGAACGACTTTCGAGCCACTCGTCAAGTAGACCTTGAGTCTGGATTTGGCCGATGAGCTGCGACTCGGATAGTGCGAAGTAAGAGTGCAGATGGAGTCAAACCTGAGCAGGTTGTTTTTTTGCCTCGCGCAAAAGCTCCAGAACGAAAGTCAGGGCTCAGAAGTGAAGCTTGCTATTATCTCGAATCCAGCCTGAAGTCACGCCGATATACCACTCGTTTTCGGCCGGTGTGGGTGCCGGATGCCTTACTTGAAATCGTTGGTTGTGAAGAACAGATAGCATTCAGTTGCTTTTCTTTCTCACAATGTCTGTGTCAGGGTGGCCCCGCCCTATTACAGTGTCACCAAGAAAAGATGCGACGTGCTGCGAACTTTCTTGTGTGGCCTGGTGATTGGAGCATCCAGACAAGCGTAAATCTGACATGTTTCGTTCTCATGAGCTTGAGTGATCTCAAGCTTCTCCCCATTCGACCAAAGACGTGGCCAACGGTTGGATCGGATGAGATCTCCATCGCACAACGTAAAGGACGATAACCTTAGACCGACTGCGATATGAAAGCCAATGTTGTGTTGTCGGAACCACAACCACCTAGGGACAATCTGATTGCTTATTTCGCCGTTCTTCCTTTTGTAGGACCGCGCTAAAGGTTTTGCTCAACATAAGATAGCTCATCGGAAGATGCTCGTCGTACCCTATCCCCCTTGAGGCTAAGGAGGTTTCAGAAGAATTGAGCTGAGGTTCCGCCGCTTGTCTTCACCAATGAACAAACTGCCGGAAACTTTTCGCAATATCATCGGGTCAGATAGGGTTCAGACTGAATCGACTGGCGGCGCCGACCGCTTTGTTCCCCTGAAGTTCGGACGAGGGGTCGGCATAGCTGTGCAGTAATTCCAGATGCAGACTCTCAGAGTGAACGGGGCAATTCCCATCAGTCACGGGATTTATTCCGAGTGGTGTTTGATTTTTTTTCAAATAGATAACGGAAATAACTTTCATGTTGCGAAGAGTCATGGAAGAACCCGCACAGTCTGGCGCATCCTCAAATCAGGCACCAGTTTCGGCCTCTACGACGACACATTTGCGGCCGCTGAGGATTCGCCAAGGGTACATGTAATGAGGCTCAAAAGCGCCGCGGGACAGATTCTACACTTTCGATTACAAAACGCCGTGGAGAGAAAAGAGTCTGTTAGTTGACTCAATGGTTCTTCTACCAAAAGGCCGCCGTTACAAAGACTGGTTTCGCCGGCGGTCAGCTAATGTCCACAAGCTGGGTTATCAGATAGTGAGAAAGACCCCTGGTGTTTGTCTGGCAGCCTAATAACACCACCTTAAGGTGAGTGAAGTAGCCTTACGGGTCATAATAGTTGCGACTCGAAAGCTCTAAGCGTCCCTTAGGGTCTAGGATCCCATCATCAATATAATAAGTTTCCTGTTGGTAAATGTTTCTGTGGCTGGATGAATCTCAGCATTACTAAGGAAAGAATGGTTGCTGTTAGTTCTTGGGGTGTTTTGTGAAAACTAGGTGATAGCTCATGTCACGTTTAACCAAGTTTGGTAATCTAGGATAGTTATGCTAATCTTTGCCCAAGCAATGAGGTGTCAATGGCGGGGGATGATGGACCAGGCATTGGAATGTGGTGGTTTGTGGCATGGTGCATCGCCGGCTCACCCGTTCCACCCGCGGGCATGTGCGGATAAATATGTGATACAAGAAAATACCCTCAGCTGGTTGTTCCAACTCCTACCTTCACTAGACTATTAGACTCGCTCCCATGCTTAGTAAATTTGAAGAGGTTTATCTTTGAAGCACGGCCCCGTTACAAAAAGTCCCCGATGCACTCGATTCAACGGCTATGGCAGACGCGTATCTTGTTTTCTCGTGGGATATAAAATCCAATAGATTTCCCAAAGTCTTTATTCCGTCTAATCGGACGTGACAAAAGGCATTGAATGTCTGGTCAGTCCTGAACCTGCTTGAGAGGAAAGTGTCCAATGACCAGTTTGCGTGAAAATAGACACTGCAGAGCAGTGGAGCGTACTACCATACGCGGACCGCGGGCGGCTAAATCTATCCTCCAATGATTCCAACTATGCAAAGGCAACCTTGAACCAACCGGTTCAAGATGGTGCGGTCAGATTGGTCCGGCAAAGTGTACAAATCATCCCAGTGTTTAGCCCAGCTGAGATCTTCAAATACTCCATGCATAATATGTCCAAATTATCCACTAAACCAGGCTATGTCAAGCTCAGGGTTTGATTGAAGGAGACTGGGGAGGCAACCCAGTTTACCGGGGATTTCACCCAAGTCGTTAGGTCGCCCGCCTCTCCAGCCACCCTTCGATTTTTCTAAGCGCCCAAGAGAAGATATTGCCTGGGTTAGGCGCCCCCTGCATAAATGCGAAACCGGCGTCGTGATCTGGAAGACAGCAGTGCCTCATGTGTAGAAATAGAACTAAAAGCCGGCGGATTGGCTGGTTGAGTCTGGTAGCACTTTGTTGAACTGAGTAATCTTTTAAATTTCTGGCGTCCTGCGTGTCGGATGCAACACCTCCACCGTGTCGCATTGATAACTTCTCTCGGCCCTCTTTTCGACAGATGTGGGAACACAATAGCGCAGTATTCCACCCTTTGTCACCTCGCAATGGCATCAATCAGAGCGATATCAACACCGCTGTCAATGGGTGGGTAGCAGCCGGGCGAGACAGGGGAAGCATCGACATCCTCTGGTCGAGCCTTTTGACAATAGTTCTCTGCGTATGGGTATCGACGCACCCTAATGCACTCTCGCCAAAAGATAAGTGGTATCATGGTGTTTATGACAAGCTCAATCTCGCCATGATAGGGCTTTTGGGGCCCGACTTTCTGTTTGGAATAGCTGTGGGTCAGCTCTCAAGCGCAAGGAGGAGTGTAAAGGTAAGCCATTGTCAGAATGTTCATTGGCTCTTCGGGACTGATAATTACGAATGGGCAGCAATTTCGCCAGGACCAGCATCTGTGTGATGGCAAGAAATGGACCTACACGCAAGCATTCTTCGTTGATATGGGAGGCATTTTCCTCAAGAGCCCTGACTTCCCTGACGGATTTCCGATCGATGCCGAACAACTGCATTATCTGGTGAAGCACAGCTTTGTTGACTTTCCAGACATGGATCTCATGGACATTTCGGAACGCAACACCGTTGATACTTTGTCAAGGTAAGTTAAGCATCGGTGCCTTGCGCATCTTGTCAGCAAGCTGATTTAGGTATAGAATCATCACACTGTGGCAGGCAGTTTGGTTCTTTATTACCGAGTTGGACCGAGTCAAAAACGGACTGCCGATCACGCCCCTGGAGTTAACTGCTCTCTCCTTTACTTTCGCCATGGTAGCGACCTTCATCTGTTGGTACCCGAAGCCCGCTATATCGTATCCGCGGTATATCGAGACCAAAGCTCGTGACGGACAACAAGTCACTCTGAATGATATCCGATCATATGCTAGATCTCATGTCGGTGCCACTCCCACATAGTAGTTTTCCAACCCATGTACTGACCCGCCTGCAAGACACATCCCCGACTTCCAACAACGTGGCATCGCACTCCCCTCGACGACATCACTCCGCGCATATTTCGCATTGACGCGTACTGGTGCTTCTATAAGAGGCTTGGCGATATGATGCACCTTCACCCATACGGCCGGCCCATCAAACAAGAGCTGTGGGACAGATTTCCATCTGATCTCTGGCGTCCAATGGAGTTGATATACTACCCTTTCGGTGGCTTTTTTATCGTGGGGTTTAGCGCTTCATTTATGATCGGATGGAACTTCCACTTCCCATCGTCCGAGGAGCAACTGATCTGGAGGCTAGCTGCTTCGTACCACATGTTCTTTTCCCTCTACGGGGCGTTCCACTGGCTTTACGAGGACCAGAAGTGGCACCGGGCTCAGAAGTGCATGCGCAATGCGCCATCGATCGGACCGATTGTCGACGCCGAGGCTCAGCGTCAACAAGGTGAACAAAAAGAGAGCCAGAATCGGACAAGAGGTTTCTTCAACAGGTTGATGACTCTGCTTCGGTCGCAGGCTAACAACTCAGCGGGCAAGGATCCGACAATGGCAGTGCCCCTGTTTGTGATCATCCCAAACATTCTCATCTCTGCACTTTATGCGTCGTGCAGGATGTATTTTTACGTCGAGGACTTTGTATCACTGCGTCAGCAACCAAAGGGGATTTACCTGACAGGCAACCGGTTCCTACCTTTCATAGGGGAGATGTGGAAGTAAAATCAGCAGTATGTGAAAGTATCACCTACCTACGATACTCCTCAGCAAAATGTACCGCGATGGTCTCCGATTAGATGTAAAGATAGACTTTAAGACACATATTAGGAAAACGAAAGTCCGTACACCGGTGAGGTTCACATACTCACCGAAGCCCTTCTCGGTGACCCAAACCCAATCAGGCAACTCTAACAGTTCATTAGCCTCGTCATCCCTGCATGTCAGAGCCAGTGCTAGCGTCCGAATCTGTGAGGCAACGGATGGACAGTAAATGGGGCAATCCCCCCCGCTGTCCATTGAGAGAAACGCCGAATTTGTTCCTAGTGACGCAAAGGACCAGGTTTGGTTCGTTCACTCTACCAAGAGGTCCGATTCCCTCTGGGTTTGCCCCTCACTGCGCGCTTCATGCTTAATGAGTAGTCTCGAGTGACGCGACTCTCTGGACAATTCTCTATAAAGCTGTAAGACCGCATCTCCTGTTGAGCCTGTGTTATGGGAACCGGCCTGCCATTTCTCGTGAAACATCTTCAAGAGATTACTACCACAATGGCAGACAAGACTTACAACGTTGGAATTATTGGATACGGGTAAGTCGAGCCCAACAACCCCGCGGGCGATGATCAGAATCCTTGCACCGAATCATTTCTTGTGCATGCTTTCGGGATGGCCTCGCCAAAGAATGTTGCGTGCTGACATTCCACCACAGCCTATCCGCAAAGGTCTTCCACATTCCTTTCATCAGCCTCACTCCTCAATTTAAGCTGCATAGCATTGTGCAACGGAAGCCCACGGCCTCGTCCTCCGCGCCGAATGACTACCCGGAGCTGAAACACCACACCTCCCTAGAGCCCATGCTCCAGGACCCCGACGTTGCCATCGTCAACATCCTCACGCCGCCCAACACCCACTTCAGCTTTACCAAGCAGGCCCTCCAGGCCGGCAAGCACGTTCTGGTCGAGAAGCCCTTCGTACCCACCGTCGCCGAGGCCGAGGAGCTCATCCGGATCGCCAAGGAGAATGGCCGCCTTATCTGCGTCTACCAGAACCGCCGCTGGGACAGCGACTTCCTCACGGTCAAGAAGATGATCGACGACGGTGTCTTCGGCCGCGTCTACGAGTTTGACACTCACTTCGATCGCTACCGCCCCGAGCGCCCCACGACGTGGAAGGGCGAGCTGGGCATGGCCGAGGGCGGCGGAGCGCTGTACGACCTTGGCTCTCATCTCATCGATCAGGCCTACCACCTCTTTGGCATGCCCGAAGCCGTCTACGGCAAGCTCGTCAGCCAGCGCGGCGGCAAATTTGACGCAGAAGACCCTGACAGCGTGAACGCGCAGCTGTCGTACAATAATGGCCTCATCGTCAGCGTGCGCATCGGCGTCATGAGCGTAGAGGTCCGCCAGCCGCGCTTCTGGGTGCGCGGCACCAAGGCGTCGTTCCGCAAGACGGGTCTCGACCCGCAGGAGGATCACCTCAAGGCGGGCAAAAAGCCCGACGAGCCCGGCTTCGGCGTCGAAGACCCCATCAACGGCGGCGCGCTGCTGCTCGTCAAGGAGGGCGGCAAGGTTGAGGAGCGTACAAAGCTGACGGCCGAGCCCAAGACTTACCTCCGGCTCTTCGAGGCGTTCGCCAAGGCGGTCGAAACCGGGAGAGACGAGGACGTCCCGGTGCCGGCGGGCGAGGCCAGGGATGTTCTGCGGATCATCGAGGCTGTCAAAGAGAGCGCTAAGACTGGAAGCGAGGTGCGCCTTTCATGAGGAGATGAAGAGAAGGAAGATTAACAAAGAAAAAGAGAGTCTCGGCCCGATGGCCGAAAACTACCATTCCTGTGGTGTAGGGGGCTGTGGCTGGATGTGTTTAGTCGACGGGCGAAGGCCAGGCCTCACGGAAGCAAGAATCTTGATCTTGGTGAGCTAGTGAAGGGGTTCAGCCCTGTGTCCTTAGCGGTTGCTGTCGGTAGAAAATCGATAATGATCAGCAATTCGGCTTCCTCGCGGTACCTGCAGTCGCCTGTCGTGGCTGGAAAGTCCTTTGGAGCGGGAGAAGGGGAAAGTCTTGGAAGCGTCCGCAAACAGGATAGACTGTTGGCCGATCTCCCGTATGCGCGATGCCTAGACCACGCCGAAGAGCAATACCGGGAAAGGGTTTAGCTGGCGTGGAATCGGATTGCGTTTTCACTCTATCCGGGTTGGCGGTGTCTTAGATGTCTTGGAAGACGGATGGATCTGGCCAAACTGTAGTGATCCCCTTCATTCTTTGCTCCCCGTCCAAATGCAAGTGAAATGAGGTAAATGGTGCATTTTGCTGTCTCAGGAACTTCGACGTCTAGAGGCTAATGCTCCCTCACGACGGAGACTGCTCCTGTATAAAGGAGTGAATGTCACCACGGGGTCCTTTCATCGTCGACCAGCTCACCACCACAACCATCCTCTCCGCTACTACGGGCCATCTTGATCATCAACCAAAGCCCTCATAACACTTTCAAGATGCGCTTAATCAGTTCTATCACCGTTATCTCCTTCGCTGTCAGCGCCCTCGCTACCAAATACGTTCTCCTCCTAGATCCTGTGAGCCACCCCGACCGATTCCTCTTCCCCTTCCCCCTCTAATACAACGTCTGAGCTAATCACGTGGAACTATAGAGCGTCAAACTTGAAGACTTTGTTCAGACACTCAACGATGACCGATTCAAGGTTGTTGACGAGTATGCACTCTTCAACATGCTGATTGTCGAGACCGACGAGGTTGGCGCCACAGCGCTGGGGGCTTACGAAGAGGTACTGAGTGTCGATTTGGAGGAGCCCTACACGATCAATCTCCCCGAGGCCAGCTCCGCGACCAGCCCCGAGGCCAGCTCCACGCCTAGCCCCGAGGTCACCGCCACGCCTAGCCCCGAGCCCGTCCCGGAGTCTGAGCCTACCTCCGAGCCTAGCCCCGAGGCCACTCCCGAGCCTGAGTCTGAATCTCAGCCCGCTCTGGAGCCTGAGCCTGAGTCTGAGCCTACCTCCGAGACTAGCCCCGAGGCCACCCCGGAGCCCGAGTCTGAGCCCACTCCGGAGTCTGAGCCCACTCCGGAGCCTGAGCCTACGACGGAGCCTGAATCTCAGCCCGCTCCGGAACCTGAGCCCGAGTCTGAGCCCACTCCGGATCCTAAGCCTACGACGGAGCCTGAACCTGAATCCGAGCCCGCCCCAGAGCCTAGTCCTGAGGCCACGCCTGCCCCTGAGCCTGAGTCTGAGTCTGAATTTCAGCCCACTCCGGAGCCCGAGTCCGAGCCCCTTCTGGAGCCTGAATCTGAACCCACCTCCGAGCCTGAGCCTACGACGGAGCCTGAGTCTGAGCCAATCCCTCAACCTACTTCTGAACCCGTCCCAGAGTCGAGCCCTTCACCCAGCTTTGAGCCCAGCTCAGAGGCCATCCCGGAATCCAGCCCTGCACCCAGCCTTACGCCTAGCTCTGAGCCCATCTCACAACCTAGCTCTGAGCCCGACGCTCAGCTCGACCCCGTCGAGGACCCCTTACCCCTCCCCGAAAGATTCTAGATTCGTCATAAACCCTTTCGAGAGTAGTGGACTATCAGGAGCATGTGTTCTATATGGGAATGTTTTGTTTAAGAATTTAGGTCCGGAGCTAGTTGTCGGAAGTCAGTTTTACCCCTAGTTGAGCTTTAATGAATTACAAAAATGAACCAGGCTTATTCGAAGACGCCCCTTACTGTAGCGGTCTCAGTTTGCTTTGTTTTGTTTATACAAGTATCATGACTATTGCAATCCGGCGTACTCATGCTGCTGTAGCAAACTCTGACCCTTGGATGATGTCGTCTCTATGCACCGCAACTGGTCTAATCAACGGAAAGAGCCATTTGTAGAAGCGTCCTGCCCGTCATTTATCCTTGCAGCACTTGCAAGCAGAAGACGCTTGTCGCACACGCTTCTGTTTTCTGGGGTGCAAAAGCGAACATGCTCCTCATAGACAGCTAGATGTTGCGCGGCCGCGTGCCAGCTCGTTGGATGGAATCGTTAGGCTTGGAAATGTCTCAGTCACTAACAATAAAGCCACTGAGACGTTCATGACACCATTTGCAGCTGCGACGGGCGATGAATATAACGAAGAGAAGCATGATTACTCAACCCCTTGTGACAAATGAGGTAATAAGACCGTACTGAATACCAAAAAACGGCTAGCAGGATGCTTAGGGGTTGTTGAACTTCAATAAGGGGGTCAGCGAGCTTGACCGCTTTTCTAGCGTCACTGTAAGGTTTCTAGATGCCAATGGCGACGATGAATCCAGTCAGAAGAACAAACAGTTCGATTCCACTCACGACTAACGTTTCAGAGGCAAAGGACAGGATCAGGAAAAGACAGCTCCATGTTAAACGGAAAGCATCAAGCCGAGAATGAATCTGAAACTATGTACGTCGACATGAATAATTGACCCATTTGAGACAAAAAGCCAGAAGTCACTCAATCTAGGAATCTATCCTGAGACTCTCCATGAGCAACTTCAAAGTTGGGTTCGGGGTGTCAAACAAGCTTTCCAGTGTCTCGATCTCCTTGGCAATGCTCTTCTGCCAGTCCAGTAGCAGTTTCCTGGTCGCGTCTAGAGACCCGGACTTATGCAAGAGCGAAACGATAAACTTCTTCGTCTCCAACGCGTCAGCGTCGCCGTTCTTCATTGCTTTGAACATGCCTTCGACTTGGTCCATCATCTCCGGCGTCTTCTGCGCCATGTAGACTAGCATATACGAAAACTTTTGTTCGTCAAGATCCTCGGCATACCCCTTCTTGCTGGCGTAGTCCGCGGACATGATGTTCATGTAGTCGTCGCGCACTTGATAGTATAAGCCGGAAAGCCGCGAGAAGTTGGAAAAGGCTCTTTGAGCAGAGCGCTGCTGACTAGGACTACTTTCTCTGTAGCTCGGACTGGCTGCGACCATGAGGTCCGAGACCATGGAAAGGAGAGCGCCCGTCTTCTGGTTGATCATGTCTAGGTACTCCGCCTCGGTTGGGCATCTCCTGTTGAAAGTCCAGTAGAGGTCGAGAGACTGACCGCAAAACAGTTGTTTGAGGCGCGCCAGAAGCACGCCCATCATCTGCTTGTTTTCCAGCTCGTAAATCGCCTCAACGGCCTGCACGTAGAGGAAAGTCGCGCTGTTGATTGCCTGGCTGGTACCGTAAACGACGTGGGTGGCGGGAAAGCCACGGCGAAGCTTCGCGCCGTCTTCAATGTCGTCGAGGATCAGTGAGGAGTCGTGGAGACTGTTAATGACTTTCTGGATGCATTCCATCTCTTGCTGGGGCACTTCGAGCCATTTGTTGAGGCAACTGATCAGGGTCGTCCGGAACCCCTTTGACGGTAGGCTCTGAACATACTCGATCGGGGCGGAGATAACAGTCGTGTTTGCATTACGTGCTGTTGGCTGCTCGGGAAATGACGCGTCCGACGTTGATGCGGAAGATACAGATGTCGAACGTACCGCGTCAGACATTTCGGAACGGCCATATGTGTTGGTTTCCGATGCCGAAGCCGAGGCAGCTGAGCTGATCTCTCCTTCTGCATGTTGCAAAGGCTTTTGGTCAAGAAAAGACAGTAGCGAAGCCGCATCAGTCGCAAACTCTACGTCGGATCCTACAGTCGCGTTAGGTATCTGTGTCTCAGCCGCGTAGGACACTCCCGTCCCTTGAGATTCGGCCGGCATTACGGCTTTGCCAAGAGAAGCGAGCTCGTGGACCTTGGGGTGATTCTCTGACGGCTGCTGAGGTACGTGGGCCCAATCGTTGTGCCGGTAGCATTGCGAACTCCAGTAGTCGTTACCGGCGAGGGCTGTGTGCAGATTTTCCAAGAACTTTACCAGATCAGTTCTCAGATTCGGGTGCTCCTGGTATATCCGTTGCTTGGCATCAACCCATCTGGCTTCTTCGGCAGCCACCATATCGGCAACCTTCAGCTTTGCCTCACTCTCTGTGCAGTGCTCCTGTTTCATCAGGAACCAAACGGTGTTGAAGACCTTGCCGGCCTCTTGTGTCTTGGCTTGCTCTCTTTCACGTGGCCAGCTCCAGTAGTCGTTGGTAAGAAGCATGCAGCGCTCAACGTGCTTGATTGGCGTAGCCATCAGTTCGTATTCCTCGTCGGTTACGACTATTCCCAAAGAGAACTCAAGCATGGCATAGTATGCTCTACAAACGATTAGCATTCAGACTATGGCCGAAATTCGGGGTGCCAACTCACCCCATGCCGCCATTGTTCGCCCGTGAAAAAAAGTAATCATCGAGGTTATCGATCTCTTCCGTGTTGTAGGTCTCCATGATTGCGAGCCATTTTTTGCGGTAGGCTTCGAGCATTCGAAGAGCGCCCACGCGGTCAACTTTGACGCATTCAAGAATGGCCATTGAGACAAGGTCTTTTGTCTTTGCGGATCGCGAGTCGTTGCTCAGTGACCTGTTGTCCTCGACGTCCATGGCGGCGTCGAGGTCAAGGTGCTCTGCATGTGCAGCCGCAATGGACATTTCCTCACAAGCGTCTAGCAAAGATCAGCATGAGACACCAGACAGCGAGGGAATACAAAGCCGGGTTCTGGAACGCACCATCGTGGAAGCAACCGACATCCAAGAGGTAGCATAGCAGTCCTAACCTGTCTGGAATACTCTCAGGCCAGATGAAACTACCCCAGTTTCCCACGACACATGGAGATCCATTTGACTTCTTGTCTTGCCCGTCTTTCATGATACGACCCCAGTCGCCTGTGAGGCATATCGCTCCGGCATCCGCAAGGTCATCGTACTTGTGAATGCGAACGGGTAGTGTTGTGAGGGCTCCAGATCTGACGACAGTCTCCCGATCAACAGGCAAGGAGTACGGGTAGAGTTCCTCCTCAGGGAGCATCTTGAGCTTTGGTCAGAAGCGGGGCTGAGAGTTCTGAATGACGTCGTAAGATGGGAAAGCAGCGATACAAGTGTTGTAGTATGAGATGCTGCCTATGTTTCCATTTCCAGCCGAGACCCTAAGCGACATCGTCATTCTGCAGGTCACTTCATATAACTGATAACATGAGGGCCGAAAGTCCCTCGGTCTAACTTTGTGCCCAGGTCACCTGCTTTGAGATACAAGCGAACGTCATTGATCCCTGCAATAAAGTCTGGGTCGGGGCTTCTGGTGGACCGGACGGCAACTTTTACCTTGTCGCTGTTCAGACGGGCCACCGTTCCGAGGGTAGCAGGAGCGCCCTATACACTCTTGTGCCTAAGTTGCAGAATGCCAAGGCTGGAGTAGAGTTTCGAGAGCGTGTTGAGTCAAGTATCGAAGTTCTTGCGTGAGCCGTTTGGTCCTTGGCATCGGGTAAGAGTCACGCATAGCTGTTGATTTCGTTTACGCAACTGACTCCGAATAGAATACGAGACTTTCCCAGCCAATTATCCTTCATACCGCCCTGTCATGTGGAGCTGGTGCCACAAAGGCAAGACGCCGGAGGAGGACAAAGGCGATGCGTGACCCTCGGAAGGATATCGATTCAGCAACGTACGGATACCGATCGATCAGAAGTATCGTCAATGACTCGTCTTGCGTATTCGCCTAAGCGACAACCAGGATAATTAACAATGACCCATGTTTTGTGCTGCGGCCCACGTGTGCACGAATAAGTGTATCATCAAGAGCGGGCGGGCGGATAGAGTATTAACAGACCGCCTCTCTGAGATTAATCATGGGATTGCGGACATGAGGAAGCCACTTGTGCAACCATATTTTGTGCAAACCAGTACGGTCGTATCGCACACATTAATCGCAGTGAGATACGATTAAGCTAAAGTCCGAATTATCATGCCGAGAACAAATGGCATCGTATCAATTTACGTTCACAAGGAATTTTGATTGTTTTCTCGAACGCCGGCTATGAATTATTCGAAAGTCGTCATTTCCTGGGGTGTCATGACCCAGCGCCATCTCTCATTGCAGGAGTTGCTTTGATGAATAAGGCCCCTTTCTCTCTCATCATTCTTACTGTAGCGTTTGTCCCGGCTACCCAGTTGTATGAATCGGGCCCCAACTCCATATCGAAGTGCCAGAAAAGAGTTGCCATGACCATGCGCACCTCATGGTAAACCAAGCTATAGCATGTCCACCGTTAGCAAATGAATCTCGCACCCTTTGCGTCCACTTGAGGGGTAACTTACCGCTTTCCTATGCAGTCCAGACTTCCCTTGGCGAACGGTTTGAACGTATCTCTCTTGTCGTTGGCGTACCGAGGGTCGGGATCGGGCAGCCATCGCTCGGGAACAAACATATCAGGATCGGTAAAGTGAGAACTCATATGTGCGCTGGCCCAGTGCGGCACACCGCACACAGTCCCGGCGGGCAAAAAGTACCCGTCGACCGTGGCACCGCCCTCTGGCACAATGCGCGGAATCGCGACAGAAAATGGCGTGTGCTGTCTCAGGCTCTCCATGATGCAAGCATCGAGATATGGCAGCTTGGAGACGTTCGGGACTGTAATGTCGGACGACTCTTGGATAGCAGTCCGGATCTCCTCTTTCAATTTTTCGTGTGCGTGCGGGCTGCTCAGAATCCACCACATCATGCCGGACATGAGGACGGGAGTCGACTCTGCTCCAGCCAAGCAGAGGATAGACGCCAAATCATCAGCCTGTCTCTGAGAGATGGGCGTTTTCTGGTCCTGCATAGCTTTCCAGATGACGCTCATGACATCGCCTCTACTGTCGTCTGCGTTCTCAATCCATTTTGCCGCTTTTGCTTCCGCAGTCGCGCGGAGGCTGTTCCAGAACCTCATCCACGGCAGCTTGAGGAACAAATCGTAAAGCCCTCGGGTCGCTTCGTAGCGCAGAATTATTTGCAGTAGCGACAGGAATGGCGCACCCAGCTCGATGGCCTTGAGATACGGATGCTGGCGGTTTTTTTCCAGGCATCCGAACGACTCTCCGAAGCTCAACACACCCATGGTGTCGAACGTCATCCATACTAGCTTCTGGGCAATGTCAACCTGTCGTCCCTGCTCTTGCATGATGCTGAGCCTCAGCTTCTCGGTCCATTCTCCGAGGATCTTCTCATGTCGGAGGAGAGATCTATCGGTGAAGGCCGGTTGCAGAAGACGCCGCACAGTGTTGTGCTCATTCTTGACGGGGGAGATGAAGCTGTGACGTTCGTCGAGCTGTGTAACCCGCAAGAAGTTTAGATCTCGCACAAAGGCTTTGCTGCCACAAATGTCGTCCCACGCCTTGGCCGAAGCGTTGGAAACCTCGTCTGGTCCTGTCCGAACGATGCGCCCATACTTCTCGTGCAAGGCAACCAGATCTTTCCAGTGCGTGCCTCGAACCTGTTGATGCCACAAGCGCGGTATCCACGAGATGGCGTACAGTTTGGGCCCAGGAACCTTGGACAGTGGATGGAAATAGAGGTTGTAAATGATTCGGTAAATGCGATAGAGCAGCTGCCGTTGTTAGTGAATCGAGTTGAGGCCGAGAGCGTTGAGGCTCAACACTGGGTTCAGCTGGCACCTACAAAAAGAGCAAAAACCATCCAAAGTGTGAGCGACATTTTCGGTTCCTTCAGCGCTGATACAGTAACAGAGATGAAGTGGTGTGTGCAATTGTATAAGGGTTGCAACTGTTTCGAACCGTTGACAACCACTTAACATAATATTGAGGTAGTCTGGTTTTGAGTGTGGGATGGGACAAGGAGTGGTATTCGGTGGAAGTACCCAGCTGCTCAAGTAGGGCCCGAGGCGCAGTATCCTCTGACCCCTTGACCCGGAGGATACTATACAACACTTCGGTTCCACGACCATAATCGACGACATAGCGACTACATGCCCATGCCAAGTCGCTGTTATCGACCCGTGATTACGGACCCTGCGGTGACATTACAGGTCTTATTCACCCCATGTCCTAGGATGACACGGCCAAGAATTGACCATGTACCCAAAAAGTCCTCAACAGTCCTATGCCTCGGTTTCAGATCCTTCCAGATCGGGATACGTGTAATGATCCTTTACTTCGGTTCATCTTGTCAGTAGTCAGTTTCTAAAACAGTCTCACATCCACCATCGATTGGTACATCCACGTGCAAACCAGTTTCACCGCGGTCTTCGGATAAAATGCCGGCGGTGGGCTATACCATGACACGTTCGATCCATCTCTGTTTAGCCAAGAACCTGGCATTACCTCTGGCTTCCCCCCGGGGCAACATGACGGGCCGATCCTGGGCAGCTTCGGGAGTTGAGGGTTTTAACGACAATCTATTTCCCTGCACCGAGCCCCATTTTGCCTTCTGATAATATAAACTACAGCTCGGATGGCTCGCTGAATCAAGAAGTGGGGCGTCTATCATACATGACATGACTAGTGAATACAGGCCTCTCGTGGGTGATGCACGAGGTGTGCTGGTGGTCCCTTACATGAAGGGGCTGCAAGTTGGCACGGGATCAGATGAAGCAACATGTTAGAAAAGGGCCGTGGGGAGGTAAGCAAGTTCGCACCATCATCTTTGTGGGGACTTATCATCACATAAGAGCGAACTAGTTGCTGGGATAGATTCCGTCGAGATATCAAGACACGACATGGATTTAGAAACTATTCGACAGAAGTACGACGAAGAACGGGACAAGCGATACAACCCTGAAGGACTGCAACAGTATGTGGTTGATCTTGCCGCTTCGGACAAGTTCAGGCGTTTTCAGGATGACCCTTGGGTCCAGCCTGAAAGCTCGCCAGAAAGGTCCGACGATGGCCGTGTTCCCAATTCTGCCAGCATCACCAAAACTGCTGCGCTAGAAGACGGCGATTCTTGCACATTTCTTATAGTTGGTGCGGGATATGGGGGGATCCTTTTTGCGGCCAACCTCATCAAAGCGGGCGTAGAACCAAACGACATCCGGCTTGTCGACACAGCCATGGGCTTTGGCGGCACGTGGTATTGGAATCGCTATCCCGGACTCCAGTGCGATGTTGAGAGTTACATCTACATGCCACTTCTCGAGGACACAGGCTACATGCCGAAACACAAATATTCGTTCGGTCCGGAACTACGGGCTCACGCTGAGCGTATCGCCGTACACTTCGATTTCCGAGACAAGGCCCAGTTCGGCACTCGAGTCGACACTTTGGCCTGGGACGATAGCAGCTCTGATTGGGAAGCCAAGTTGCACATCGAGAAGGACAACTTGACGATTTCCGTCCGCTCGAAGTTTGTTATCACCGCCTATGGCATCGGTCACTATCCCAAATTACCTAATATTCCAGGACTCGACTCATTCCAGGGTTCGGTCTTTCACACCAGTCGTTGGGATTACAGCGTTACCGGAGGGTCTGAGGCAGAACCAAGCCTCAGTTCCTTGAAAAACAAACGAGTAGGCATCGTGGGTACCGGTGCCACGGCTGTTCAAGCAGTACCGCACCTTGCCCGTTGGTCAAAGCATCTATACGTGTTCCAGCGCACCCCTAGTGCTGTTGGGCCCAGGAACAACAAGCCGACCGATTTGAACCTCTGGCGGACTGATATTGCTACGCACCCGGGTTGGCAGACGAGAAGAGCCGAGAACTTCAACGCTTTCTTGGCCAACGACCCAGCTAAGCCAGAGATCGATCTAGTTCAGGATGAATGGACTAAGCTACCATCGTACAGCGCTCTTATCGGAAACCCAGACAACCTGGATGCCACCTCTAGAGAGCAGATATCCAGCTATGTGACAACCTTGGAGAGCTTGGACTTACCACAGCAAGAATCTCGACGATCAAGGATCGACAAGATTGTCAAAGACCGGGTCACCGCGGAAGCCCTGAAACCATGGTATCCTTCTTGGTGCAAGCGACCTTGCTTCAACGACGATTACCTTAACGTGTTCAATCAAGAAAACGTTACGTTGGTACCAACTGGCCCCAGGGGTGTCGAGAAAATTGGCCCTAGTAGTGTGGCGGTCAACGGAAGCGAGTACGATGTTGATGTGCTCATCTTCGCTACCGGGTTTAGGCCACCGACATCTGGAAGTCCGGCTGAACGAAGCAGGATGAAAGTTTACGGACGCAACGGGCTTGACATGGACGCGAAATGGGCGCAGCCTCAGGGCCTGAGTACTCTTCACGGCCTGATCAGCAGGGACTTTCCCAACTTTCTGTTTCCAGGCCCCAATCAGATGGGCGCCGCACCAAACGGAACATATCAGCGGGATCAACTTGGTCAGCACTTTGCATATATCGTTACAGCCGCTGCTCAAAAAGATTCGGCAGCAAAGGAAGAACACTCGGTCTCCAAGTATGGAAAGTACGACATCGTGATAGAGCCGACACTAGAAGCGGAGGAAGACTGGGCTAAGGCTGTTTCACGGCACGCGGTCAAGTTATCGGCAATGGCCAGCTGCACACCAAACTACATGATAACACCGGAAGAGCAGGAAGCCGTCGCCAAAAACAGAAAAGATGTGTTGCAACGGAAAGCTAGGGGCGCTTTGTGGGGAAAGGGGGTGGCCGATTACATGTCTATCCTTCGCGGCTGGCGCGGTGAAGGCGCATTGCGGGGTCTGGAGGTCACGACCTGAGGTCTAAGGAGCTGGCATGTACTTGTGTATTCTATGATTTCAACCCAAAATAACAATACTAAAAAAGCCTTGATCGGGTTTATCTCTATGCTGATTCTGAGCTGCCCCAAATGTCTGGACGCGTTGGAGGTTAAAATATGAGTATCAGCAATATCTGCAATCTATTTACATGTGCGCTCCGAAACACACCAATGCTCGGAGCCATGAAGAAATTGATTTTGAAGTACTACAGCGTTTAGATTTTCGGTTGGCGAAATGCATCCTCTAAAGTTAATCTAGAGAAGCTGATCAATGCATCTGAGTGTTTATATTAATGAATCTTCCGCCTTTCGGATAGATGCCAAGTCTCTTACCTAGTTGATATGTGGGGGGAGCGCAAGGTATTCGCAATCTTCCCAGGCACCGGGGACTTACTACTACGCACCTTGAGATCGGCATACCCCTGGTATATTGGTGACCTAAAACGTTCCATCGCTGTTGCTGTCTTGAGTCGTGTTCGGTCAAGTTTGGCTTCACTGCTTCCCTGACCGCTCACCATTCGCAGGAGCCATCCTCACATTGCGCCGTCCACGTGAACAGTATTCACTTACCTCGGTGGGGTCCTTTCGAAACCTTCGGAATCTTCAATCCATTTACACTAGTCCCAAAAACCAACATTTTCAATAGTCATGAGGCCACTACCTTCCGTAAACTGGATTGATTTGGGTTTCGATCCGTGCCCGAAATGGGGAGGAACTCAGATGAACGGAGTAGTTCTTGTTCTAGCCGCCGTCACATTCGTCATTTACTACCTTTGCCACGGACCCGTCATCTATCCAGGGTTTCCTGTAGTTGGCGTTGATAACAAAGCCTGGATTTGGTCCAGGTACCGGAAAGCAGTCCGTGAATACCGCATTCGGGGGAAGCAATTCATTGCTGAAGGGTCCAAGGTTAGCAATTCTACAATCAATTAGACTCTCCGCCCAATTCTCAGCCAGTCTAACAAAATTTGCTTGCTTTTGCCCTAAGACTGGGAAGCCTTTTCAAGTAATCACAGATACAGGGGCGAAGATATGTTTCCCACCCGAGTATGCCAACGAGCTCAAGAATATTGAAGCGCTCAGTTTCAAAAAAGCTCTGACAAATGTATGTCTGTTCGGATTCCTTGCCTACGACCTCGCACAGGCTTAGATGATGATGTCTGGCTTTTCTCGCCTAAACTAGCACAAGACTGAAAGAAGATGTTGTGTAGGAAGTCCCCACCAGATATCGAGGGTTTGAGCCCATCAAGGCAGTTGCCCATGACCGCGATATTCTTCAAAGGATTACTCGCCTGAAAATTACCCCTTCACTTAGTGGGTACATTCGCCAAATTAAGTAATCGGGTGGCCAACTTACGATGGCTTTCAGACAATTTGACGGACGATATCGCAGCAGAAGCTTCTGTTGCTCTCAAAGAACAGCTGGGAAGCTCTACTGGTAAGCAAGCATTGATCTTCGCATCAGAATTTGGCCATCCAAAGTTACTTTTACTAAGTACTCAACCTTGTGTATGAACTCAGACTGGCAAGAAGCTCCGTTCAAGCCAATTGTTCAGAACTTGGTCGCACGCCTCTCCGCACGCATCTTCGTGGGAACCGAACTATGCAGACACCAGGGATGGCTTAAAGTCTCTACCGCATATGCCGTGAACGTCTATTCCGCCACATATGCCTTGCGTGGTTGGCCACCACTCCTCCGTTGGCCCGTCAGCTGGTTCTCACCTGAATGCCGCACACTGAGGAAAACAGTGGCCGATGCTCGCAAGATATTGGAACCAATAATTGCAGATCGCTTGAACTGTGATACGCAATACCAGTCGAAAGCCGACCATCAACAGTCAAAAGTAGACACCATAGATGTAGGTCATTCCATCTTTCTGAATGAGGCTCACCAGAGTGTTCGGGTTCCTCGCCTTGTGTAAAGAGCACATGGATCGAGGTTTTCGTTTCGACTTTCTGTCCAGGTCTCCCTTTCCAATACAATACTAGCGTAAAGCATGCTAATATCTTACCGATAGTGGCTACTAGATGCCTTCGAAAAGTCCGGTGTCCTTGGATCATGCAATGTGGCTGATGCTCAGTTGGGTCTTAGCATGGTTGCGATCCATACGACGACAGAAGCACTCACTAGCGTACTGTTCGATATTGTGGCGACCGGGCCACAATTCATCGACGAGTTGAGGCAAGAAGTAACCAGAGTCATTGGGCCAGAAACAGTCAATCAGAGCAACCCCATTTTCAACAAAACGAATCTGTATGAAATGAAATTGCTGGACAGTACACTCAAAGAGTCCCAGAGAGTACACGCCAGAGAAATCGGTAAATTGGCTCCTGGTTCATTGTTTCCATCATTTTCCCTCTCTTTATGAGCAAATCTGACGGTTACGGTTCTTATTAGGTGCTATGGGTCGTGTTGCCGCGGCAGACGTGTGCCTTTCAGATGGTTCAGTCATACCCAAGGGAGCATTCTCTATTGTAACGTTGGATTCGTACCAAGATGCCAAATTGTATCCTCGGCCAGAAATCTTCGATCCACGCCGGTTCTTGGAGATGCGATCGGAACAAGGTCAGGAAAAGAACTGGCAGTTCGTGACGACGAGCCCTCATCACTTGGGGTTCGGGTACGGGGACCACGCGTGCCCAGGACGATTTCTCGCTGCAAACGAGATCAAAGTTGCTTTAGTCTATCTTCTGATGGAATACGACTGGAAGCTGCCGGGCCAGAAGCCTCAGGACCATATGGTGATAGGCTCGCAGCATCAGGCTGACCCTAAAGCTAAAGTCTTGTTCAAGAAAAGGACTTCGGAGATAGCACTTTAACAGAACAAACAGGCAGGATGACCCGCAATGAAACCTTTGATATTAAATGGACAAAAATACAACACTGGGTAGAAGGATAGAACCACTCCCCCCAATTCCATCTACGAGCGATCCCCAAGTCCTTTGAAACAGAGCATTTCGGCCACCTTTCCAACATATATATGGTTCTCTGTGTCGTGCCAAACATCGTACGCCTTGTTGAGCTCATGGAGTTGCTGCTCGGTGATGATCCCCAACCGTATCGCCTCTTCTTTCCCAATACCCGCGCCGATAATGTTTAGCATTTCAGTCTGCCTCTCTTCGCCCAAGCCAACAGTAATCCTTCCCCCGTCCATCTCGAACCCTGCCTCGCACGCCCACTCTTCGACGTGAGACCCGGCTTCAGGGTGCCCCCCCTTTGCCCGCAAGAGAGTTGCGGCAATGCGGCCGTGCATCCGCATTGCTGGAAGATACGGGGTCCAGGTCACTTGGTTTTCGATATCCAATGGATCTCGCGCTGCAACCACACCACCGGGCTTGCACACACGACGCAGTTCGCGAAGAGCCGCAACGCGGTCGTGAACATGCGTAAGGCAGGTGTGAGCATGCACGATATCAAAGCTCGCGTCGGGGAACATTGAAAGGTCTTCGGCGTTGCACAACTCGAATGATAGGTTTGGCGGTAGTGTCTCGACGTGATCGTCTTGTAAGTGTGTCTTCCGGGCATAATTCACCATTTCCTGTGAATTGTCTATTCCCACAACTCGGCCTTGTGGGCAGAGTCTCGCGAAATCTCGAGTGATGCTTCCGGATCCGGCACCAACGTCCAAAATGTGATGATGAGGACGTATATGCGGCAAGAGATATGCCGCCTGAATCTCGGCTCGGCGGTGGTTGTAGGACGATTCCTTGGTCATGACTGGGTGTGGGAATAGGCGCAGAACTCAAAATTCTAGTCTTAACTTTGTTGAGACTTGAAGTTACTTCGTCGCAAAAGCTGATGGTGGATGTTCGAAACGTTGGTGATGCAAATTCGGCATAGAGCTAAGGTGCAAACGGTAAGGCTTGATGATGCTACCACTTATTGTCACTGTTATCTCTGCCACCGATAGTATCTGCTCCTTGAGAAATTGAGATACATCAGGAAACCGAGCTAGTCTTGGAGCCCCTCTGGCCAAGACTTGTTCCTATTATCTCATCTGACACGAAACAAAATAGCCCCATGTCATTTACGGGTTCCCTTTTGGTGTTTGATGCTTCTGTCTCAGACTGGCCGAGGCGACGGGCATTGCTTGGCGGATGCTAAGCAAGTCATGAGCACCAGCTACTCGTGGTGGGTCGAGACTCGCGACTCACGAGACATCCCTGCCAACTGCATCCTGTGACCCCTAGTATCTCCACTGAACGCGCATATTGTGGCACAAATCAATGTCGGAACCCTCAGATCGCTTACTCGTGCTGACGGTGGAACTGCAAGCATGCCGGTGGTGTTGATGAAGTAGCCGGCGGGTTATATGTATGGGAGTAGGATAAAAGAACCACACCCGCCAAGGAAGTACAATTGATATATGATGAAACATGGCTAAGTAAAACAGGCTAAGTCGCATCCAGTCTCTGACATCGGAATCTGGTATCAAGGATCCATTACTTCTAGCTTACAGGTTCACCTAGCAAGCTGTGTATTCGCATCTACCAAAACAAAGCGGATTCAATCAATACTTCAACAGCAATGGAGCAAATACGACTGTGCTTCCGCTAGACCTCTACCCTGGTTTGGGGTTTCCAGATGAACCGACACTTTTAGCCAAGGAATATCTCTATAATATCATAAATGTTGGTCATGCTCGGTGGTCGTGTGCAGCAGGTTTCCATTGAGTGAAGTGGTTAATCTCCATCTTGAATACCCAAGTTCACATTACCGTTACTCCGAGATCTCGGGTTTTCACATTGCTTGAAGTAGCACCTATTCGCAGCCTTGAAACGCAGCGTTCTAGCTAAGTCCGTGACGCCTTGAAGCGGGTGTCCTGCAACTCAAGGATTCTGGTAGTATTTAGAACGCCGTTATAGTGCTAATGTCAAGAACATCTCGCACACACACGCTCGATTCTTCATAAACACTCGCGAAGCGGGAACCAAGTTATCCCAGTTGCGGCCTCAGTCTAGACCTTTTAAGTACTAGAAAAATAGGTAATTAGCAAACCTTGAGCTTTGAATAAGACCGCCGTCGTTTAGTCAATCAGTCTACAATAGCCAGAGGATTATCAATTCGCATATAGATCGCCAAAACGAACAGAAGCTCAACCTCATCATCCACTCTACTTTTCACACCAGTATATCCTCTATCTCAGATTTTGAATTTGTTTATTTAAGTCTCCGGTTCAACTCTTTCTATCAAAATGAAGTTCTCTTCCGTCCTTCTCTTTGTCGCTTCCGTCGCCGCTGGTGGTCTTGACCCTCACGCCCCTCCTCAACCTCGCGCCACCAACTTCATCGACTGTCCTATATGTGTTAGACTTGGCCTCTACCCTGCCAACTCTTTTTTGCAAACTGCACGGTTGTTGTAAATAACCGATCGGCCATACGGGTTAACTAGAATAAAACGCCACTACGTGTATGAAGTACCTCGCTAAATTTCACGAAAAGTAATCGGGCTGACTCTGGCAGCCTTAGTTACTGTGGTGACTTTCCGGGTCTACACATTCGTCGCGATGCCCTCACGTACGTCGCGGGGGATGTCTCGGCGACCGGAGTAACTATTGATACGCCCAATCCAGACCGACCCTGGCATGTGTATCTATCCGCTGCGGTTCAGGTAGTCCTGCACGAAGAGTATACACGTAAGAGTCCAAGCCGTATTCGTGTGCCCATTTCAGGCCCTATGATGGCTCAACGACAACATTAGAAATAATGCTTGTTCGAGTCGACAGAACGCTGGCGGACCATTTGGTAGCCGCTAGCTACTGAGAGAACGTTGTACTTGTTAGCAAATAACGTTAATCAGTTGATTTAAAGTTCTGGGTCTCTTGGTGTCGCTTTTAACCCAAGGCAAATGTTAGAGCTCGAATAATAATAACGGGGGGCTTCTAGCGAAATTGAGCAAAGCGATGCCACCAAGTTTGTGGCCAGCACAAAGCTGATAAAGGCGCCCATGGCCCTGATTGGTCCAGCACATCCTCGCTTACATGTCTTGCCGTTGATGTGTTCGAGTGATGGTGTGGCACACTGACATACAAGCGCTGGCGGAGGCCCATACAGAGATGCAGAAATAACCGTAGAACACATGCTGAGTGCCAGGCAGACAGATGTCAGCCTCTGCGGCTATGCCTGCGGATGACGGGCTGTGTCACCCACAGGCTTTTCTTTCAAGTAAATACAAGAGGTACCCCGCTTTCCAAATAGTTGTCGACAACATCGCGCGCGCAATTATGGAACCGATAGGACTTGCCGTCGGAGTCGCTGGCCTGGCTGGCTTGTTCAGCTCTTGCCTGGAAGCCGTCGAAAAGTTCGACTCGTACAAGAACTTCGGCCGTGATTCACGCTCTTTAGCGACTCAATTTGACGCCGACAAGCACCGCTTTGAAGAATGGGGTCGGGCCGTCGGCTTCGAAGAAGGGAAGTTGTCCGATTCCCACCACCCCGCCCTCGATGATGCCCAGAAACTGGAGGTTGTCCGCAAATTGCTGGACAGTATTCAAGATTTTTGCAGCAGCGCAGAACATTCCTGGAATCAACAACATATCCAGCCAGACGATGGGTTTGCGAAAAACATTTCAATCTCTGCACGGCAGTCACAGCCTCGCTATGGCGCGCCGATAGCCTCCAGATGGCGGAAGACGACCTGGGCACTGAGCGGGAAAACAAAGCAGACAGGCCACATTCAGACATTTGCACTCTTGGTTCAGTATCTCTATAATATGGTACCTCCCAACGATGCAACGGATACTATATCAACTCATCGAATGCGTAATCATGGCCCTGTGCACTCACTAGGTTTGAACATCAATCTTTCAATATCCTTGCTTCGCATTTCAAACTAACAGCCTTAAGACAGTGTGACTGTTTCAAACGAGATTCCCTGGCTTGACGAAATCCGAGCGTTTCTTCACACAGCGGAAGAAGAGAGGAGAGGTAATGACAACCTGGCCCTACCACCATTATCAAGCTAACCATTGCAGCCGAAACAAAACGAGACCTACGCGCGTGGCTCGGCTGTCCATCTCCAAACGATTTATACGACAACTCGATTAAGAAACGCTTGGATAGGACATGCGAATGGATACTCGAACGAGACGAAATTCGTAACTGGCTTTCGTCCGATATTTCAACCGTGACCAACAGTCTGCTGTGGATCAATGGCCCAGCAGGGTTCGGCAAAACCATTCTGTGTGCCAGACTGGTTGAGATTCTCACAACAAATCTCCAAACCCCAGTCTCACACTTCTTCCTGTCGTCCAAGTTCGAAGGCCGCGATGATCCCTTTATGGCTCTCAGGTCGTGGGTTGCTGAGGTGGCCTTTTGCAACCAGGGTGCTTTGGACGTTGTCTACAAGAGGCGTTTGGCTCAGCACGAACAGGTTGCCACGCGAGCGACTCTGGTACAACTTTTCCGTGAGGTTGTACAAGCCGTCCCATTTTGCACTTTCGTCCTGGACGGTCTGGACGAATGCACCTGGTTGGGAGAGAGCCGATACGGTGTAAATTCCGTTGCTCACTTTCTCAGTGAGCTTAGGCAGGCCGTCGCTGATACCACAGCTCGGATCATGGTGATCAGCCGTAACGAGCTAGAGATTCGGTATGGACTTTCACAGTTCCCGGGTTTCAGCGAGTATACGATATCACCCGAAGACGTTCAAGCCGACAACATAGCATATTCGAGAAGCATTGTCGACAATAAGCTCTCTAATAAGGACGAATCGACGAAATTCAGCATCTCCCACAGAATGGCTCTTCGCTCTAATGGCCAATTCCAGTGGTT
This sequence comes from Colletotrichum cereale, assembly GCA_034509685.1. Lineage (NCBI taxonomy): Eukaryota > Fungi > Ascomycota > Sordariomycetes > Glomerellales > Glomerellaceae > Colletotrichum > Colletotrichum cereale. The sequence continues at coordinate 26,300 of JASUDE010000037.1, read as the reverse complement.
GAAGATGCAAGAAGAATTTTTGAGGAAAGGCAGGAACAGAAGGCAGCTCGAAAAAGATATCGACGCGTCGCCTGCCGGTCTTGACCGTCTTTACGACCGAAACTGGGAGAGAATTGAGGGATTGCGACATGAAGAAAGAACAAGGGCATTCTCGTTGCTTCGATGGGCCGCATTTTCCGTGCGCCCTCTGACCGTCTTTGAGATCACCGGAGCTGTTCTCATCGATGAAGATTGTGACGATCTACCACTTGACGAGATGCCGGACTCTGTTGACGACGACTACGTTGATAGTGAGATCTTAGGCCTGTGCGGATCTTTGATAGAAGTGCGTGGCAATCTATCTCTTGCTGGGCTGAGAGAAGTACACTTGGCCCATTTCTCGGTCAAGCAGTACCTACTTTGCAAGATTCCGCCCCGCGGGGCGGTCGTGCTTGCCAACGAGAAACTACGGGCGTTTAACGAAACTATGGAAAGTACTGCCCTTGCCAAGGTCTGCCTCCAATATATCAGATTTCTGCGCGTCTGGGATGGGTCTCTCGACAACGAGAAAGAGCAAGTCTGGATATCGTTCCGAAACTACGCTGCACAATATTGGTATCAGCATACCAACCTGAGCGATACAAATGACGCTATGTTTATTGAGGCTATCAAGGCGTTTTTTGACGAAAGAGATCAAACCTGGGAATCGTGGAGACGGTGGTTTGATTTCAGTAGCGGGTACTTGAACCTAGATGTGAGAGAAACCACGCCGCCAGCAAGTCCCTTGTACTACGCTTCCCTTCTGGGGTTGACAGGGGTGCTCACGCATCTAACTCAGCATTGCAATCACGATCCGAATGAAAATACGGACTCGGGAAGAGCCGTACTCTTGATCGAGTGCGCAAGAGGAAATATAGAAGTAGCACAAATGCTTCTTGGAGCGGGAGCCGACGTTAATGTCCTCGGTCACAGAGGAGAGACGGCGCTCATTCTGGCATCAGCCAACGGCCACCTGGAACTCGTTCAGCTCCTTCTCAACAATGGAGCAGACATATCGTGTGTTGATGGAATAGGATGGACGCCACTTCACGTAGCCGCAAGCCATGGTCATTTCGAGGTCGTTGAGTTGCTTCTACTCAAAGGGGCAGAATTTACAATCGCAACATTTGAGGCCGGATGGACACCAATGCACAGTGCAACAAGTAACGGCCATCTCGAGATTATTGAGCTGCTCCTCGTCAATGGAGCAGATGTCACAACCCCTACTTCGAAAGGATGTAAAACACCGCTTTTTCTAGCTGCTGAATATGGCCACCTTGACATCGTTAAGCTACTCGTCTCAAAGGGCGCAGACATCACAATCGCAGCGGAAAGAGGATGGACAACAATACACGCAGCAATACACAACGGCCATCTTGGAATTCTTAGGTTTCTCCTTGACACCAAGGCAGACATTACAAGCCCTAGTGAGGAGGAATGTACGCCACTACATCTAGCGGCTTTGAATGGTCACCTTGAGGTTGTCGAGCTACTCCTTGCCAACGGAGCAACAACTACAACGACTGACAATCTTGGGTGGACGCCCCTGAATTCAGCGTCAGACAATGGCTACACCGAGACTGTTGAGCTACTTCTAGCTAACGGAGCAGATGTAACAGTTGCAAGCAATGATGGCTGGACGCCACTCAATGCAGCATCAGACAATGGCGACATTGAGATGGTAAAACTACTTCTAGCCAACGGAGCAGATATAACAGTTGCAAACAATGATGGCTGGACGCCGCTGTACTCAGCATCAGACAATGGCTATACTTAGGTTGTGAAGCTACTCCTTGCAAACGGAGCAACAACTACAACAGCTGATAATCTTGGGCAGACGCCCTTGAATGCAGCATCAGATGGTGGATATCTTGAAGTTGTTAAGCTACTTCTAGCTAACGGAGCAGATGTAACAGTTGCAAGCAGTGAAGGCTGGACGCCACTCAATGCAGCATCAGACGGCGGATATCTTGAAATCGTTAAGCTACTTCTAGCCAACGGAGCAGATGTAACAGTTGCAAACAATAGGGGCTGGACGCCACTGTGCTCAGCATCGAATCACGGACATCTTGAAGTCGTGAAGCTACTTCTAGCCAACGGAGCAGATGTAACAGTCGCAAACAATAGGGGCTTAACGCCACTAAATGCAGCATCGAGTTGCGGACATCTTGAAATCGTTAAGCTACTTCTAGCCAACGGAGCAGATGTAACAGTTGCAAACAATGATGGCTGGACGCCATTGAATACAGCATCAGATCGTGGACATCTTAAAGTCGTTGAGACACTTCTAGCCAACGGAGCAGATGTAACAGTCACAAACAATAGGGGCTGGACGCCACTGTGCTCAGCATCGAATCTTGGACGTCTTGAAGTCGTGAAGCTACTTCTAGCCAACGGAGCAGATGCAATACTTGGAGGTCGGTGCGGTCGGACACCGTTACACGTCGCTTCACTTGAGGGTCACCTTGAGCTGGTTGAACTTTTCCTCGAAAGATACCCAGACCACATCGAAATCAAGGATGATGTTAGTCGCACGCCTCTTTTTTTCGCTGCTATGCAAGGACACAGCGAAATCGTGCGGCTGTTTCTCTCTCAGAAGGCATCGGCAAGTACCAAGGACTTTTACAACGCAACCCCGCTGATTGCGGCGTCAAGACGCGGCCACGTAAAAGTAGTGGAGGTTCTGCTCCAAGTGGAAAATGTCTGCCTTGACTGCAGGGACGATTTAGGGTTGACCGCCGTATCTTGGGCTAGGAAGATGAGTAATTTTCACACACTCCAGCTTTTGCTCCAAAAGTCTGATGGGAAAGAGGTTGATATGAGCGGTGAAGGCGCACTGCTAAAATTAGAGCTAATTTCTTCCGCTGGAGATGAAGGCTGGTGCGATGTTTGTACGATTTGCATCCCGGTTGGCAAAACCTATTACCATTGCGAAACGTGTTCTGGAGGGGTGGATTTCTACATATGCTTGGAGTGTTATGACGCTGGACTCAGGTGTCCGGATGGTTCTCACAAATGGTCACTACGGGGCGGGGACTAGGAATGCCCTCATACTCAACGCCTAGTAGTAATGTTACGAAGAGAGCATCTGGTTCAATATTTTGTCGGCTACAATATCGCAAATCTGGCCCTCTGTTTTCTTTCCGCGCGACCGATGCTTTGAGACATAATAGTTGTAAATTGTAGAGCGAAGCAGACTAAGATAATAGACACGTCGAGTTGTCTACACTACGGACATGAAACGGTACAGACCGCTGTATGACCAGGTACAAACATACGGAGCTTTGGTGCAAGGATACCATCAGACAACCTTCCCGGTCAATCATTGAAGGGCAGAAGCTGGATGACGACGATATTGCGGGAGTCGAAGGAACGATCCATTAAGGCCAAAGGAACCGAAGGCTCCCGAGTGGCGGATGTCAGAAGAGTGAACACAGCATGTCTATGATGCTACTAACTTTGTTTTCATAGTGTCGTGATATAGGCCGTAATTGCGCATTGGCAATTACGGATCCGCTTTTGTCATCACACATAGGAAGGTCTTGGATTAAGGTGAGCAGATGACATGTAGATTCACAAGACGGTCTAGTCAAATTCAAGCCGGGTCCGTTCGCCGATACCAAACTGTGCCCTTTTCTACTGTTTCATGGCAAGAGGTATTGAAGTATTTGATAAATGATCACTCTCACATGTATATTCCTCTGTTAGCTGCTGTTATTTAGAGTCATAAGCAGCAACAAAAGCGAAAGGTTTATGCAATTCCATCGTGCAGTTAACGTGTTCACTTATATGCTGGATGTTCGGTCGAAGGTAGATGGTTGTACCTTGTGGGTGGAGAAGAACTGTAGCCGGCGAGGATATGCCTCGATGCGCTCCTATAGACTGGTCACCAATAAGCAAGTATACGCGTGGTGTCATTCGCGGACTCGTCATTCCTGCCATTACAACAGCTGCGGCCCAAGCCGGGCTGAAGATGCTGAGGAGAGGCGCGTCTCCGAAGAAACTGGTGGTTTGGTACTGACTGGGCGCCCATGTCACATGCGCGTTGCATGCATGCATGAAATCGCTGTCTGGTGGGCTTTGGTGGGGGGCAGTTATTGAATTGAGTTAATCTCATGTCTGCTTGGTTCAAAACGGGAGATCGGACCAATATAAAGGCATGAACGCGCATGGGAGAAGAAACAGATTGACGAATAAGATCAGATGCAACGGTGTTTTTCTGCGACTGGGCGAATTCGCATGTGAAAAAGGGTCGTTACAACAGTGGGAAATCTGAAGCCCTCGTCGTTGTCGTCGATGCCCGGATGAGAGTTTAATCATTTGAGCCTTTTCCCTTACCTACCTGCACCGTACTCACCTTGGCTACACCACCTCCACACCCACACCGAGGATGGAGATGCAGAACCGCACATGTCGGGCGGAATCATCATCGGCGGGATTGGCTCGGAATGCGCCGATCGCGGTCCGCAGGTGGAGACGGAACGGGGGATGCGGAAGGGACGCGGACTTCGGCTGCTCAATGTTCCATGGCGTCACGCCGCATGCGTCTTGGTCTGTGCGTCTTACCCCACCATGGAGCCATTCCACTTTTGTCGCCCAGTCCCATGGACTAACAGGGCCCCACGTCGGCCAGGTAGGCAGAGTGTGTGGGTACGTACCCCATAGGTATGTACACCGTAGACTCCAAAAAAGCAGAAAGTCCAGATCTACCTCGTAGACTCCCTCTTTCCCCGAAGATGCCGGTATGGTACACAGATACAAGTGACAAAGTACCTCTTTGAAGGTCAGCTTGCTTGCTTACCTGTCCATTTTGCATGTCCATATTCATATCCATTTCCTTTCTCAACGAATCAATGAGGCGGGATAGTGTTTGCGCAAGCCCCTCCCCGCTGACAATGTTCCAACTCTCCCTCCAAAGCCGCGCTCGGCCGGTGCGGGTTCAGGCTCAGACTCGGGCCAAACCAGACGACGAGACAACACACACCACACCGGACCAGACCAGACCAGACTGACAGATCGGACGGTGCCCATGACTGGGCCGCAACCGACTCTCTCGATACCTTTTCGAGCTTGCTGCGGCGTACGTTGTGTATCCGTACCTAGGCCCTACAATAGGTAATTACCTGTCTCCCTGGGTAAGTAGCGTAGCACAGTACAGTACAGCATGGTTTGTTGTCCTCAATGGTACCTTGGCCATCCATCCCGCCATTCAGCCATTTCCGTTACCTTGACTCTGCCTGTAACATGGCAAACCATCCCTACCTACTTACCAACCTTACGCACCAGCAGTTGCATTATCCTTTTTTCTTTCTTCTTTTCTATTTACTTTCCCTCCAATAAAGCCTCCAGGGCCGCCATGACATCGCATCCACAACTGCCAGCTACAACCAGACGCTGACTTGACGGAAGAAATACCCATACCAGCGCCAGCGCGAGCACGAACACGAACATTCCTCTCTCCTGCGCACACCCCGCTCTACCTACGGTAGCTCTGATCGACCGTCTCCTCTCTCGTTCCGACCCCGCCGGACCAGGCATCACCCCGGCTCCCGACCGCCCAGCTGCTTGTCTCACATGCTACGTTCGCACGCGACACCACGACAAACCTCTTAACCCGCAACGGCGCTCCTCCTCTCCGTCAAACACCCGACTACGTCTCGACGCTCCGCCAGTGGGACACCGCCCTTTTCGATCCTCTCCCTCTATCTCTCTCTCTCTCTTACCCATCCGATGAACGATCCTCTTCCTCGAACCCCTTTCCCGAACGTCACGCTGAACCGACGGACACATACCGCCATCATGGCGACAGACGTCCACAAGAAGACCGACCCAAACCCGGTCCCCGCGCCCGCTGCAAAGGCCGGCCTCACCACGATGTCGAGCGAACCCCATCCAGCCGGCCGGGCCAAGTACAGCGTCGCCATGCAGCTGTTCCGCGGCTTGACCTTTGGCCTCTACTTCGCCGCCTGCTGTCTTGCGTACGTTCCTCTCTCTCCTCCACGCCCCCTCCCTCCCAGTGGCGGCACCGCCCTGCCCCGTCTCTATGCGACAACTCCCCGCTAACCGTTGTCGCGCACGCGCGCGCACACACACAGGATCATTACGACCCAGATGCTCGGCATCCCGCTATACTTCTACAGCCGCGAAATGTTCTACGCCTACATGGCCCTGACGAAGCAGTCCTTCGGCCTGACCATCACGGCCATGACACACATCTGGAGCAACACCACGATACGGATAAGCGGCGACAAGTCCATGGACGGCCAGATCAAGAAGACCCCCGACGGCCGCGTCCAGTTCAACTTCCCCGAGCGCCTCGTCCTGGTCGCCAACCACCAGGTAAACGACCTGCACTGCGCCGTGACAGCCCACAAGGGAAGACTACAGAGAGAAAGAGAGAGAGTGCTGACGTTTTTCCTCCCGCCCGCAGATCTACACTGACTGGCTGTACCTCTGGTGGGTGGCCTACGCCAACGCCCCGAGCATGCACGGCCACATCTACATCATCCTCAAGGAGTCGCTCAAGTACATCCCCGGCGTCGGCATCGGCATGATGTTCTACGGCTTCATCTTCATGTCGCGCAAGATGGCCACCGACCAGCCCCGCCTGGCCCACCGCATCAACAAGCTCAAGACCCGCCACACCGGCCCCGGCGGCCGCGAGTACCTCGACCCCATGTGGCTCTTGCTCTTCCCCGAGGGCACCAACCTGTCCACCAACGGCCGTCGCAAGTCCGCCGCCTGGGCCGAAAAGATGGGCATCCGCGACCCGGACCACGTGCTCCTCCCGCGCAGCACCGGCACCTTCTTCTGCTTGAACGAGCTCAAGGGCTCCCTCGAGTACATTTACGACTGCACAGTCGCCTACGAAGGCGTCCCGTAAGTCTATTACTCCCGCGTCCCCCCCTCTTTCGGGTTTGCCCATTTCTCTGCAACCATCGCCCCCCCCCCCCTCGCGCACGAACACAAACGGCTAACGGAGCGCGTCCCTTCCAGCCGCGGCAAGTTCGGCGACGACTACTTCAGCCTCATCAGCACCTACTTCCAAGGCCGCCCCCCGCGGTCCGTCAACTTCCACTGGCGCCGCTTCCGCCTCGCCGACATACCCCTCGACGACCCCAAGGCCTTTGACGCCTGGCTGCGCGAGCGGTGGTACGAGAAGGACGCCGCCATGGAGACCTACCTGTCCACCGGCCGCTTCCCCGCGAGCCCCGACATCGAGGGCGGCCACCTCGAGACCGAGGTCCGCCTCAAGAGCTGGTTCGAGCTGGCGCAGATCTTCGTCGTCGTCGGCACCGCAGGCATCATCTGGCGCATGGTGCTCAACGCCATCGCGAGGTTCTCCTCGGTTCTGTAGAAAGGGCGGCTGGCTATCAAGGTTTTCATGAGAGGGTAGCGGTACATGATTTCGGCGCCCGGGGGTTGAGCGACGACGACGGCGACGACGGCGACGACGACGATTGGGTGCGAGTACATATCTCGGTACATTTGGTTTTTCTGGGGGGGCTCTGTTGTTTAGCGAGCGATTTTGTTACTTGGAAACTTTTCGGTCTGGCTTTTTCGGCGGCGGTGTGGGTGGTCGGTGTCATGGGTGTTTGGACTGGTTTCGTCTTTTTACTACACACACACTACAGGGCGCTTCCTATCGCAAACGCAATAGAGACATCGCAGCATATATGATAAGCTTCTTCCTACAGAATTTCCCATTGGCGCCGAGGGCAGGCATCATCTTTCAGCTTTGCTTTGCCAGGTTCACCGTCTGCATCGACGATGCGTCCGGTACGCTACCCGACCCGGCAGTCTGGATGAAGCGAGAATGGGACACGCCAGGGGGTCCTTTGCAGTTAGGATCGACAGGTTGTGTGCCAACTTTTACAACCTGCCCACCGTTTCTCTCTCTCTCTCTCTCCCTCCCTTTCCCTCTCAAGCGCCGGTGGATTGGCCGCTGGCTAAGTGTCATTGCGGTAAGGAGGGGGCGCAGGTGCTGCTGGCGCCAATCAGAACAAGTCCTCGACCAACAGGAACTTAACGTGCAACATGAAGGGCGGAGCTTCAAGCATGTAGGCCAAGACAACGGCTTCGAATACCTTCGGAAATGGCAGCATATATGGGAATTCGGATTTTCGAGTGCCTGGTCAGCGCCTAGGCGACCTCAGCGGTGCAAATAGTTACTGCCTTGGCGCGCGCTTAACATCGATGTCAATAACAACAAGATATCTCCAAAAGGGTCCCCAGATGGACTCAAAACCGGTCATACTCCCAGTCTCCGACCTCTGATTCTTTTGACGGTTTTCTGATTCTATAACCCACCAGCCTCTGTACACAACGCTACATGCCAACCATTAGTCCTTTGTTTGCGCTCGAAGATCACTCTACTATATTGATAGTTCTGCACAATGTATTTCCAACCTACATTCGTTCATGCGCACTGCCACTGCAAAGGCGACGAGCAACCAGTTCAAGACTGCGATTTGAATGGTGCACCAGGACACACTGTCGAGTGCATGACCATGCTAGTGGACACACCTTGTCGGAAACATTCAGACCCGGGTACTGCTTCGCCCGGGGTCTCTTTATTCCACCGCCAGGCTAATCTGGAGGAGTATGAAGACGTCACGCCTTGCCAGGAACACACAGACCCGCGCACTGCTTCGCCCGGGGTCTCTCTGTTCCGCCGTCAGGCTGATCTAGAGGATTATGAAGACTTTGACCAACAGACAAAACCGGAAGCCCAGAGAGAAGACCTTCCGGGGACAACGATACAGAGCCAACATGGTAGAGACGAGTCATCGAAAGCGGGCCCAGGGAGACCCGTACCGTCTATTCTGGTCGACTCTCGGCACGTCCAAGAAGATGCCCGACATCAAGTCCAGAAAGAAACCACTCGTCATACCCAGAAAGGCGTACAGCAAAACTCTCCGCAGCGCTCATCGAAGAGCCGCCATAGCTCTCAGCTTCTGCAAACGGATTTGGACACTGTCGCCGAACAAGTCGAAGATGAACAGCCGACGGAATCACGCCATCCGTCTCCGGAGACACGCTCTGAATCCAAGCAAGACGCCATTCAGCCAGCACGCAGGCTTCAGGGAGATTTACCTCACGAGTTTAAGGATGGACTCGCTCGGATCTGGCTTCGGTCGTCTCAAGACTCTCTTCGCAAGGGCGTGATTAGGTTGCGGTACGAATTATCTGTATTTTTTACAGCCACAGGAAATTGTACCTGGACTAGAGTTGCAACGATTACTATTGCATGTTCTGTTTTGTTTTTGTATATGGGACAGGATAACGGAGATAGAAAAGACTGAAGCTTGTATTAGGGCATTGTGTTACTGTTACAAACATTAGTGTTCATATAATTATACTGGCGAAAATGAAAAGGCTTTACATACATAAGCATGGAACACTCGCACGTCATAAGCATGTTTCTCAAGACTGAAAACGGCAAGCCATTCTGCTGCTGAGGACCTGAGAGAGAAGTCTCACCATCTGTATTATTGTACAACTTAAGTCCATTCGCCTTCGAGTATGATTTCCTTACAAAAGGGCCGTCACTTTGCATGAGCTTATATGGACACCGACCTTTTCATTTATTCATGTCATCATCGTCACTGGACTCATGTCCCCGAAGACAGACATGCTTGACATGGAACGGAAATGATTTTCATAGTTGGATATTGGAGTCCTGCGGGCAACAGGAATAAACACAGCGATCCATGTATTTGAAAGTCTGCAGTCTCCGAATTTACAGCACTGGAGCCAGATCAAGTACGGCATGTCTTTGATTCCAACCTCTCAATGATTGGACAGTGTGATGAACAAGACGCCCACGACGGTGTGAGCACGTAGTCCAGAGATTTGGATGACTCGGGCTCATCAACTTGCTACTCCTAGAGGAAATGACGATAAATCTCTTCATGGTGTTCACTCCGAGGACCGAGGCAGGGCCAAGCTCAACTCACTTCTTTGACCAGGCCATGCCCTTCTTCCTCGGAATAGGTCAGGATGCGAAAACTGGGATCAGAGACTGCAAATACCACAAGGGTCCTTGGGCGTCTTCTGGCCCCATTTCAATGCAGCAGGGTGACGTCTCCTACAGCGAGAGGGGCAACTCAACGATGTCCCAATATCAAGGAATCTGCTCTTCGGTTGGAGGCATTCTCGTCATACTGGCTCCAACTGCCACAGTTAATCGGCCGGACCCCCTGCCCCCACGCCTCGGTGAGCCCACGGTCAGGCCCGATCGGGCTGTATGCCGTGGAGATCGCCCTATGGCTGAACTTCGAGACGCCCCAGCCCGCCCAAACACCAAGTCTGCAGCCGCTGCCGCATCTCGATGTTTTCGAGGTGGAGGAGATGTGAGGCGGGGTGGGTGATGTAATTCATAGCTCATCCCGTGGCGGGCCACAACTCTGAGGACGATAATGTGGAGAGCTGAAGTCATCCCGCAGTCTGTGCTGGAGGAGCGTTGTCTCCGGCAGAGGTTGATGTAAGACGAGGGCGACATGATGTCATGCGACGAGATGGTGTTTAAAGGGACGGCTTCGGAATCTCGAGGAGACGAAATGGAAGAGAACAACACAACTCAATCACAACGCTTTAAACAACAAACGACTTGGAATCGTCTACCCGCTTTCTTTGATACCCCACCAAATATCAGCAATCAATTTCATCACCAAACGAACACAAACCAGTCAACATGTCTGCTCAGTACAAGGCCCCGAGCGCTGGCACCAAGGTACGTTTCGCGAAAGAAACTCCAGGATTGCCTGGTATTCATGCACGCCCAAGAAGGGTTGCCAACGACGGATTGCTAACTAGCCCCAGGTTGAGCCCGGCTCCGCAGCTCCCGCCCGCGCCGAAGCCACCGGCTCCGTGCCCGCCGGCTCCCTCGCAGCCGAGTCGGCCAGCCACGGCGGCGAGTTCGCCAACAACCGCGGCGTCGACGCCTCGACCACATCCTCTTCTTCCAACAACGGCATCGACAACTCTTCTTCCAGAACCGGCACCGGCGCTGCTCCCGGGTCCGGGGCCTCATCGATCCCCGGCCAGGCCGGCACGGCGCCGTCGTACGTGAACAACCAGGACATCCGCGACCCCAACGGGCCGCACGGCAAGAACATCACCGAGGGCTTCGACGCCGAGGGCACCAAGGACGGCGTGCAGGCGGCATTCGGGGCCGAGGTCGGCAGCGAGAACGACCCCGGGCGCGCGGCGGAGCAGGGCTTCCTGCGGAGCCAGACCAAGGCCGGGCGCGACGCCGGGCCCAGGCAGACCGAGGTCGGCGGCCAGACGGTGTACGAGAACCTCAAAAGTGACGTCCAGGCATGAGAAGTGTCTGGTGTGAGGGTGGAAGGGCAATGTGTAATGACCATGTATGAATAGCATCAGAATACCCGACGGGTGATGTGGAATAAGAAGGAACCTGTATTCCAGACTTGAGACTGCCGACTGGTGTTGCGAACGTGAAGGATGTGTGATGACCTGATGATGTTTGCTTGGGTAGAGGTGCTACGCATTCGTCTAGTCTGCGGGTTGATGGTACCTGCGTAGAGCAGTGTAGCCGAACATTGTGATATAGATGCGCATTTCGTAAAGCAAGCTGTTCCCACGAAGTACGATAGTCACATCGTGCCACACCCGCAAGTCTGTAAGCTGTGCAACATATCTGTTGCGGAAGCAAGAAGGATGGGTATGATAGGTTGGTTTGTTCTCAAATCATGTATAATCAATCATGGGCGCTTGGTCTAGGGGTATGATTTTCGCTTCGCATTTTCGTCAGGAACGCGCTCTTCTGTGAAAGGTCGTGGGTTCAATTCCCACAGTGTCCACACTTTTGCCGTTGTAGGTTATTCTTTTGGCGTAATATGTCTGTCTGCTTCAGGCTGTGTTGAGGTACAATGAGAGCGAGTGAATGTGCAAGACGATGGCGGATCTAAGGTAGTATTTTTCGGTGGTGAGTGAGTGAGAGATGAGATAGTCCCTGAGTACACGGCAAGCGAGACGGATGATATAATATCTGCATAACAACCGCCAACATTCAGTGAACAACCAACCCTCGGGTCTGACTTGCATGATACGGATAGCCGCTCCCAAGATGCCAGCGAGCCGTTAAGCAGGGAACGAGCACCAATTGCGAAGGGGACCTTGGCAGCATCTAAGACGCATTCGGTCGGATGCCGCTGCCGAGTGGAGCCCCCTTTTATAACAAATACGGTAACCTAATTTCTCCCGTTCTCTCTCTACCAACAGTCCATGCATGATGGCCCTGTTGGCATGGCTTTTGGTCTGATGAAGACGGGTTCTCTCTCCCATCGAACGATAAGGGGTTAGTTAGTCAGACTGAACAAGGACTGCTGGGCCAAGTCTTAATTCTACCCGAATTCTAGTCTTTCATTCTGCAACAGCCTCACTGTCGGTCACCACCTCGTCTCTCACCCATGCCCGCCCCACGGCGACGACTATGAGCGCGCTCGAGTCGTACCAGCTCGATCCCCTCGCCTTGGAGGCGGACGGCGCCAGGCTCCCCCCGCCGACGGCCTCGGTCGATCCGGCCGAGGTACGGTGGCTGAAGCGGGGCGGACGGCGGAGTGAGGTGTGCAAAATCGTTGCGCGCATCGTCTCGACGCTGCTGTGCGCCGTTGTCCTCATCGTCTCCTGGGCGTGGTACGGGCGCTCGGAGCCGGACGGGTACGGCATATGGCCGTTGCTTTGTCTTCCGGGGGTGAGTCTTCTTCCTCCGCTCTTCCGACTCCTCGACGTGGACCACCCGTGTACAACATGTCTTGAGCGGGACCCCGTGCGCTTACTTACTTACACACCGTCACCCAGGCGTTGGCCTCGTTCATGTGGGACTTGGGCGAGTTTCTCTCGGCGTGCGCCCGCCACGGCCGCGGCATCACGCCCAAGGCCCACATCGGTGTCGAGCTGATCCTGTGCCTCGCGGAGTACGTGGGCGGCGGGGGGCTGGCCGTCGACATGCAGGCACAGCAAGACCAAGTCGGCAGCGAGCCGCTCCCCGGATACGCCGTCGTCCAATGCGTGTTCACGATCCTCATCGCGTGAGTGGCGCCGTCCGTTCCCTTAGTTTTGAGCAAACCGCGCCAGATCGCTGACGCCCTTCCAAACAGGACAATCCATCTGATCCTGTTCTTCCGCGCTTGCGTCGAGCGCCGCCGCGAGATCCGCCGGCGCAGGCCACGCGTCATGTACATCCCCGAGACGGGGCAGACGGTCTACGTTGTCGCCAAGCCGTTCCCCGAGCTGCCGACGCGGAAGCCGCAGAAGCAGCAGCAGCAGCAGCAGCAGCAGCAGCAGCAGCAGCAGCAGCAGTCTCCCTGCGCCCCTTTGTTTCCCCAGTCGCTTGACGGTCCCGTCGGCGGCAGCCCGCTGCGCAACATTTCCCAAGAGCCGGAGCTGCTGCAGCTCGACATCCCGCCGCAGAAGCCGAAGCGCCCAGGCGAGTCCTTACCTATGAGCTCGTCGCCGTCGATCAAAAGGGAGCCGGTTCCCGGGCTGTCGCAGAACCGGCCGGCAGGCGACCGCGAACGGCTCCTCCGGCCGAACATGCGGCCGCCGCCGGAGGACTACGTGCCGTCGGGGGAGGAGTTGGAGAGGGTGAGGAGGGGAGACGGGAAGCCGCAGCTGATAATGGCGGGCGATGTGGACATGAAGTTCGCGACGAGCGCGACGGGCATGACGCCGGCGGACCCGGGGGCGCGCGAGGGCAAGTATCGCCTCGACGGGCCGGCGCGGGTGTCGGGGGAGCCGTCGGGTGGCGGTGGAGGGAGGTCGTTGTGAACGTTTGATTCGTCTTAGTTCTATCTTTACATACTGCCTAGTAGTATGTCATAATCCGTGTTATATAGCAGACCCATTGTATATATTAACATATCAGCGAATATCCAGTACTCGGGAGTTGTTGCGGGACCCGTACCTATAGCTATTCGCATACATTACACCCAGAACATACCTACTTACATAGTTACACACAATAATCTTTGATGATCTCTGTCTCCATCTACCCCGTCTAATAAGTAAATAGTGGTATTGATAGAATTACTGCCAACTGCCTGATATGTATCCATGTATATCCTTCAGGGGTTATGGCGGCATGAGCACCGCCCCACACCCGTCGCATTACGCTGTGGATGGACGATAAGCAGCTGTCACCATACGTCCATCGAACTTTCCCCCAAACATCGAACATGATCGTATAAGGCGCGCTCACCAAGGAGAAACAAAACACCAACAAAGTCCCGTCGACAGACTTCGCCGAGCCGCCCTCGACCACGATTGGACCTGCTCAACCAGCGATTCCAACTCTCAATGGCGAGTCGACCCTGACCACGCGATCCTCCCTCAGTCGCCCTCCCTCCCTCCCCATCTCGTCGGGTCCGAATCCCCGTCCACACGATAAGACACCCCCGAACGATGCAGACCTTCGCCGCCGCCGCCGACGACCTCCTCCGACAATGGACAACATACCCCTTCACCACGACATCGTGACCCTCCCGCCCGATATCGGCCACCGCCACGGCGACTTCCTCACGGCCATTCCCTCCAACCGGACCATGTACCGCACCACCCTCCTCCTCCGCGCCGCCTCCCTCCTCGTCGCCTCCATCATCCTCGGACTTGTCGCCTCCGCCCAGCAGTACTACGACGGCCTCGCCATCAACATCCTGACCTATTGCACCCCGACCGCCGCCCTCGCCTGGCTCTGGAGCGCCGCCGACCTCGCTGCCCTGCTCGTGCGCGACCGCGGCCTACGCTGGACCGCCAACGGTCACGACCCGGCAAGGTCGCGGCAGCGGCGCAGCACGCGATTCAGCTGGGGCCGCCCCGACGTCCACGTCGCCGCCCACCTGTTCGTCTGGATTCCCACCGTGGCCACACTCGGCCTGCTCCTCGCCACCTGGTGGTATTACGCCCGCAACCTACCCGACCCGCGCCGCCTGGACATGACCACCGCCCTAATCTTCTTCATGTTTGTCCTGATGTAAGTCCCCCGTCACCCCGTCTACCGCCTCGGAGGGATGAAAACGGAGAACGCGCTGGCTGACGGACGTCACCGCCAGGATGGTCCACTTCTCGCTCTTCGTCCTCGCCTGCGTCGAGGTCGACAACAACAGGCGCCAGTACTCGGACGTCGTCTTCCTCCCGCGCGCCGACCTGTGCGAGACCGTGCCCGTGCCGCCGACGACCCCGTGGGAGCTCTTCTCGCCCAGGCGGCTGCGGCTCTCGTACTTTGCCAACCACTACGTCCGCTTCGTGCCCGGAGCCGACGGGACAGTCACCGTCGCTCGGGATTACAGCAGCCGCCAGGCGAGGTTCTGAGGGTCGTGTACAGGACGGCGTTGGTATATAACAAACAAAACTAGACGATAACCGATGGCGACGAGATGGCCTTTGTGCGTCATGGACTATGTCGATTCATCGCCCGATATTCGTGGGCTGAGACACAGAGTACACAGGGGTCCCAGAGTAGATCCGAGAACATCATCTTAAAAAAGGTGAAATACCAACCAGTATATCGCATTGCGACACAACCAGGCTAGACGGCAGTATGAGGATAGACGACGAAGAGAACTCGGGAAGAACCGGATCCAGCAAGGATCGTCAGCCCGGGCCATTCTAGCCGGTCTAGTAGGACTGAACGCCGAAACGGCCGAAAGGCAGACAAGGCGGCCTCAAGGGTCTGAACTCTCGATATCGACCCGCCTGACTGACCTCTGTACGGTTGACGAGAGCTCCGGGGGTGTGTCTACCTAGGGTCTATAGTCTACTCATCAACAATTATGTTACGCCTTCAATGAACTCAGTTATCGTTCAAGGCACGGGACTCGGGTCAATATGTCAGGCTATATTGTCAACAGCACGGAGAGAAGCGCTGCCCGGGAGCATCATCGACAGCGGTCCTTGCTACCATCGGACTTGAGACCAAGAGGTACATGCGTCAAGCCAGACAACTGCTCAGAGGCTGGATGACCTTCTGCGAGAGCCCCTGGGCGAAACACGGCGCCGTCCGCGTCGTCGTCCGGGGGGCCGCCCTCCAGGAGCACCCGCGCCGAGTCGCTGTACATCGTCCCCCTCCCGCCACCACAGGTCCGCCACGACGCTGCCGAGCAAGATGATGTCCCTGATGTCGCCCGGCGCGTCGCGCAGGATAGACCGCACGTCGTCGTCCGCCCTGCACTGCGGGCCCCAGAGCTGGAGGCGTCCCCGTTCGACGTTGTAGGCGAGAGGCGAGGTACCCATAATCGGGGCCCAGGTTGCCGAAGCACGAGTCGATGAAGACGGCCGTGTCGACGGCGCCGTCGGAGGCCACGGCGACGCCCAACACCCTGAGGGTCAGGCCCGGTACTTCCTTTCCGGATATCTTCTCAAGTGGTCCCCGAGAGCTGCTACGGATGAAAGAAATCGGTGCCAGGTTGGATGGTATGCCATGATAACAGGGGTATATCGATGGGCGACTAAGCTGGCCAAGGTCCTTCCGCTTTCAATAGCATAGCATGCACTATGTCAGCCTATCATTTCACTCCTTTTTTCTATACAACTGGACTGGGCTGATATCAAAGGATGGAATAGTGTTACGGATCATGGCGGCTCACTGCATGTTTATGAAAACATAAAGTAGCTGTAGATACCTACGTACAAGAACGTTGAACATAATGATGTAGGAGCCACCCAATGCAGCCACCAATCATGTCAGGCGTATTGACACGTGATACGTGACGTCAAGCCCCGCGTTCCCAGTCTGCTGTGATGCACGGTGGCGTAAGAGAACCACTCAGCGCGGGTCATTTCAGGGTCTGATTAGATAACGATAAGTGTACGTACCGGCACCCAACGATGGGAGGCCCGAGGGGTCTCGAAGGTCTCGCCAAATGCTTCAAGCCAACTCCAAGTGAGATCATGGTAGGTGGTCTCTAGGAGGAAAACACAAGAAAGTAAGGCTTTGCCAACCTAACCTACCTAGCTTCCGAGACTAGCCTCGTGCCTCGCATCACCATGAATGGGAATGGCCGGCGCTTGACGTGGATGACTGACGTTTTTCATGTGTTGCAAGAAGTGGTGGGAGGGCCAGGGAGGAGGCGGTGGCGGTACGTACCCGACCACTCGTCCCGATTGGTGCCTTATCGCCTGCGCGCTATCCTATCGGTTATCAGCTTTTTTCAAAAATTTGAGTCGTTGCCCCACTACCAACTCTTCCGAAGCAGGTGCAGCAGGCAAAGCCCAACGCAACGTACCTACCTTGGTGGGTGTGCCCAGTTGCCCCTCCCCAGGCTCTATGTGTGTGTGTCTGTGTTTCGCACCGCCGCTCTTTGTCCTGTCAGAGAGAAGAACATCGAATTTTTTTCCCCTTCCACCTTTTCTCCTACGCGCCTCATCCTATTTCCCCCTTCCCTCTTTCTCTCTCTCTCTACAAGTCGACCTCATCGCCGACTTGACGCTTGCGTGACACTTTATCTGTCGTCGACGCATCCCAAAGACAAAAAAAGGTTTCTTCGTACAAAACCTATTTCTCTCCTTTTGTTCTTGAGTTATTTTTGGCGACCACAGGTTCCCCGCCATCGCTTAAAAAAACACAAGCAACCCCGCCATCACCAAAAAAAACAACCCAACGCCATCGTCATCATGGTTTCCTCATCCAAGGAGAAGAGACTCGCCAAGAAGGCCGCCGAGGGCAAGCTCAAGACCCCCAAGAACGCCAGCACCACCGCTTCCTCTGCGAACGGCGACGATGGCCCCGCCACCGGCGCCGATAAGATGGACGAGGTGAGCCGTCTCGCCGCCCAGATGGACCAGCACGGTATCTCCGACCGTGTCACCACCGGTGTTCTGGCTTCCACCCAGGCCAGCAAGGACGTCAAGATCACCAGTGCCAGTTTGGTGTTCCACGGCCGCGTCCTCTTCAACGACACCACCCTCGAGCTCTCGTACGGTCGCCGCTACGGTCTCCTCGGTGAGAACGGTTGCGGAAAGTCCACCCTCCTCAAGGCCATCGACGCCCGCGAGTTCCCCATCCCCGAGCACATCGACATCTACCTCCTGAATGAGGGTGCTCCCCCCACAGAGCTCGGTGCCCTTGAGTGGGTCGTTACTGAGGCTGAGCGTGAGATGGAACGTCTCGACAAGCTGGCCGAGAAGATCCTCGAGGACGAGGGCCCCGAGAGCCCTATCCTGATGGACCTTTACGAGGTATGTTTGCCCCCTCCCCTGACCCCCGACATTTGTAAACACACGGCGTCTAACAGCCTCGCAGCACATGGAGAAGATGGACCCCTCAACCTTTGCCACCCGCGCCTCCCTTATCCTGACGGGTCTGGGTTTCAACAAGGTCACCATTCACAAGAAGACCAAGGACATGTCCGGTGGATGGAGAATGCGTGTCGCTCTCGCCAAGGCCCTGTTCGTCAGACCCTCGCTGCTGCTGCTCGACGACCCCACTGCCCATTTGGATCTCGAGGCCTGCGTGTGGCTGGAAGAGTACCTGAAGAAGTGGGACCGTACCCTCGTCCTTGTCTCCCACTCCATGGACTTCCTCAACGGCGTGTGCACCACCATGATCGACATGCGCCTGAAGCAGCTCCTGTACTACGGAGGTAACTACGACATCTACAACAGGACCCGCTCCGAGCAGGAGACCAACCAGATGAAGGCGTACCAGAAGCAGCAGGACGAGATTGTCCACATCAAGAAGTTCATCGCCAGCGCCGGTACCTACGCCAACTTGGTCAGACAGGCCAAGTCCCGTCAAAAGATTCTCGACAAGATGGAGGCCGACGGCTTCATCCAGCCCGTCATCCCCGACAAGGTCTTCACTTTCCGTTTCGCCGACGTCGAGAAGCTCCCCCCTCCCGTCCTGTCCTTCGACAACGTCACCTTCTCCTACTCTGGCGACGCCAAGGACGACCTGTACCGCAACATCGACCTTGGTTTCGACATGGACTCCCGTACCGCCCTCGTCGGCCCCAACGGTGTTGGCAAGTCCACCCTGCTGCGCCTGATGACGGGCAAGCTCTCCCCCACCGACGGATCCGTCACCCGCCACACCCACTTGAAGCTCGGTCTCTACTCCCAGCACAGCGCCGAGCAGCTTGACCTGACCAAGTCCGCCCTCGACTTCGTCCGCGAGAAGTACTCTGAGAAGTCCCAGGACTACCAGTACTGGCGCCAGCAGCTCGGCCGCTACGGTCTGACCGGTGAGGCCCAGACCTCCCTCATCGGCACCCTGTCCGACGGACAGAAGTCCCGTATCGTCTTCGCCCTGCTCGCTATTGAGAGCCCCAACATGCTCTTGCTCGACGAGCCTACCAACGGTTTGGATATCCCCACCATCGACTCCCTGGCCGACGCCATCAACGCCTTCAGCGGTGGTGTCATTGTCGTCTCCCACGACTTCAGGTAAGAAAACTCCCCCATCGATAATCGATACACCGTGACTTGAATCTGAAGCTAACATGTCACTCTCACTAGACTTTTGGACAAGATTGCCAAGCAGATTCTCGTGTGTGAAAACAAGACGATCAGAGCCTGGGACGGCTCGATCGGAGAGTACAAGAACTACCTGCGCAAGAAGATGATCACTGCCGGTGCCGTCTAAGAAAAAGACGACTCTCACTTGGATTCGGATGCGACTTCCTTCAGCGTATATGTGGTTTCTTTTTCTTTCTTTCTCGGGAAGGGAAAAAACAAGAAGAAACACTAGGACACAAAAGAGTGTTGTTCATGACTTGAATGAAGAGGGAAAAAGTGCCTCCATGACCCCGTCATGAACCCAGGCCGGCTTGGCTGCTGCGGAAACGAGGAATCCCCCTCGAAGGAGGAAGCAAAAAGACTTGGGAAGAAAGAATGAGCGGCAATGGGACGGCATCATCGAGGGTCATTTCAGTTTTCCGGCATCCATCAGGGGGGGACGGGGGGGGGGGCTGCTGGCACGGCATGGGATAGACAGATTATCTGCAGCTGCGACTTTTTTTTTTGTTCTTCCTTTTTTCTCCCTCTCTTCCCCCCCAAATCCATCGTCTTTTTTTGTGTAGATGACGAAGGACAATAGAGGCCACGAGCCATTGATTCGAGCACCCCAAAGTGGTCCCTTTTCCTCTCTCTCTCTCTCTCTCTCTCTCGTGTGATGTTACCTTGCGTGAGATGTCTCGGCGAGTTCGTAGTCATCAAAAAGCCTGTTCGATCTGTACGTAGTAGCCTTTGCCAGGTATTCAAACCGTAAAACTCGATGACGTGATACCGAACGCCGACGTGTCTGGACGGACGGAATGGTTGCCGCAGGCAATGACTCAATCGGAAAGCCAGTGTTGCGTGGCGTGTCCGCTAGACGGAGGGATATGGGGGAATTATCTGTACATCCAACGGGGGAGGGAAAAAGCTTGCAAGGCAGTGACCCTACCCTGTTTGGGGGTGAGGGAAACGACGATACACGTGATGGGGAGGACGAGGCCGCATGTCAAAAGGGTTTGTGTGTGTAGGTGTGCGTGTGCAGTACGTACTGGGCGGCCGGCGCGAGGAACGGGCTGGCTGGTCTGGTTCGGGGGGTTTCTCCTCGGACAGGGGTGCCGGGGCGAGACGCGGCTTTTGGCGTTGCGGAGAGCCAATCATGTGTCCGGGGAAGGGGGCGGACAAGTGGAGACAAGGGGTCTGTCTGTTGGCTTAGGTAAGTGAGGTAGGTCGGTATTCGTAAAAACGGATGAGGAAGAGATGGTCTCTTTTCTCCGTGTTCCCCTTGGTGTGCGGCGTTGCGTTTCGAGGGGTTCACGATGTTGGAAATGACGATAGGTTTGGTGCGGCATGGTTTGGGTGGGGAGTCATGGCTGATGCTCAGAGAGGGAGATAGAGAGAGAGAATGCTGGTTGGAGCGGCACTAACAATTACTGTCAGGGCGGGTGTGATGTGCCGGATCCCCAGTGTTTCCATTTTTGGCGCACGCCGTTGGGCCCGATCATCCGCTTCATGGTTTCTTTCTAGTGTGCAGAGTGCAGACCACGCTTGTAGAGAACAGCCGCGATGAAGTGGGAAAGGCCTCTGTTTGACACATCGCGGGCGGTGGGAACGTGAACACGGGGGGGAGGTTAACAGGAATGCAGGCTGTAGATGGTAAAGTGGGCTGGTCACTTGGCCTCGGGTTTGGGGGGGGGGGAGGAAAGCTGACGGTGCAGCAGGTTTCGGAGGCTGGAGGGCGGGACATGGAGGAACACATCGCCAAAAAAAAAAATAACCCCCCACTCTGAGGCAGCACATCATCGCGCACTGGTGGTGGTGGTGGTGGTGGTGAGGTGCTGCGACCATCGCCATTCCGTCCTTGCCGTGTCCGTCCCAGCAAGCAACACATGCTACCTACCTGATCGTCGCAGCCTGCTTTGTTCTCGGAGGGGTGGAGGAGAGTGGTCGCACCCTGAGGCGACGATGTAGAATTTGTTCAGTCGTTTGCTTTTCACATCTTGGTTTTCAATTTTCTTGTACTTTGTATTTATCGAACTTCGAGGTTGGTTGCTGTGTTCGGGGGGATGGATGAGTGGGCAGATTGAGGGCATTCCCAGCCCCGATTGCTGGGACAAGCGGCCCTGGCTGAGGACGTACCGTCAGAAAGTCGCTCAGTCGTGTAGGGCTTGGGTCGATTGCGGGATTGTAGCGCTCAGATTGTCGCCGCTTGGTGTGTGCATTGCATTGTCGTGGGCCCGAGTTCTTCTTCTGCGGCCGTCGAGTCCACACACGTCTCTCTGGCCATCTGGCAAAAACGAAGCAAGACAGACAGATGATGGGCGGTGGGCGTTGGCCAGAGCAGGAGCAACAGGAGCAGAGCCGGGTACGGGGAAGGCGGCTGAAATGCCTCACTGGCAGGCAGGGTAGGTAGACGTGTGTACCGGGAAGGGCGGAGGCAGGGCGAGGAGGTACCTGCAGGGGACTCCTCCGTCTAGACTGGAGTGGGGGGACCGGGGCAAGGAAGGCACGGAGCAACCCAAGTTCCAAGAGGCTCAGACGTGGCCCGGGATTGGCGGGAGCGTCTGCGCTAGCCCCGAGTTAGCAGCCCGGTGCTGAGGTACCTGGAACCGCCGCGCCTTCTTTCGTCTGGCAGATGGGAAAGAAAGCATCGAGCTGGGTGGGTGGGTGGGGTGAGGAGGTGACTAGTAGGGAAGCAAGGAGTCGAGAGCAGGAAGAGGAAGACACCTCACGACGCGACGCCGAGCTGCTGAACTGGGATCCTCGTCTCTCGGGGTAAGGTAGGAATGGTCAGCCGGTGCCTAGGTACCTACCTACCTACCTACCTAGGTAAGTACCTAGGTAAGGTCTCGGAAAAGCAGGAGACGGTGTGGTGAAAGGAAAGAAACAATGAAGCAGAAGAGCAGGCAGAAGAGGCAGGAGCACAGTCGTTGGGATGGATGCCCTGCACATGACACGAGACGACACGACACGACACGCACCTGCCACTCATTCTCTCTTTCCTCTTGGATCCTCACCGCAACCTGCCCATTTTGGGGTAGGTTGGAACAGGAGGCAAGGAACAAGAGTGGCAGGAGAGCAGTAATAGAAGGAAAGTTCCAGATCAGAGAGCAGAAAGAGCGTTGCTATCAAATCCAAGACCGTATGTGCCATGTGGCCTTGAGCCAGTGAACCCAGACACCGATTGGAAACGGCTGGTCAATGGGGGGAAAAGTCTGGACTGGATGGATGGATGGATGGATGGAGGGATGGATTGGATGCTTGGTTGGTTGTATGGATGATGGATGGATGGAACTGGAGACCGCACACTCATCCGCAGCATCGGCATCGGGCTCGGCCACACACCACACCCCCATCGGATCCAAACCCCATCGCACGCTCGCTCTCACTCACTCTCTCTCTCTCTCCCCATCTCTACACTACAAGCAAGAGTGTCCGCTCCCCCCCTTCCCTGATTCCCAAGCCATGGGAGAAGAGATCTCATCCTCGCTCGTCCTTTCCATCCTCCGCAACCACACCTGACTTCCCCTTCTCTCCCTCCTCCAACACGTCGCCGTTCCTGCTCCCTTCTCACCACCACTATCACCACCACGTACTCTACCTGCTGAATGCATCGTCGTCGCCATCACAACGCCCTCGCCAACCCACCGCAGGGGTCACCGCACCGACATCGCATGTTCCGCTCCAGCTAGTCTCGTTCCCAAGACATCACATCCGGCAATACCGCCCACCCAAGGCAAGGCAAGGCGAGGCGACACTGCCAACACGAACATCAAATCAAGCCTCCCCAGCAAGACAAGACTCGTCCTCCTCCCCACTTCTTACTCTCGCTCTTGCGCCCGCGCCCGCGCCCATCTCATCCCCTCTGTCGCATCCCATCGCAGTTCAAACCAGGCCTCTCTGGCTCTTTCTTCCTGTCGGATTTCTCTCCTTACCCGAACTCAAGTGTCGAGGGTACCAAGTCACCCACCCCGTGTCCATGTACTCGACCTTTTAGCTCCGACGCTCGCACACCTTGGACTCTCACCCGACACCAGCTTGAACCGGCACGCCTAAACTAACATCGCCACCCGCTCACTCCCTTCACAGGGATAACTGGAAGAACCCCCCCCCCCGCCGGCCGCCCAATTCGCTACCACCAACGTCGCGAATAGCATCACCGGCTTCCGCCATCGTCATTTCGCCGTACCCGCCGGACACCCGACGCCTGACAGACCCCCCTGCACACACACACATATACATACCTACGTACTGTCCTCCCCACGACGCCGAGGCCAACACCAACTCCACGTCCTTTTTTCGCGATCCGCCTCACCTGCCTCATACCCAGCCTTCCACCATCTGCAAGGCGCGTGACCCAATCAACTCGTCGCCGTTGTCCACCACCACTCATCTCCTGCACATGGGTCCGCGATCCTCGCTGTAGCAATATCCCCCCCCCCCTTCCCTTTCCCCCTCCCCCCCCTTCCCCTTCCTATTCCCTTGCCCTCTATTTTCTTTCTTATCCGCGCACACCAATTGCCTCGTAGTGCACGTAACATCCCCCACAGAAGCCAAAGTAGGGTCGTGCGACCCCGAAGCCATCGCCACATCCCGTCACGATGGACCACCCGAAAGACTTTCGCTCGACGGTCCTGCAGGCGCCCTCCCGTCACGACGACCGCGATCGCGACCGCGACCGTGACGATGACCGCGACCGCCGCCACCATCGCGACATAATGAATCCGACGCCCGGTAGCACGCGCCATTCTGGCTTCAGCTTGCGATCGCCCACCCAGTCCGAGTACCATCATCCCCAGCACTCGTCTTACTCGTCGCCCAAGGCGGCGTCCCATCCGCACCAACACCACTCCCCGCGACCCCATCAGTCGGGCCTGTCGCATCCGAATCCCTACTCGTCGTCGTCGTCTTCATCGGCGGTGGCGGCCACCACCGGCCCGCTCGCGTCCGCGTTGCCCGCCTTGGGTACGAGCGGCAGCAGCAGCTCGGGAGCCGGACATCATCAAGCTCCTCCGCTGTCGCCGCTGCACCCTCCGAGCGGATACTACCCGCCGCCCGAGGCGCATCCGACGCGCGAGAAGCCGACGACGAGCAGCTACTACGACCCGTTGACTGATACCACGAGAGAGAGGAGGGTCTCGGACGCGGGATGGAACGGCAACGCGGCCAAGGGCTCGCCCAAGGTAAGAGACACTCTAGTATGTCCGTCGTTGCACATCCCATTACCGCAGTCGCAAAACGCATCGCATTTGATCTGTGGTAGGGTAATGCGATGCAATGCGACTTTTTGTTAAACATCCCCCCCGTTTGATGTCATGATTCCTATGTAAAACCCTTTTCGTCGTCACCGTCAAAAGCTTGCATCATGTATTACGCTTCCAGCATAAGCCCCTCCCCTGCTTCCTTTCAAGCAGCGTAGCAGCAGCAGCAGCAGCAGCAGCAGCAGCAACGCCATCATCATCACCACCACCACCAACAAGGCGAGCAGCAATCGCGACAACAGCCAGCGATTAGAAAAGAAGAAGAAGAAAAAAAAGGGCCCGTTTGGCCTGGTCGATTGCTGTCCGTGCGCTCGCTGCAGATCGTCTAGTGGCTACTGGTGGTGCGGTGCGGTGCGGTGCGGTGCGGTGCGATGGTGTTGTTGGTGGTGGTGTTGGTGGTCATGCTGACGGCTCTTTGTAATCTCTACCTGCTGCTTTCCCCTATCCGGATCTTCGGAGACGATGGCGTGAAGAGCACGGTAGAGGTAGAGCAAGACCACCAAGAGGGCGAGGGTAGCAAGCGGCGATGGCTTGGCTTCCTTGGACCGGGACTGGTGAGGGGAGAGAGAGACAGGCGAGGAACAGGACAGCAGGATAAGAAACAACGCGGAATGCTTGGATCCCCTAATGTTCACGGCTTCAATGATAGCGACGTTCCCCCAGTTTTTTTCCCTTTTCCCTTTCCCCTTCCCCTTCCCCTTCTGGCCTGCTGCAATGCCACTGCTGCTGCTGCTGCTGCTACTGCTGTTCCTTTTCGCTGCACTCTTGCACCTTTTGTTTTTGTCCCTTTTTTCCCCTTCCATCGTCTCGTCACGTCACGTCTCTGGCGGCGCTACACCAATTCTTCACATCCCGTCGTCCCGTATCCATTCATCCATCCATCCATCCATCCCTTCCCTTCCCTTTTCATTCACCCAATTTTTCTCTCTCTCGCTCTCCTTCCTCTTCTCCTCTTCCCTTCCTCTCCACTCTCCTC
>JASUDE010000036.1:166214-183443 GCA_034509685.1 Colletotrichum cereale | reverse complement strand
GGGCTTGGCAACGGCACATGTGCGAAAGCAACAGATCGTATTGCTGCAGGGCGCCTTCAAAAAGACAACGCCTTGCGGGTATCGAACAGTTACCTGAAACGAGAGTATATGGTAAGGCGCAGCTTCGTAGGTGCCGGATCTGATCCGAGGGAGCAGAATCACACCATACGTCGCAAACATCTCTGGTATCATGGTCAACCCCCAAGCCTAATCCCGGCCGACGTGACGGGCTCGCATTACTTCCATCACCAGACTAGGCAAGGAGAATCCAAACGGGTGCATTACAAAAAGGGAGTATGAGAACTGGATATCGCTTGTTTTTCTTGCTTCTTTTCTTCTAGTTCGCAGGGGGCCGTCGGGGTGTCAAAGACGCCCTCAAGCAGCCGTCTTCTCGCTGTGCGAGGCCTGCGTGTTGATGTTATCCTCGTGGTGGTCGGCGCGGATCTCCTTCTCGAGCTGGGTGGGGTCAATCTGACCGATGGCGGCGTCGCCGTCGAAGATCTTGGAGATCTCCTCGAGGGTGGGACCCTTGGTCTCGACGTAGAAGAAGTACACAAAGACAAGCTCGACGGTATCCCAGAGGGTGTAGAACAGCATGAAGTTCCAGTGGTTGGGGAGACTGTCCCACGCGACCTTGTTGGTTTGGCTGGGGGAGAGAGAATGTCAGCTGGGATTGAACTGGCGGATGGGACGCGGGGGTTGAACTTACTTTCCGATGGCCAGAATGGCTTGAACAGTGATGTTCATAATCATCATGCCCTTGGCACGGAGATGGAAGGGCAGAACCTCGAGGGCATAAGCGACAAGCAGACCGGAGAACCCAATGTCGTAGAAGACGCCAAAGATCCAGATGAAGACCAGCTGGGCGTACCCGGAACCCGTGTTGGTGCCGTTCGAGTTCTCGTAGATGGCACCGGTGATGGTCCACAAGACAAAGGAGCCGACCATGCCGCTAATGGCCACGAGGAACAGGGGGCGACGACCAAAGTAGTCGACCGTCAGGGCGGCTCCGATGGAGCACGAGAGATCGAGGATCGACTTGCCGGTAGAGATGGCGAGCTTCTGGTTCTGCTCCTTGATGCCGGCTCCTTCGTAGATGGCATCCATGTAGTTGGAGAACAGCGCGTTACCCGAGTACTGCGAGATGACACCGAGGGAGATGATGATGGCGAGACGCCACCTGTTGCCCTTGGTCCTGAAAAAGTCCATGTACGTCGTCGTCTTCAGCGCGTCTCTCTCCATGGTGATGGTCTCCTTGATCTCGCGGTACTCGAACTGCACGGTGGCGTTGTTGTAGTCGCCACCGGCGTGGTGCTTGGCCAGGACCGCAAGGGCCTCTTCGGAGCGGTCCTTATTCACGAGGTAACGCGGGGACTCGGGCACCCACCAAATTCCTACGAGCTGAATGACCGAGGGTACGATCTGGATGAAGGTGATGGACCGCCAGCACCAGTCGCTGTTGACGTACGAGGTGCCCCACCCGATGGAAGAGACGATGAGCGCGCCCAAGTTCCACAAACAGTTGTATATCTAGTGTCCACAAGTCAGTTACTTCACTTTGCAACACCTAATGAGAGAAGATGCGTCTTTCGTGGATAGCGTGGTTGGGCAAGAAAGTGAGGGGCGAACTAACGGCAGTGACAGGGCCACGGTGTTGAGGATGGCAGATCTCGGTCAGGAGCAGGGGCGACGACATCTGAGCCAGGGAGTTGCCGAAACCGAGAATAAATCGGCCGCCGACATACACTATGCATGACAGTCAGCTCCTTGCTCCGCTTCGCCGGTCATGGTCTTCTGTTCTACTTACTTCCCCAACCGTTGCAGAAGGCGGTGATGCAACCGCCGACAACCATGAAACAGCAGCCGATGACGATAGCCTTCTTACGTCCGTAGGTATCGGCCACGTAGGGGGTGATGAAGAAGGAAATGATGGAACCGATGTTGAACATGTTGATGAGGATGCCGAGCTTGTTGTTGTCCGAGACGCCGTCACCAAAGAAGTCCTTCCACCGCTGCATCTGCTGGGACGTGTTGACAAGCATACCATCGTAGCCGCTGGTGGCCGAGGCGACCATGAGGAAGATGGTCGAGAAGTAAAGCTTGCGGAGATGGGGCTCCTTGGTCCAGTAGACCCTCTCGAAGCGCGGGGCCTCGGCCTGCGCGATATCGACATTGACAGCGACCTGCTGCGAGACGATGGGCTTCTTCGCCATTGTAGCGGTATTTGACGGCTTGGCTTCCTAAAGACCAGGGAAGAGTGCGAAGGGCTGGCAGGGAGAGTACTGAAGTTAACTTGGCCGACTTGCGGGTGGGGAGAGGCAGGAATCGTCAACGGACAGGGTCAGCGTCGTGGACTTATATATGTCTTTTTTCACCCTCGCCCCTGGTCCCTTCCCTTACCATCAGAGGTGGGAGCACCCAAGTGTTGCTTTTCCATCTGCACGGCTGCTGACCCCGGAGAGATAAAATTCTCACCCCATTTGGAGGTGCTTACCCCGTGAAGAAGGTATCTGGGGGAAGCGGGGGTGTGGCAGACTGGGACCGGGGGAGGGGTGCGACGGCGACGGCACAAATTGGCGGTAATGCGGGTAAAATTGGACAGAGTGGTTGGGATTGTCGTCCTTCCCCGGAAGACATGGCGTTCAATCCGAACCCGGTCTCTCATCTGCGTGGAAACCCGGTGTGCCTGTCTGTCTGTCTGTCTGTCTCTCGCTCTCGCTCGCTCTCTGTCTGACCTCTTGCGGGGAGGCAGGGCATGTAAAATTGGCAGATGGCTCTGGAGAGGCCCAGGCAGCCCATCTGGGTTGGTTTGCGGCACAGTTGCAGACCACGACCCCGGCCCGGAACGGCGTTGGACAAGGGTTGCAGGGGCTGTCCATCCTGCGGTGATTCGTGGACTGAGCCCGGTTGCGTTATGATTGCAACACACAAAGTGGTACCTACCGGTATGTCAAAGTTTTGTCTCCCGTTACCTGACAACAAACTTTCGAGCATAAAAGAACAGGAGGGCTGGAAGATTTCTTCTTGGGTCGTTACAAATTCAGCCTAAGCGTCGTCCCGAAAAGGTTCAGGCCCGTACTAGAGTTGTGTTCTGAGATTCTGTTGACTGAAGGACTCCCAGATCGAGCCCTCGCGGGGAACGGATATAGTAAGGCTGTACAAGTCTCAGGTACCTCTGGGCCACCAGTTCATCCGTTGAGGGCCAGCCGCTGCAGATTATCAGTCACTAATTATTAAGGACTGGACCGTTCCTGTCAAAGTCCAAACTTTGGCAATAGCCTACCGATCCGAGCTTACACCCGTGCCCAACAGACTAACGACACGGCAACAACTAGGATTGTTCTGCATCAGTAAGCAATCATTGCGCAGACACTCGCTCTGTACATCGACATGTCAGATGCTGAAAGGCCTAGGCGTTATGGAGCGCCGGAAAGCTTACCCAGTGGCACTGGCTTGCAGCACTTTCTCTGGCTTGCAGGAGGTCCGACTTCACGGGTTCGCCAGAGTGGCAATGCCAACCCCAGGCTGCAAGAGTACGGGTCATGCATTTGGGGCGCCTAGGGGCGTGGTCTGTGTAAGCTTCCGGCATTGCGGGACAAGGCTTGGACCAGTGAAACCCAAGAATTACCTTGGCTGAAGTGATCGAGTTTCTAGTGTACCAGAAATCGATTCCAGAGCTCTGTCTGGACCCCGGCAAGATGCGGTTGGGTGTCGAGCTAGCTGACCCATGGCAAAGCAGCGCATGTAACCAACCTCATGAGAAGCGCGCCGTCAGGATAAAAGGCCGGCAAAAGAAGGATGCATTTAACCACCGGCAAGCGATTGGCTGACGCCGTTCATGGGCCCCGAAGAGGTAAAGGCTGATCGCTGTGGGAGATGGGATGTGTCGGAGGTGGTGTGGTACTGTAGGGGAAACGTGAATCCTGGGGGAGCTTGAGCCGTGGAAGGCTAGACAGGCTATTGAACAGCTGGGGACTGTGGTGGTGGAGGGCCAAGTGTCGTTACTGGACTCGCCAGAGACCAGCAAATGCGGGCGTAAAGTGCGGCATCTCTTAAGCGAAGCAAATGAGGATCGGAGTCCTTGGCCGGTTGGCTGCCTTGGTCAATGGCCGTACTTGTGAGTCGACCCATTCCCGGATAAGTGCAGTTGGACCGAGATGGCTGGCTCGTACGATATGGGAACGTTTAGGATGGCTCGTTTCGCCACATTCGGCTTCATGCGCCGACATTTGGTATTTGGAAGGGCTTCCATCTAGAGAAGCCTGGTGAAGGATGCGTTGTAACCTAGCCAATGCCTGCAGCGCGTTAAGAGGCAACAAGCGCTCCTGGCAACCTTCGTGCGCGCCGCGAACATTGTCTTTGTAAGGTCCTTGAAAGAACCCGTGACATGGATCCCCGAGTTTCCATCACTAATAGAGGCGGGCATACTCTATTGGCGCTTGATTGTCGTTTCTCTCCAGGATCCACTTCTCCAGGTCCAGTTGAAGACCAGCCGAGGTACGCTAGGTCGTGGAGCCCTCAATGGAGCTGCAGCTGTAAAGACCATTACCACGAGTACGTATTCGATGCAATGCCAATGAACGAGCTTCGATGTCCAGTCCCTTTCCAGGTGACAGGTGACCAGAGGCTGGGATGGGGTCTCATGAATCATCGAACCCTTCGAGCGAATGTTTTGACAATGCCAGCCAGAAGCGTCAGAGATGGAGGGTGTTTCCCATGCTCGAGGCTGCACAGTCATCTCCCTTGATCTGTCTGGGACGTTTCGTCGTCCCGAGGTAGGTCGCTTCGTAGATCCTGTAGTGACTCGGGAAAGGGCCAAGACTCGCAACAGGGCCCGTGCCGTCTGCCCACGCGTGATCATACAAACTACCCTTTTGGCGAAGGAAGCGCCCTTCCGGAAGACAGGCCCGGCCTTGCACGATATTTGACAATCAATCTAAACTTGATTCGGACTAGGCTAGCCCGCTCAGGTCTAGCAAAGTGCTTCCAGGAATGCTGTGAGATGCTCTGCAGACTGCCGCAAGGCCTCGAGTTTACGGCACCCTTACCGACATTGGACCCGAAGAATGCGAAGCCTCCGCAGAAAGCGATGGGCTACTTTGAGGGTGGGATCAAGTCGAGAGGCCGATTCTGGAAATAGCGTTTGGTGTTGATGACTTCGTTAATGAGACCCCCCTTCCTCTCTTGATATGTGCAGTGAGACCAGGGGAACGAGCCCTATTGATATTCGCTAGACGCCATCGAGGGGGTGATGATCGAAAAAGGGAAGGGGAGAAGCATTGTGGTCACGTTTTTCGCTTACGATCCGATGGATGGGCTACAGTATGGATACCCGGGGAGCTCTGGTGTTTGCTTCCTCGACTTGATAGGCTGGGCCCTTGACAAGACCATTTCGATTCCTCGATGATCTCTGTCGTTTGGGAACTGCTGACGGTCTGTCCACCGTGCCTCTCCTTCGAACTGGGAAAGAATCTACAGTCGATTCAGGCGTTGCCTATTGCCGTGTTCTGCTGAGCACGCCGATCGGGTTCTTGATGGGTGGTGGGCTCCGGCCAAAGTAGACTGGCGTCGTTCGTATCGATTGCTTGACCGACACAAGCACTATTGGCAGGTCCAGAACTGCACTTCCCGAGGGGGCGGGGGGTATGCGGATCTGAGTCCGGCTTATCGATTCTACATCGAATCAACGTCAGTTTCATCTCTCCACGCGGAGCTTGACAACGTCTCATGATCCACTGACGTTCACATATTGGAAGTGTGGCCTGGCGTTTTTCGGGTCTGGGGAAGCCCCAGACCGGCTGTCGGGAAGATGCTGTTGGAACAAACCGGCCCAACACCAGTCCGCGGGTCACAATACTACTACCCCCAGACCCCATTCTGCGTTGGCGCATCCCAGCGGTCGGGAACTTCGCCCAACGTCGCCCGCTCTCGAATCAATATTCATTGCTCGCCGCAGCCTTTTCTGTTGCAAATAGCCGGTGGACCTCCTGGTCAGTCGTGGTCTGTGGAGAGCTAGACCCTGGGCATATTAGCCGATAGTCAGCTTCGTGTTGCGACTGGCCAACGGCTCAGTTGATGCGTCCCAGAGCCATGGGAACGCCACGCAGCCGGCTAAAGTTGAAGGTGTGGCACCCGCTGCCCGAATTGCTTCCAGCAGGAAGAACGGGGGCACTGCGGCGCGATGCACGAAGGGACGTCCTCGGTCGTCCGGAAGGGATCCGATGATATTCTTGCAGATCGTGTGCTGTTGGGTCGCAGGCGGCGATGTGGACGATGAGAGATGGGCGTCCATCAAAGAGCCTACAAGTCCAACATGGGCTGCACCACAGTAAGCGCACTCAAGGCACGCGATCTCATACTTTGGGAAGGAAACAGCCGGAAGCCGAGACATTCCTTCCTCCCCTTGGCCAGCAAAGTCTGAATTTGAGAGCTACTGAGGCGGCAACTCGGCAGGCACAACGGCGCGTCTTCCTCGGTCTCCGTTCCTGCCGCACTCACACTCTCGTTGGTATATCCGTACAGGTAGTTACCTACCTAAGGTCACCTACCTACCTTACCTTTACTACCTACCGTAGGTCAGGTCAGGTAGGCAGGTCCGACATCCGGAATACTGATGATGCCAGACAAACTGTATAATCGCCTCGCTTGCATCGACCCAGTCATCCGGAAGCCCAGCTGTCTCCTCTTCACAGTCCATCCATCAGCCACTTTGGCATCGACAAGTTATTACGTCTTTGCGTTTATTTTCTAAGCTAAACTACCCGCATTATTGGTATCTCGTACGAAGCTTTCTTGCTTCTGTTCAAAAACAAAGGAAAAGAGCCAAGGCATGGCCTCGATATATGGTACGCCATGACGCCAAACAGCCAATTTAACCATCTACAAGGTTGCCCAACGGCTTGTGTCCTGTCCCTGTTGCCACACAAGCCTTTCCAAGTATCCCACTCAAAATAGTTTCCAGTCTGAGATCCGTTGCCAAACAAGACTGTCAAGTTGGCGATCCCGCGACCATTCGATGCGCGTTCTCCCTCCCCCCCCCTTTCTCTTACATCAGAGGAACAGGAAAATCTCTCGATTTAGCATGGCAGTTCACAACAGTCTAAAGTTGCTGACAGTTCAGATCGACGAGTCCAGATCCATGCTATCGGCCACAGACTCGGCGTCCGGTCCGAACTGCGCGTGCCCCTGCGATGACGAGCCCGAGACTACCTCCAGCTCGTTGGTCGTAATCGACTGAAGTGCCTTGTTGAACTTTTCGAGCTCGCCCTTGAGACGCTCCCTCTTATGGGCAGTGTCCTCGTCCTCCTCCATCAGACGGAAAAAGATCATATCGTCATGTCCACCAACCAAGCCAAGCTTCTTTTCCAAGAAGAAGTCGAGATCTTGAATGATTTTCGGCATCATGCGCGATGTGATTGAGAGACAGACCGTGTCGGTGAAGCGGAGAGCCGAAAGCATGTAGTAGCCGCGAACATAGGCGGCCACCTTCAGCTCCTTATCAAAGGGGTCTGGGCCCATTTTCGTCAGCTCAGAGCTGTGCTTTCTCTCTTCATGGTTTCGCTGGTCCGGGGTCATCTTCTCCCAGTCATGGAAGTCGGATACCTCGCCGGAGAACGCCTGCCAGCGCATAACATGGCGGTATCGCGTTAGCACTCGGCTTTCGGAACGCTCGTAGTCGGCAAAGGCCTTTTGGTTGACCGTGAACAGCTGAAATGTCTCCATGTCAAAGATCTCCTTGAGAAAGGCCATCGTTTCGGCCCGGCGCTGATTCAGGAATTCGTCCATGAGGGCTTTGGACTCCTTGAAGATCAGCCGCTTCTTCAGGGACCCGAAGGCTTGGTCGAGAGCATAGTCGACGATCTTCTGCAGTCGACTCATAGTTTCGTGCATAAACGTTGCCATGGGCCTGTCCCAGTCTCTCACTGCTTTCTTGCAGAGGTCTTCGTACACCTCGTCGGGAACGATGCTGGGCATGCCGGCCTTCGTCTTGGCTCTGATATCGTCTCGAATCTGCGCCAGCGTCCGGAATCCTGCGCCGTGGTTAAAGTACTGCTGGAAGGAGCCAACAAGAGGCGCCGGCGGGGGCTGTCTTCTGCGGGATGGAGTGCCTGGCGTCGAACCGCCGTCTTCCGTTTTGACGACCGTCTGAAAAGAGCCACCGTTGGCGGTAGGGCGGGGTCTTTTGACGTTCGCATAGCCCTGGCCATTTGCACTGCGCTTTCTGTTGCCGGGCGTGGTGTTGGCCACGTCGTCGTCGTCATCGGAGATTTCAAGGACAGGAATATCAGACTTGTCCTTCAGGACAAACTTGGGCTTCATCTGCAGGATGCAGTCACGGAAACTATCCGACAGAGATCCGTAGTTAGAGGAAAAGTTTCGTCCGCGAAGGGTTTCCTTGACGATGGTGGAAAAGGCCATCAGGCTCTTTCTGACCTCCAACTCGACGTTGTTAGGAAGTTCGGGAAGCGTGCTAAGCTGTCTCTCGATTTCGCCGAGTCGTGTCTGGACCTTTTGCTTGATAGAAGGCAAGCTGGAGAAGTCAGTACCGAGAAAAAGCACGGCGGAAGGGCGTTCATTCTTACTTCTTGGCAAATTCCTTGCCCAACTTTTCCGACAGAGCCGTCTTGAGCTTCTCGACACCGCATCGGTCTCGGAAAATGTGGAATTCCTCCGGCCAGCGCTCACTACTGTCCTGGTGGAAGAAGGCCTCCTCCCAGCGTTGCTGCTCGTCGAGGTTCTGATCGGAAGGACGAGACGTTATGAAGAACTCGTGTCCGATCTTGTGACGCTCACCACGCAACATTGACATCCACTGGTTGTTGTTGCCCTCAGGGAGGAGGTCGGCCTTGGTCATGACCCCAATGGTCCGCTGTTGGGCGTGTAGGTCTCGGATGATGGACAGCGTGGAGGACGTTTCCGGGTCGACATTCATCGGCACAGCCCAGATTATGAGGGCGCCAGCATGCGAGATATACTGGCGAGCTAAGTTCTCCACCACAGATACAAGGTACTCATCTTCCTCTCGTGCAGAGTTGCGAAAGATTCCCGGCATGTCGTAAAAGGAGAGGTCGGGCAGATCGGGACCCTTGATTTCAAGGGCGACAGTATTGGGACTGAACTTTGCCAAGGTCCTCTCTGCCTCTTCGTCGAGCAGGCTCTGTTTCGTGATTGCGCCGGTGCCAGGAACGTAGAGCTCGTGGTTCTGGTCGTGGTTGAGAATGGCAATCTGGGCCCATTTCAGGACCGTGTCGATGTCTGACTGGTCATAGATGGTCATGAATTCTTTGACGACTCGAGCTTGCTTGACCCAGGGAGGGAAAGGGTTTTGTGCTGTGACATCGGCCTTGGTAATGCTGTAGTTGGGCGGAGGCTGGAAGGCATAATC
Organism: Colletotrichum cereale; assembly: GCA_034509685.1. Lineage (NCBI taxonomy): Eukaryota > Fungi > Ascomycota > Sordariomycetes > Glomerellales > Glomerellaceae > Colletotrichum > Colletotrichum cereale. The sequence continues at coordinate 174,058 of JASUDE010000036.1, read as the reverse complement.
TTGCTGCAGAGAGACACGGCAAGACCACTCAGGTCCACCACGGTCTCGGGCGCCGCTGCGAGAGACGCGGATATGAATGGGGCAGCGGGTGCAGACGCCTTCACTGCGTGGCAGGTTGAGTCCAGCCAGGCCAGACATGAGGCTAGACTTTCCAGCTGATTGGTCGCCGACTAAGACCAACTGTGGGAGTGCGACATCGTGAGAGACGCCAATCTGCTGAAGCTCACCGAGCGTATCGTTGAAGATCTTGACTTTGGCGCCGATGTCCCGGAAGGAACCATCAAAGAACGAGTCGTTCTGCATGGGAACGACAGGAGGTTCCATGTCGCGGTTCCTGACCTGCAAAAGGACGGGCTCGCTCTCGTCGAAGGTAGGATTCGTGAGCGCCGTCCGCACAGAGGGAAGGCCAGGATGATTGGGGATCAAGACAGAGGGTGTCGCTATAAGTTCGTTAGACATAAGATGAAGAAACGAAAAGCAGCCTGGGGGGGAACTCACGAGCATCCGATCTCATGAACGATTGGTTGACGTTGACGGGACCGGTATAAGAACCAGCTTGATGCCTGGCCTGCTCTGGAGAGTTCTCGTATGTATTGGTGGCAGAAGGAGTGGGAGAGGTATTGCTGTGGCGGGCGCCAGGTTCGGATTTGATGGGCTGGTTGCCTCTTTGCGCTCTTGCCTTAGTCATATTGGGCAAAGTGAAGCAGAAGAGACGAACGCTATATGGGTGGGATAGGGGAGAATTTATGAAGAACGGCGGGCGCAGGGCGGCCGGTGGGTGGGAAGATGCAAATGAAGGACAAAGGGCCAATCGAGAGACCAGGCAACGTTTAGGCGACGAAGAGGTTGAAAGTGAGTGAAAAAAGTGAAGTGAGAAGGTGAAGGAGAAGTGAGTGAGATATGGAAGATGAAGTGAAGCCCAAGAAAGTGAGGGAAGGAGCTCTGGGGAGCTCCAAAGCTTTAAGAGCTCTTTCCTCGTTTGGGTGACCTGAGCAACGTGAAGTCCCCACGCTCCAGATGCTCACCTGAAAGTGGTTGTCAGTGTTAGGCAGGACTTATACCAAGGCCAGGTCGCCATGTATTTCTCTGGATAAAAAGCTGATGGAGGCGATCTGAAACCGTTGCAAGGCAATGAAGAAGATTTCTGCAAACGTGAGCACTCTTCAATTGATTTTACAGGCTCGTTGCTGGTGATATCTTACAACGTGTCTGGCGAGGTGAAGTACATGCTATCAATGATTATTGCAGACTGGAGCGAACGAGGTGCATCTCTGGTTGCTGTCCAGGCAGGGATGTCATGGACCTCAGGGGCGCGAAAGAATGGCTGGCAGTGGAGCTTGGCCGTGACGATCCCACAGCACGGGGAAGAGCAGGACGCGCCTCGGTACCTATTGGACCTCTCCAAGACGCACAGCTGGCTGGCAAAATTTGCGGGAGATGGGTGCCTCCTCACCCAGTCAACCAAGTCACTGTTTGCCTCGCCAACACCACCCTCGTCGCGTATGCAGCCTGCTTTACACGCTCTCGACACGGTCGTGTACTTACGCGTAAATTGGCTTGGTTGGATTCAATTGAACAAGCCTCCCGTAGGCACCTTATCTCTCAACCTTGAACGTTACTTCGTCCCAATGCTGAGACTAGGTACCTACCTACTTACATACTATGTAATAAATAGGTACATTTGAGAGAGGCAAGACTGACTGACCGGCTGGCTTCATAACTATCAGGGATATCATATTTCCAACACATGATAACAGCACAAATGTCAAATGGCCTGCCTTCCATTGATAAGACGAAGAAGAAAATTGATAAAGGGAGAAAATAAAAGAAAAGGTAGAGGGGTAAAAGCTGTCGCCTAATGGACAGTTGGCCAATGAGGACAGTTGATGAACAAAAAGAAAGTATCAAAAAAGAGGCTTTGGAAGGGACACGAATGGGCTGCAGAGCTCATCGCATGTGTTCCTGGGCCATGTGAGCAGCTGAGGCTGGTTCCTGCCCATCCAGGGAATCTATCTCCCCCACATAAAGTGCTGCAGATAAGGTGTACCTGCTTGACAATGGGGAGATGGGCAGGTTGACATGTCCTTCCGTAACAGAAGCGAGACTACAGAGCCACCCGACAGCCTACCCCCTTGGACCCTTGCCAAAACATGCATTGCCTGCCTTGCGCTGTGAACTGATTATTCTTGGAGGGGACGTCCAGGTTTGGTGACCTTTCTCAGGGGCCCTCCTTCTCTACCCCGTACACACCTAGTAAACTAAGGTAAGTCCGCAAAGGAGTGACGTTGCATTATCGACCACCTCAATACGGCAGCAACCTCCAGCGACCTCATCCAAGCAGCCGTTTGTGCCATACTTCCCCTTCCTCATCACCTCAACTCAACCAGACTCCGTCCCCACCCAAACCATGTCGCTCCAGGTCCCCTACCGTGGAAAGGCCTCCGGAGAGTCTTCCACCAAGGCCGTTATTCTGGTATGACTATCTTTTGTCTGTGTGTCTGTATGCTTGGTTGTGCCGCGCATTGCATTGCTTCACCATGCGGCGCGTGCATCTCACCAAAAAAAAAAAAAAAAAAAAAAAAAAAAAACCTCCCCCGCCTTGCCTTGCCCCCCCTTCCACAGAAAGCGATGCCTTGTCCACTGGAAACGGCCAACAGCTAACCAAAGAACCCTCAAATCTGCAGGTCGGCGGTCCTTCCCGTGGTACTCGATTCCGTCCTCTTTCTCTCGACGTCCCTAAACCCCTCTTCGAAGTTGCTGGCCATCCCATCATCTGGCACTGCCTAGCTGCCATCGACCGAGTCCCCGGCAAGGAGATCACCGAGGTCCTCATTATCGGCTACTATGACGAGTCCGTCTTCCGCGACTTCATCAAGGATGCCGCCAGCGAGTTCCCCAACCTGACCATCAAGTACCTTCGCGAGTACGAGGCTCTTGGCACTGCCGGTGGTCTCTATCACTTCCGCGATGCCATCCTCAAGGGCCACCCCGAGCGCCTCTTCGTCTTGAACGCCGATGTCTGCTGCTCCTTCCCCCTCCCCGAGATGCTCCAGCTCTTCCACGACAAGAACGCCGAGGCCGTCATTCTGGGAACCCGCGTCTCCAACGAGGCTGCCACCAACTTTGGCTGCATCGTCAGCGACGCCCACACCCGCCGCGTTCTCCACTACGTCGAGAAGCCCGAGTCGCAAATCAGCAACCTCATCAACTGCGGTGTCTACCTCTTCTCCACCGATGCCATCTTCCCCTCCATCAAGACCGCCATCAAGCGCCGCACCGACCGTCCTTCGCGCCTCGTCTCCTACCCGAGCTCCGAGAACCTCGAGAACAGCTTCATCATCACCGACGACGAGGAGGAGCGCAAGAACCAGGTCATCCGCCTCGAACAGGACATCCTCGGTGACTTCGCCGACACCAAGTCCTTCTTCGTCTACGAGACCAAGGACTTCTGGCGCCAGATCAAGACGGCCGGCTCCGCCGTCCCTGCCAACGCCCTCTACCTCCAGAAGGCCTGGCAGACGGGCTCCAAGGAGCTTGCCGAGCCCAGCGCCAACATCATCCCTCCCGTCTTCATCCACCCCACTGCCCACGTCGACCCCACCGCCAAGCTGGGCCCCAACGTCTCCATCGGACCCCGCGTCCACGTCGGCCCCGGTGCCCGCATCAAGGAGGCCGTCGTCCTCGAGGACTCGGAGATCAAGCACGACTCGTGCGTCCTCTACTCCATCATCGGATGGGGCAGCCGCGTCGGCGCCTGGGCGCGTGTCGAGGGCACGCCCACCCCCGTCGGCAGCCACACGACGAGCATTATCAAGAATGGCGTCAAGGTCCAGAGCATCACCATTCTGGGCAAGGACTGCGGCGTCGGCGATGAGGTCCGCGTGCAAAACTGTGTCTGCCTGCCGTTCAAGGAGTTGAAGAGAGTGAGTTCTTCCCTGTTCCCAGCTAGGATTCCCGGCACTGACCGTTCCTCCAGGACGTTGCGAACGAGGTCATCATGTAAGCCTGGGGGCTCAGGGCACGTTGGATGCGGTGAGGTTAACGGACGACGACGTAATGAAGAAAGGAATTGCATTGCAGTCGGATAGAGCTCCGTCACTCTTCATAGATGCATGCGTCTTTGGTCATAAAAAAGCACAAGTCGATTTCAGCCAATTCAAGAGCATTCCATTTCGTCCAGTCGCGCCGTTGGGGCACAGTTCACCCCGTGCTGAAACCACCTTGTATAGATTGTGTAGTCCGGTCCTGTTGTCTTCTCAGCCGTTATGGAGACATAACAGACCGCTTTCGCGATAAAAAGAAAAAGTGATACTCGTCTTGAGGTTTGTATCTCGAGAGTAGGAAAGGGAATCAGGTCTCGCACACAGCTACTTGCTTGCCTGCCCTGCCCTGCGCATGGACCGTCTTGATTCCCCATCGAGGTCGGAATCAAATGGTCGCGATCAACACACTCGTGCAAAACGACCCTGAAGCCGAGATGGAGGCGGAAGATTGAGAGATGATTACATTTGCGGCGGTACGAACGGAGCCTTGAATCCAGCCGAGCCATGGCGTCGCAAGTGGGACGGGAAGAGTAGGCTTGTTCGGAATGGAAGAAGGGGTACCTGTCAACATGGTGAACCTCTTGTGAAGATGGTGTCGCGGGACCAAACAGCGTGCTGAGAATTACACTTTGGATGGGAATAGTCCAAGTACTTATTGGGACGGTGGTTATGATTCCAGACCACGTGTAGAGGGCTTACATCGGTAGCTAATAAGTGCTTCAGTCACTGTTCGACAATTTGTCCGTCGCATATCAAGAACCGTCAATTACTTATGGAAAGCGTCTCTCGTCTTCGTGCTGCTCCCTTGCAATATGCGATGTCGCTCCTTGGACGCGGATTGACTTCCCAGTCTACCTCGTTAATCTCTGCGCGGCCTGCCCGAGCGAGAGGTGGAGAAGACGGGTTTAACATCGCGATTCGCCATTAAGAGGCTATGCCGCCATGAAACATTATTCAGTCCTTCATTATAGATGCGAGCGTGAAGCAAAGTGCAGACAGCATCGCCACTCAGACTTATTCGGCACTTGGAAGATATAACGGGTAATATGGTAATATATGGCGATCGGTTGAAACCATAATGTTACGTAACCAGAAAAGGACGGATTTAGAAACCTTTGAGCTTCACATTTGGCGAAAGACCACAGACACGCACATACTCTCACAGACCGCTCGATAAGTATTGTCAGAGTGAGGTCGGAGGGGGTTAACTAATAATACATTGTACAGAGTACCAAGACACACCAGACCACCATTGTGTCGTGGCTGCCAATTCCGCTGTGGGCCCTCGAGGTCAGTCGAAATCGAGGTGTTCCTTCCTCGATCCCTCTCCTCCCGGGCTCGGACATTTTCTGAGCTGCCAAACGCAATCAGTCATCTTAATCCGCCCTTTCATGCAGTCTGCAGACATATTGATTTCTCCCCGCAATCCGATCTTTATCAGCTTAACAAAACGTCAGTCCCCCCTCTATCCCCGACGCTGGGACCCATGTGATGAGATGGAGGCAGTCCAGCAACAACCCTCGGCATTCGTAAATTAATGACCAGACTTTGGCTCGCTGGGTCTGCTGGCTACCGGTTTAATGTGCATCTTGGAAGCCGTTGATGTTTGCGGCCGACTTTAGAGTTATTATACACGTGGACCGGTTCCAATCCAGGTTTGGCGCGGCTGTCCAGCGCCGAGCGAAGAAACGAACGCAACATGCCGACTAGCATACTCCCTACCATGATGATCCCGGCACGTAGGCATCAAGTGATACAATCTATGTGCTGCCGCCCCCCCTGCGATACGAATACACCATGCAGGTAAGGGAGGCAAGCCACGATCTGGCGCCATCAGCCAGGTGCGTCGAGTGCAGCCTCGGCCTGGCTCAGAGCACGGCCAGATGAAGATGGTTTGGAGGATGCGGGTGCCAGCTTTCGTACCTGGATCGGCATCCAATACACGTTGGCACACGGCACAGAACTTTGTTTGATCTGGATCACCGTGTATCACAGTGAGATATGTTTTGTACGTCTCGTTCCTACCGGCTGATCCCCTCGTAGGATCATCACTCTCCCCTGCTACATACAACTTCGATGCCGGCCACCCACAGCAAAGGAAACAACGGTTTGGCGTGGCCGACGATCGCACGAAGAAGCTTCGCCAGCTTCGTCCCCTGTCCCCTGCCAGTCATCTCCCGCCGCATCACCGCGTTGCCGCGATCGCAAGCCTCGACAGCTGGCAGAGCATATCCCGGGCGGGTGTCCGTGGCTCTGGATTTTGTCGTCATTGCGGTCCGGTTCCAAGAGGGTTTGATGGCACTACCGGGGATGAGAGAGGGATGAGGGGGGAGGGGGGAGGGGAGAGGGGGGGGAGGCGCAGGAAAAATATCACTAGAGAATTTCTCCGGGCCAAACAAGTCAACACCCTTTGTCTTCGAGGCCTCCCTAGTTCACCACTGCCGCATCTCCCCAGGACCCACAACTTGCACTCTCCCGCGGGTCTACTGCGTAGAGGACGGCTGCAGCCTCCAGGACGGCAGAGCCAGTCAGTCAGTCAGCGAGCCAAGTGTTAGGTAGTTCTTCGGCGTGGGCGGATCTACGCAAGGTGTCTGATACTGGGTGGGCGGTGCTAATGCAGGGCGGACAGATACAGACTAACTACCTACAGTAGTCTGTCTGTACCTAACAGTGCACTAGCAGGCTAGGTAGGCCGGCCCGCCTTCCCCTGCAAAGTGGTGTGATGCTTGGCTGACGGGTGCCGTGCGAGACGGCTTGGGAGAAAAGAAGTGGGTGGGGTGTCCGCTCGGAGACTTCTTCTTTCGGCAGACTTCTCCAACTAATTACCAGACGTCGTCGTCGAGCAGCCTGGACACCTCAACTTCCCCTCTCCTCGCGAGCCAATGCCCAGACGTCCGACCTACCCCCGCCGAACCGTGGTGAAGCGGTCATTGGGTGTCGGCACTGCTCATCAGATGGCGAGGCTCGCCGATACAGATGTTTACTCGATAAATGAAGACCAGATCGGCTGAAACGCGTCAACATCACTCGACCAAGTGACACTCAATACCCCAGACTCGAGCGCACGATTCCTGCTGCTAGATTTTCGGCCTAATGATGCCGCCAAGGACGAATGTCGGACGAGCTTGTGCCGTCTTGGAGATGGAGGCGTCTGAATCGACGCCGTGCCGCCGGTGTATGGCCGGCGGTAGACGAGAGACGACAAGCGACATTTCCGACTCAGAAGCCGGCGACTCGATCTATTATCAGTCCGAGGTACCGAAATCAAGACACCGGGGCGCAGTCATTCGTGGTGGACCGGGTTGACAGCACTTCATGTTTGCCTCGACCACGGACATCCTGGAAGACATTCCCTCTGCTGACGAAACCTTGCACTTTCTTTGAATTTCTGCACCAGACACTTACAAAACATAAACGAAGGGGAGAAAAAAGACTCTGGTGACACACTCTAAGCCACCGCAGGTCTGACGACCAAATGACACCAACCCTAAAGTAAGGGAAACAAGCCCGTCTCTGTCTGTCGAGGGTTGTCTTTGAACCAAAATTGCCTCTGACAAACCCTAGCTCCCATTTCCTTCTTCTGCTCCAGGGACACGTTCCCTTCCTCCCGGCGTTCTCGCCGAGCTTAATTTTCAAGCCTCAGCCAGGGGCAGGGAGATCGTCTCGTTTCGCAGCAGCCTCACTGGATCACTGATGCCGCACCATTCGACCACGTCTCCCACCAATACTCAACCTCCCGTCGGCACGGTCTCCACAGCTTCGCACTCCCTCCCGGTAACAGTCGGGGGGGGGGGGGGGGGG
>JASUDE010000036.1:127303-166204 GCA_034509685.1 Colletotrichum cereale | reverse complement strand
GGGGGGGCGCCCACCCCGGCTCACCCCTTTTTTGCAGACGACGACCGCCCCCCTCACCGCCGGTCCGAGGACCTTGACACGGCAATCCAAGACAAGAGACACGCCTGGAGACAGGGCAAGCCCAAAGCCCCTCACCAGCGTCGGCTTCCGCAGAACCTGGTAACCCCTGGGAGCCACTCGTAGCCCCGGCCGCCGCATGCCCCCAGCGCCACCGAAAGTTGACCGATGCCCGTTTGCAGATGCGACTCCTTAGCAAAACCGCGGCATGCCACATGGAAGTATTTCGCGAAACAAGCCTGACGAGTCCAACATTCCGCGCAAATCGCTCCTCACATGGTACGCAGCCATTGGTCGTGACAGCCACCATGCCCTGACTAGGAGACCTGGGAGACGTAGGTACTATGCACAGTAGGTAGTAGCCCCCACCCCCACATCCAAGACAGGTTTTCGGTCTTCCAAGCTTCCCAGGAAAACTCCCCCAGCGGGTGGCTACGCAAGCGCCCCCCTGTCTCAGCACAAGACAGGGCCAGTGGTATACTGCGTAGTGATCCTCGGGTTCCCAGCCATCAACCAGGCTGCGTGTTGCAACGTCTTACAAGTGGGGTTTACCCCCTCGTCGCCCTTGTCGCCCTCTCGCAGACAGGTGCAGCTTGGCTACGCCGAGAACCAGCCCAGAAGTACTCCTAGAGGCACGTAAAGCCACTCGTCACAAGTGTCGGGTCCGTCTAAATGGCCCGTGGTTTGTTGTTGACTAGAGCATGCAAGTGCACGCCTCATCATGACTCGACGGGAAGCCTAACAGATTAAACATGACCTACCTCTGACATCGCAACGGCCGGCAGAACACTGAGCCCATGGAGTTTACATTGTGGCTCTGCACAAGCATGATCCCATAGCGGCAGTACACCAGTTTACCTGGCTGCAAGCACGAGCGGACGCCATGGATGATGGCTCAGACCCTGGTCCTGGCTGAAGCTTGTCTCCAGCCTAGGTGGCCCCAGGCTGCCCAGCCCAGCCCTGATGCGACCTCCCTAAACAAACCCTGTGCCTTACGTGTTACCCCACATCAACGGACCGTCAGTAATCCACTCGACCATTCGTCCACTCATCCGACACTCAGGTTCATCGACTGATTGGCAGAGGGGTCAGGTCGGCTGTGGTATTGCTTCTTCTGCTCTGCCCTCAGATCTGCAAGCGGAGAAGTGCCTAGAGACTTGCTTTGTCCAGGGGTTTGTTTGTAAGTAGGCAGCCCGTATGTCGGTTTGCTTGCACAAGGTGACGACGGGCATGTGCAAAAAAGCCGCCTGCTCCTTTTCAACCCGACAAACGGCTACTTACACCCACCTTGATACGACTGCGAATCCCGTACGTAGCTTATTCAGTCCATCAACCCCCCGTTCTAGGACGTCAAAGAAGCGCAACCCCCCCCCCCCCCCCCCTGGCGGCTGAAGTTTATCTTGCACCCTGCCCACTGCCAAAACTACTCGCAACACAGCCTTGTTTTGCTATATGAAGCACCAGACCCCAACTCGTCCTTCTCCTTGCCCACCCTACTTTCAGCTCTGAGGATTCGATCACTTCCCCCACCCACCCCTTGGCTGTAATACCCGTCACAAGGTTGCCGGGTTTCTCTCACCAAACGCTTTGCCGCCTATTCTTGTCCTCTTCTCTTTTGATGCTGGAAAGGACTAGGAGTTAACAGCCACCTTACAACTCACACGCATCAAGCGAGAACTACCAACAAGGAAGACAAAGCATCCTTCCATTGTCAGGTATTCTCATCTGCACCACACGCGTGATCCATCCTACGCAACAGCGACACAAGAAGAGAAAACGCCACGTCAAGCACCACCTGCCCTTTCTGTGTGATTCCACAACGAGGTCATAGTCTGACGAACCGGGCCAGCCGTGTCCTCGAGGGCACACAACCCACCACAACTATTTGGGGTTTAGGAGAAAAACAAGAAGTCTGGGCTGTGGGAAGTCTAAAAGAAATCAAGAAAGTCTCTTCTCGACCACATCACAGCTACTTCCTCCTTGGCATCTCGGACTACCGTCGTCTTGAACAACCGCCAGGTCATCACCGTCGAACCGTCCACAACCAACCTTAGCGCCAATCATAGGATCACCAATCAGACTTCAGGTGCGTATTTAGTCCTTCCATCTCATCTCTATTTGGAGTGAGTTCGGGCAGCAACCTTTTCCCTCGTCTTTCTCGCGTCTCTACCTCGCCAACTCTTCGGCATCCGTTTCCCTTGCGAAGCCTTGAATTGTCCCTCATTACACGTCATCGGCCATCAGGCAGTTTCCCCTTGGCACCAGTCTTGGATTGATTTACCTCTCAGCGTTTATATGAGCAACTCATCATCTTCAGTTCCAGAAAACGCCTTGCTAATTTCTAAGCTCAACAGTCAATCACAATGCGTCTCTCGGCGTTTATTACCTATACCATGGCAGGCATGGCCTTGGCCAACCCCAAGACCTCCCCCGTTCCTGCTCTGTCTCCCAAGGATGGCCCCCCTTCCTCTTGCCAGACCAACTTCGAAGGCAACTTTGGCATGGCCGTTGTCGAGCTCGGCACGCAAAGCCTCAACGTAAGCCTCGCCGGCGCCGGCGCCGGCGCCATCACCACATATAGAGAGGAGATTCACTGACACATATTACAGAAGAGAGGCTCTTGCAACGCCGAGGGTTCGCTCGACATGACGCTCAAGGACGGTGTTTTGACCGACTCCAAAGGTCGCATCGGTTCGATTGTGTCCAACTTCCAGTTCCAGTTCGATGGCCCTCCTCAGGCCGGTGTCATCTACACTTCTGGCTTCTCCGTCTGCACCAACGGCTCTCTCGCTCTCGGCGGATCTACCACTTTCTACCGCTGCCTCTCGGGCAACTTCTGGAACTTGTACGACCGTAACTGGGCTAAGCAGTGCTCGCCCATCCACCTCTCTGTTCTCCCGTGCGGCAAGAACGCCCCCTCGTTCGAGGATGGCAGCAAGAAAGAAGGCAACACCATGATGGCGTCGGCTGACCTCACTTTCCTCGGGAACGGCCCGCCGAAAGTGGTTGCCACCAAGGTCCCGCTTCCCGTCTGCCAGATCGGAGACGGACAGATCCAGGCGCACACCTCTCTCTGCGGTAAACTCCCGCCCGTCAGCGGTCGGCCGCCGAATGCCACGGCCAGCATGCCAGGCAAGACGACCGCCCCTCCCCCGCCGGCCAAGACGACTCCTCCTCCTCCGTTCCCGCCTCCCAAGAACACCACCAAGCCCAAGCCTCCGCCGGGCACCGCCCCCGTCCCGGTCCGCCCCGGTCCGTCAGCTCCAGATAGCACGCCTTTCCCGGTGGTTCCTGTCGCGGGGAGCCAGAGCCTCGCTCCGACCTCATTCCTGGCGCTAGTCGTCATGCTCTATGCGGCTCTGTGCATGCTCTAACGACATTCATTGCCTCGAGCTTTTTTATTGCAAGAAGAGACTTAATCGGTCTAGGAATAGCGAGGTTTAATATGCCACGTTGGCGGACTTTTCTCACAGCCTTTGCCCGGGCAATCGGCAACTTTTTAATGGATGATGACAACAAAAAAAAAACACGAATATTTTGTCTCGCTGGCGCGAAGACAAAAGGGGAGACAGACAGGGAGGGGTTGCAGGCTTGCGACACGATACATATTCCCTCGGTATCCGTAATTAGGTAGCAATAGAAGAGTCAATACCAGCAGGAAACTAGCTTCATGATGATGATGATGCCTTACATGTGCATTTTTTTGTTTTGCGTGATACCCGGACGAGCCAGTTTACTCGTGCGAGGAGCGGCACATACACGTACTAGGTACGTACTTGGCATGTAAGACAGACTGGCGGTATTTTATCCGGAGATGCTCCGTGCACGGGCCACTTCGCGCCTTCTTGTGACGAACCTCGAAATTCCAGCACCACAGTGAGTGACGTCTGTCTTGGCTGGAAAACGCCTTCTTTTACCCACCTACCTACCAAACGCCATCCATCCTTCACCCACAACCTACACCCACACCCGCCCGACATGTCGGAATACTGGAAGTCGACGCCGAAGTACTGGTGCAAGCACTGCAGCATCTACGTGCGCGACACGAAGCTCGAGCGGCAGAACCACGAGGCGACGGGCAAGCACCAGGGCGCGCTCAAGCGGTTCCTGCGCGACCTGCACCGCGGGCATGAGCAGGAGGAGCGCGAGAAGGAGCGGGCGAAGCGCGAGGTGGAGCGGCTGAAGGGCATCGCGCCGGGGTCCTCGGAGTCGTCCTTTTCCGGGCCGCCGTCGTACGCGAGACCGTTCGGGTCTGGGTCTGGCGCGCCGCCAGCGCCGCCGTCGTCGAACGAGGCGCAGCAGCGGAAGCAGCAGATGGAGCAGCTCGCGGAGATGGGCGTGTCGATACCGACGGCGTTCCGGGGCGACATGGCGATGGCGGGCGAGTGGACGGTGACGGCGACGAGGGTGGTGGACGGCGAGGCGTGCGAGAGGCCGGTCGAGGCCAAGGCCGTCGGGGTGCGGAAGCGCGAGCAGACGGAGGAGGAGAGGGAGGAGGAGGAGGCCGTCCGGGGACTGTTCAAGAGGCCGAGGAAGTGGGGCAGCACGAAGACGATGCCGGAGGACGACACGGACCTCGACGCGCTGCTCGGCAGCAGCACGCTCCTGCGGCCGGTGAAGAAGGAGGAGGAGGTGGAGGAGCCCGCCGCGGCGGACGTCAAGAATACGGAAGAGGGCGCCACGAAGGAGGAGGAGGGTCCGGGGGATGCTGTGCCGGAGAAGACCGGGCCAGATGCGCCAGCGATCAAGAGGGAGCCTACGGAGGATGGTGCCGGCAAGAGCCTTGACGTGCCGGCACTGGACGACGCCGTGAAGAAGGAGGACGAGGACGAGGACAAGGCAACGGCGGCGGCGGCGGTGGGTTCCGCAGAGGCGACGACGCCGGCTGTGGTGTTCAAGAAGCGCAAGCCTAAGAACATTCGCCAAAAGTAAATCGGCCTTTGGTGGGGGAAGGGGACATCAAATCCGTGGTGCATAGCGATGGCGTTTGGGGAGGGGGGGGGGGACTCTTTGACTTTTATCTATTTATACCAATGAACAAACTAGTGACCGACAGCCAGCCTACACACCAGCGATCGGTCTACCACTTCTTTTCTTGGCTCCTCGTCGGGATGTTGCTATACATATCATGGGCATTTGTTTTGTTGGTTCGTCCCTCCTGCCTGGAGCCCCCCCTTCCCCACTCATACATATGGTTCATCATCCGGTTTGTTGACGATTCCTTTTTAGCACGATGCCTCTCACGCAACGGGTGCCAATGGCGAACTCACACCATGTTCTCTCTCCCCTCCCCGGACAACCTTCTCCTATCCCTACCCCCCCTCCACACCAGAACGATTAAGCGGGGTAACACGTGACTCACTAAAGGACTGGAGAACCGCGCCTCGACGCCAGAGCTGTTACCGGTAGTTCCCCCGCCAGGACCGATCAGCCGATGTTCTGCGTTTATTTCCTGGGAGCGGCTAAGGACTCGGGGTTCACTCCATTTCATCTTTACTTCGTGACCCGCAACTTACCAACACACATATAAGAAAAACCTAAACAATAAAAAAGAGGCGGACCGTTCTTGCTTCAGTCACATCAACCCTCCTCTTCCCTCTGCAACCACGGCTGGAACAATGAGGCTTCGAAATGCTACAGACGATGGTGTCTCCCCCTGCAGCTAGTCCTTCCTCAATATCACCGGCCAGCAGCTCCCACCTCGGCAAGCGGCACGGACTCGGCGAGGACGCGCAGGACTCGGGCTACGGCTACGGCTACGGCCACGACCCGGCTCACAACGGCAAGCCGCCGTCGACCTCTTCCTCCGGCTCGCGGCCCAAGCGGGCGCAGGTCTCGCGCGCCTGCGCCCGGTGCAAGAGCCTCCGCCGCGCATGCAACGAGTACCGCCCGTGCAAGCGCTGCGTCGACGCCGGCCTCGGCGACCAGTGCCTCGGCCTGCCCGGGCCCGTCTCCCTCGCCTGGGTGTCGGATGGCTCCCAGGCCTTCGTCCACGTGCCGCGCGAGGCCGTCCAGCGCATGGCCGACCTCCTACCCGCCCGCGTCATGGACTACTGCGTCGACCGCTTCTTCGCCCGCCTGAACCCCACCATCCCCATCCTGACCCCCGACTACGTCGCCCGCCTCAAGCTCGTCGCGGGGCCCTCCGAGCCCGGCATGGAGGCACACTGCCTCCTGACCGCCCTCTGCGCCCTGGTCCTGCTCCAGGTCGAGGAGCCCGAGAGCCTGTGGCTGCGGGGGCTGATCCCGGACAAGAACGCCTTACACGGCCGCATGCTGTTCGAGGAGGCCCTCGCCGCCCACCGCAACTTTGCCCGCCGCCCGAACCCGACCTTTGAGCAGTGCCTCCTCACCTTTTTCCTGTACGCCTGCCACTCGGCCCTCTTCCACCACAGCCAGGCCTTTTTGTTCCTGAGGGAGGCCACGACGCTGTTCCTGCTGCTGCGCCTCAACAACACCGAGGCCGCTCCGCCCGGCCTGCCCGACCGGCTGTTCTGGGTGCTCCTCGTGTCGGAGCGGTCGCACGCCATCCGGTACCGGCGGCCCGTCACGCTGCAGATCACGGCCGAGTCGCCCGCCATGGACGACGACGACCCGGCGCTGTCCGGGTTCTGGAGCCTGGCGGCGCTCTTCAGCCCGCTCGACACGTCCTTCATCGCGCTGCTGAACCAGGAGAGCGTGGCGACGCCGCCGTCCAACGCCGCGCTGACGACCGTGGAGACGGCGGTCAACGCGGCGCTGCGGCCCGACTCGGACCTCAAGGACACCCAGAAGGCGAACCTGCGCGTGACTCAGCTGTGGCTGCGCATCATCCTGTGGCAGCTCCGCCTGCGCCTCGGCTACCTGGCCGAGGAGTCGCCCCGCGCGAGCATGACGTACCGCTACCCGCTCGAAGTCGCCAGGGACCTCGTCCTGTCGACGCGGGACCTGCCCGTCGACAGCATCAAGGTTCACGGCGTCGGCCTCACCGAGAAGCTCTTCGACATCGCCTCGGCCGCCGTCGACGTCCTCGCCCGCGTGCCCATCGCCCCGTCGAGCCCGCCCAGCGTCAGCGTCGGCGTCGGCGCCGCCGCCGGCCCGGCCGAGGACCTCGACTACATGCGCCGCCTCATCACGCGCCTGCCGGGCGGGAACTCCATCTACGACGACCTCCTGGACAAGCACATACAGCAGGCCGTCCCGGGCATGGCCGTCGTCGGCGAAGGAACGCCGCGGCATCCGACGTGAACATGGAAGCATCATCGCGGACATGTCAAAAGAAAGGGGGGGGGATAGAGAAAAAGAAACAGCGAATGTCAAATGATCTCGGAAGCTCGGTGGGAGTTGTTCGTTATGCATGCATGAGACAACTTCATGCTGGTACTATATCGAGTGGTACAATGACTCCAGTTGTTGTTTTATTATCATGGGTATTAGACAGGTCACTACAAATCCCCCTTCCCCCCCTTCCTTGCGGCCGAATCAACACAAAACACTTTCAGCGCTCCTCGGGCAACTTCTTCTCGCCGCCGAGCTCCCGCGAGTACGGGTCGACCTCGGTGCCGGCGAACTTCCTGGCCGAGACGCCGTGCTCGAAGAGCAGGTCCAGCTCGGCGTACGTGCGGCCCCTAGGCTCGGGCACGCGAAAGTAGACCCAGACTGACGACAGCAGGCAGGTGCCGGCCCAGAACAGGGCCGTGCGGGCGCCCCAGTCCCAGGCGGTGGAGGAGAGCTGGTAGTTGGTCAGGACGTTGACGAGGATGTTGCTGGCGTTGTAGGCGGCGCGGGCGAGGACGATGGTCTTGTTCCTGAGGCGGGTGGACGACAGCTCCGAGACAAGGGAGTAGGTGACGGGCCCGACGGTGAAGTCGTAGACAAAGGTAAAGAGGACGAGGACGGCGCCTATGGCCCAGACGGAGGCGTTGGCGCGGGAGAAGGAGAGGCCGCCGACGACGAGCAGCAGGGCGCACTGGGCGCACAGGCCGGCGAGGTGGATGGTGCGGCGGCCGGCGCGGTGCATGAGGAACCAGGAGCCGGCGGTGCCGACGGCGCCGAGGGCGTACTGGCCCATGGACAGGCTGAAGGAGTTGGCGGGGTCCATGCCGGCCTGGGTGAGGAAGTAGGCGAAGTAGCCCATGAGGTTCTGGCCGCCGAGCGTCTGGACGAGCCAGACGCCGACGACGACCTCGGTGCGGCGAAGGTCGACGCCGCGGAAGCAGTCGCGGTAGCCGACGCCCTCCCTGGCGCGCCTCTCCATCGAGTCCGTGTGCTCGATCATGGCGATGGTCTCGTCCGGGTTGAAGTCGGGCTGGTTGCGCGACGTGAGGCGGAGGAGGGCACGTTTGGCGCCCGCCTTGTCGTTGTGCCGGACGTGCCACCAGGGGGACCTGTCGTAGTTAGCACATTGGGGCGGTCCGAATCCGCGCGAACCGAGGTGGAGGATTCTCTTACTCTGGGGCGAAGAAGAGGCCGACGAGGATGGGGACGGGCCAGACCCATTGCACTCCAAAGGGGATCCTGTAGGCCCACTCGTCCTTGTGGTGGTACGAGCCCTTGTTGACGGCGGCGGAGAAGAATTGACCTATGACCTGGAAGTGGGGGAAAAGGGGTTTCTTCTCGTCAGATTCTCGACATGTTCTCGTGTGAACCCCGGGGGCTTTCCCGTGATGGTCTGTGAAGAAGAAGAAGAAAAAACGTACCCAGCACATGTTGATAAAGGTGGTCAGGTAGGGTCTGAGGACGACCGGGGCGACCTCGGAGGCGTAGGCCGGCGTGACGCTCTGGAAAGCACCCCACGGGATCCCTGCAGCCCATACCCGCGTCAGCAAAACACGGACTCAAATCGCAAGCTCCCTGCGAGACGAGCTCGGAGTCCCCGGGGGGAGGGAGAAACTCACCGCACAAGACCTCCCCGAGCACCAGCACCTGGACGTTGGGGGCGAAGAACAGCACGAAGACGAAGGCGATCATCAGCACGAGGAAGGCCATGGTCGTGAGGCGGTAGCCGTAGCGGTCGGCGGCCCAGCCGGCGAGGACGAGGCCGAGGACCTCGCCGGCGCGGGCGCCGTTGGACAGGGCGGACTGCCAGGCGGCGGAGATGAGGCGGCGGCCGCGGGCGTCGCTCCAGGTGCCGTACTTGTCGTGGAAGACGGGCGAGGAGTACAAATTGCCCAGCAGGGCGAGGTCGTAGCCCTCCATGACGAGCGTCGAGGAGAGCAGGACGGACCAGCCGATGGCCTTGGGGTAGGTCCGGACGGCCTCGAGGAGCGTCATCCGGCGCTCGGCGCGGGCGGCCTCGGCGGCTTCGGCGACGAGGTCCGAGGGGCGCGGGCCGGGGCGGTGGGGGGCGGCGGTGACGTCGTCCGCGTGGTGGCGGATGCCCGTCTCCTTGTCCCCGCGGGTGGAGACGGGAGGGTTCGGGTCGGACATGGGGGAGGAGTCTGACTGATACCGCGGTGCTGTTTTGTTCTCATGTGAGGGGGATGTGCGGGAACCTGTTGCCCTGGGGTGTGCAGAGAGACAAGAGTGGTGAGGAAGTGGAGGGCATTCGCGTCGTTATATACCCTCGTCGATGGTTCCCTCCAGGTGACGAGTGAGATTTGACAGTCTGGGGGAAAGAGGTCGTAGGCAAAAGTAGCACGGGGTGATGACGAGAGAAACCCTCCCCCCAGAGGGAAAAGGAAGGGGAGGAAAAACCTAGATTGTAGTGCTAGAGCAACTGGAAAAGGCGCCGAGGCTTGAACCGTGCGTGCTTGTTCCCCAAGTTTCCCCCCCTAATGGGAAACAGACAGAACAAGACCAGGCCAGGACGGGATAGGATGGGATTGGCGTGCTTGAGCTGCTGTGTGTAACATGGTAAGAAAGTAGAGTTGTGGCGTAAGCGTGATGTTGAAATCCCCGGTTTGCTGATAGACGGAGCGCGCGTGTAACCACCGGAAGAGGCACGGGGTGGGCTTCTGGGGGAGCCAAAGCATCCAGTGTTCACACCCCCTCCCTTGAACGGCCCGACGAAAGCAAAAGTCGGAGGGCCGCATTGCCGAATCAAATGGGTTTCCTCAAACTCCCATGGTGCGAATTTCTGTGGAGAAGCCGAGGGCTACAACAACAGCAGCAGCAGCAGCAGCAGCAGCAAAAGAGCTGTGTGTGTTTGTGTGGTGGGGGCGGGTTTGGCGGGGGTGAGCTTACTAGTTTAGTGTTTGGCAGTCAGACTCACCGACCTGCCTGGGGGCAACGAGGAGGCTTCACTCATTTGGCTTGCTCTAAGGATGCGCGTCAAGGATGCAGCCGGAGTCCAGTTTGGGAGGATCTCGCACGAGGCGCCAACAGGAGACTCCGTAGGGGATGGTTGATAGGTGACAGGCATGCCTCTACGGGTATTTTTATCGTAACCAGGTAGGCGGCACCCCGCTTGGGCTTTCCCGAGCCAGGGGCGCAGATCGTCTGTTCCAGCCTTCCCCAGAATCCAAGAACCAGTTCCCACCGGTTGTCTAGACTCAGACTCGCGGGCCCCCGAACCCATGACCACTTTCTTTTCTCTTGTCCGTCCTCCCGATGCGGGTCGGGTCTGATTGGTCGGCGGGCGTGAAGTGGGGGGCGGATCCCCCGGGGAAGCATGGATGTCGGAGGAAGGTGCGGAGTCTAGCGGAGCAGCTCCGGGTGCCCGAGTCGATCCGACAGTGGGAAGGCGGAGTCTCCGCCTTTTTTTTTTTTGTTCTTCTTTCCTTCCTCAATGACTTGTACAAACAACGCCTCCCGCACCTTCCTGACTAGTTAAGGTATTTGCTCAGTCGCCCGATACTCCGACTTGAAAGGCGTTCTTGCTGCGGAGTCTAATTTTAAATCTCAGCTCCAGGTCGCAGGAACGCTGCAGAAAGGGAAAAAAATACAAAAGAAGAAGAAGAAGAAGCAAGAAAGGAAGTTTGAGAGGAGAGCCAACAAGACAACACCAGTACCGCACATCTCCCGCTTCTTCAACCGCGGAAACCCACCATTTCTTCCGCCCGAGTGGGAAAACGGCGTTGGAGAGTCCTGAGGGAGGGGAAAACCACACACACACATACACAAACAGAGAGCAGAATGCGGGGAGGGAATCCTGTTCTCTCTTATCCGACGGGGAACATGACGGGATGACGCTTCTTCCCCTTTTTCACTCACCACACGCACCCCCCCCGGCCCTATTACGGTGCGATTCTGCTGAAGTTCAACCAATGTCGCCCGCCCTACGGCACCAGCCTTAATGCTCGCCTGGAAAATGGCATCTCATCCATCTCTGTACCGAGTCTCCTTCCGCCTGTTGCCACGCCAATCTCTTCGCCAGCCGCTGATAGCGACCGTTCCCAGGTTCGGCGCAACCCGTTCGGCCCGTGGTCAAAATGCGAATCCTTCCCGCCGCCTCTGTCCTCTGTACTTTGACCGCGGATGAGCCTCCCACACTTGACTTTATCTTTTCCTCTTTTCCATTTTCCTTCCGCCACCCCGTCCCTTGTCTGTCCTGGTAGCTCTCTCTTCCCTCTCCCACCCCATTTGACCGACCGCTACCTCTACGACTGGGGACAAAGCGGCACCACTCGAGAGCTCTCGGCAGCACACCACCGTCGCCATGGGATCTCTCGTCTGGGACCAAGAGAACCGCTGGGTGGGCAAGCAGCCCTGGTGGAAGGACGCCACCTTCTACCAAGTCTACCCCGCTAGCTTCAAGGACTCGGACGGCGACGGCTGGGGCGACCTACCCGGCCTCATCTCCAAGGTCGACTATCTCCACGACCTCGGCGTCGACGTCGTCTGGGTCTCCCCCATCTTCGAGAGCCCCCAGGCCGACATGGGCTACGACGTCTCCGACTACCAGAACATCTACGCTCCCTACGGCACCGTCCATGACGTCGACACCTTGCTCCACGAGTGCCACAGCCGAGGCATCAAGGTCATCCTCGACCTCGTCGTCAACCACACCTCGGTCGAGCACCACTGGTTCAAGCAGTCCCGCTCGTCCAGGGACCACCCCAAGCGCCACTGGTACATCTGGAAGCCCGCGCGCTACGACGAGAACGGCGCGCGCCACCCGCCCACCAACTGGCGCAGCTACTTCGCGGGCCCGACCTGGACGTGGGACGAGCACTCGCAGGAATACTACCTGCACCTGTACGCCCCCGACCAGCCCGACCTGAACTGGGAGAACGACGCCTGCCGCGAGGCCATCTACGAGGACACGATGCGCTTCTGGCTGGACCGCGGCGTCGACGGCTTCCGCATCGACACCGTCAACAAGTACTCCAAGCGGACCGACTTCGTCGACGCACCCGTCACCGACCCCGCCTCGCCGCACCAGCCCGCCCCCGAGATGTGGTGCAACGGCCCGCGCATCCACGAGTTCATCCGCGAGATGAACCGCAAGGCCCTCGCGCCCTACAACGCCGTCTCCGTTGGCGAGCTGTCCCTGACGCCGCACCCGTCGCAGGTGATCCCCTACGTCTCGGCCGCCGCCAGGGAGCTCGACATGGTCTTTGAGTTCTCCGTCATCCGCCTTGGCAACGGCAATGGCTTCGGCGCAAAGTACATCTACCAGCCCTTCCCCCTGTCGACCCTCAAGAGGTACACCGCCACCTGGCAGTCCTTTGTCGAGGGCACCGACGCCTGGGCCACGGCCTTTTGCGAGAACCACGACAACGGCCGCGCCGTGTCGCGCTTCGGCGACGACTCCACGCCCGCGCTCTGGCGCGCCTCGGCCAAGACCATCGCCCTGTGGCAGGCGACCATGTCCGGCACGCTCTTCCTGTACCAGGGGCAGGAGATCGGCATGACCAACATGCCCGCCGGCTGGGGCATCGAGGAGTACAAGGACATCGAGAGCGCCAACTTTTACTCCGAGGCCGTCGCGTCCGGCGACCGCGAGCGGGTCGAGGAGACGATGCGCGGGCTGCGGATCCTGGCGAGGGACCACGCGAGGATCCCGTTCCAGTGGGACGCCGGCCCGAACGCCGGCTTCACCAGGGAGGGCGCGACGCCGTGGATGCGGGTGCACGACGACTACGAGACCATCAACGCTGCTGACCAACGGGGCGACCCGGGCTCGGTCCTCGAGTTCTACAAGAAGGCCCTGCGGCTGCGCAAGCGACACCGCGACGTCTTCATCCACGGCGCGCACCGGCTGATCGACCCCGACAACGAGCGGACGTGGGTCATCCTCAAAGAGAGCCCGGCGCCGGTGGACGGGAAGGAGGCCGCGCGCAGGGGGACGACGAGGAGGGCGCTCGTCGTGATGAACTTCTCCAAGGGTGAGGAGAGCGCGGGCGACGTGTCGGCGCTACTCGGCTGCGAGGCGGGCGAGGTGAGGTTGCTGGTCGGCACGCTGGAGGGCGGGGACCTGGTCAAGGGTGTCGCTCCCGTGCTCGCCGGGTGGGAGGCGAGAGTGTACACCAACTTTGAGGTCTAGGAGCGATACCCGGATGCCATTCCAGAACGGTTTGCTGGATACACTTTTTTTCTTCTAGGCCTTCCAACGGTGGCCACGTCTTTGGTTTGTAGCAAATCATACTTCCTGGGCATTAGAGCTGCTTCAATTCATTGATTCATTAAAGGCAGCATCTACAGATTGGGTGCAGCGAAGACGAGTTTCGTGGGAATCCCCCTATTGGCAAGCTGCCTAGTAGATACATTACCTATCTAGGTATCTGCAAAAGCCTAAGGGTGTGATCTTTTCGGACCAAGGATTAGCGATTAGGGGCCAAAACGTATATCCGACGTGCATAACTACCCGGATATCGTATCCGACGGCGTATAAGCGGCTGAATTTGAAACCCAAAGTTATGCAATGTATCCTTCTGAATCCCCCGCTTCTTGCCACTAAAAATAGGAATTTATCCTTACAAAGCGTATTTTCTGCTGTGTATTTTAGCGTTTTTCATTACCTATCCCAAGGATTAGTGCTAAGGTCTAAATACCTCAAAGATAGTAGATAACGTACCTCTAACAACCACTATAGATAACAACCTGACTGCTGCTACTAACGTACCCCTTATATTTAACTTTAGTTATAATGTAGACCTTACGAAGTATTACTTTATCTAGCAGGCAGTTAGTAGTTTGTTATACTTTATGTATAACCCCAATTCGGCAGTACATCGCAGGGGTAAGTGCTATAACCAAAGTCACTATTAGTCACGTTTTAGCCCCTAATCGCTAATCATTGGTCCGAAAAGATCACACCCTAAAGGGCAGTACAGTACTCCATCGTGTAACAGATGAGATGGCCTACAAGAATAGCGTTGCATGGAATATAGCAACTGGATTCTAGTCAGAAATAGTAGATATAGGTGGTAATATAGGGGTTTCAGGACGGGTAACATGTTGGTTACAGAAAGTAGCGTAGTTGAGTTGGCAGCCACCACAGCCATGGGCGAAAAAAGTCTAACCAAGCAGGTAGCCAACTCTATGAAGGAACCAGTATTTGATATGATTGGTTGATAAGATTCGTTTTCTACTTGTTAGCAGACTGGCTTTCTATCAAATTTTCCGCCGTAAAGCGTCAGATGCGTGTAAGATTCGATTTATCAGGCTAGAGAGGTCTGTTTCAGCCATGCGCCCTGTCATCGCAGAATGTGGGAGCCCACATGCATAATAAAAGGCTACCTGGGGAGGCCTAAACCTAGTTATATCACCTATAAAGCATAAAGTATCGCACTAGCCTGTTGAATATATTCTTAGATCAAGACTGGGTCTTAGTCTCATTCAAAGTAATATACAGAGTCATGATGCTATAGTAACACTTATAAGTGTTCATGTTTAAACTGCACTACAAACATAATGCGCCGCATCACTATCACTTCACTCGCCGGCACCCCAAACTCATTCTGTCTCTGCAATCGCTTTTTCCTGAAGAGAAAAACTCGAAAAATAGCAACATCGTCAGGCCTACCCTTTTGTCGTTATTTACATACAGTCGCATTCATACAGCCACAATGAGGCACGCCTATCTTACAATGCTTCTATCCATGTTTGTTACAATCCACGCTCAGAGGAGTACGTGTCCAAATGGCGCCAAGGCAATTAAGAGTGATGGCGCCTATTGCAATCCATCACTACCAGACCCATCTTGCGGAACTGGGCAAAAATGTATGGATGGGTGGTGTGTAAGTATTACATCATACTAAGTTTTAATTATAATTAATTAATTAATTGCTCTTGTAGGATGGGTGTACTGGACTAACGACCTGTACTGTATGCTTTAAATGTTGTGGTCCTCAAACTTGAATGGTGTATGTCACAGCGACAGACAATCCCTTAGCCCGTTAATGTACGTCGAAAAGGCCATATAGGTGGTGTTGACAGCAGTACTTGCACGGTCGCAAGGACTGATGGATCTTTTGGTCGGTCGGATGGCTCAATTGGTTAACAAGTCGCCAGCCAAAAGGCCCTTGTAAGCAGGCGTCACTGTTAGCTTCTGTTATAGTGTAGTACTTGAAAAAGGCTTTTAAGGCTCTTTACCTTGATTCTTAAGAAATCATAACTTCTACTAGAAGTATAGTGATTCAATCTATTAGATAAGAAGTGTGTTTAGAGATAGTCACCTTAGTCCCTAGAGTAACTTCATTACTTAAAGTAGCTACTCTTCTCTTTTAAGTAGTATACTAGTAATAATAATAATTATAATAAAAGTAAGGTAATCTTTCCATGTAGCTCTAGCTAAGGGAGTATTTTTTCTGTAATAGACAGAAAGTTAGGTTTTAGACGCTACTAATGTAACAGACTATAGGTATATTAGTTATAGCTAGCTGTAGTCCTAAATAACACGTTGCTCTATATTGCATCGTATTCTTAGGGGAAAAACTTTGTTCTAAAAACGTGCGCTTCTCTCACGCGAGACTTGAGACGGCTAGCAATTTCGTAACGAACTACAGTTGTGAAAACCCCTCTCTGCATCGTACTGCGAAATTGAGGTATATTGTGCCGCGCGGGCGGTGGCAGTGGATTGCACGCCCGAAACTGAGTAATCTACATGTGTCTCTATACCCCTGATATTGACGCATCATGGTTTCAGACATTCCAAGAAACTCGCCAAATAGGGGAAAATATATACCTCAACCAGCTATACTTGATCTCATTCGTCACGATACATAAAGATGGCGCTTTCGCAAAGTCTGGGGCAAAATCTGGAATGATGATCGAAATAACAATCAAAACTTCCAAACACACACATTTCCAGTACCTCCAAAGACAAGGAGTCCTTTGGTAAGTGATAGTCTCTATTTCCCAAGTAAACGCATCAACTTACACGTGCTAGACCGCCACCATGAAGTTCCAAGCAATTCTCTTCCTTTCCGCAGTCAGCAGCGTCATGGCTGCCCCCCAGGGTCCGGCTCCGGCCCCAGCGCAACGCCTTCTGTGTTCCGGCTTAGCGAGTAGCAACCCTCTAGAGTTCTCCGACATTCAAGGAGCGCTGGAGAACAGCAAAGACGCATTGCAACTCACGGGCGGATTCACGGACGAGCTCAACACCCAATGCACCGCCACCGACAAGGGGCCAACTGGCACTCCATCGCAACAGAAGGGCGTCTGGATCACATACGCCTTTCAGCGCGATCCAAGAGCGGAGGCAAAAGTGGATCGGGATACGATTGTTTGCAACCCTCAGAGCGACTGGAGGTTGACTTGCAACCCTACTTAGACCATTGAAGGGCTGGCGATGGGGGAATGGTTTGTAACTTATAAAGAGGCTGTCTGGCAGACCTAGACACTGTATATATGGGTCGTGCCGTTAACCCATGCTTGGTTCGCCATGTTCAATAGACGATATCAATTCAATGCGTTACACCCGACTCTTTCCGTCATCGCCGATATTCGGTGATTTAGGCGGTTTCTAAACATCCGAGACAGAAGATTACCTCTGCAAACATTGTATACCTACAGACAAAGAAATTGAAAGGGAATCTGATAAATATTTAAACAGTAACGAAGATCGGTCGAGACGAACGCCACACGGAGAGCATCGCAAGTTACTCGTAAATACCCAAGAAGAACTCGGATACCAATATTTAAGTTACACGTCAGGAACGAAATCGATCACGGGGTTATCCCGGATCTAGAAAATTGTCAAATTGATCACGGGATTATCTCTGTTTCCTCTTGAGAACCTGTACTCTCTTTTGGACCTATCTGGATACTCCAAGGCATAGAGCACCATGGGTGCGACTGCAGTGTCTTGTTGAAGACGAATGTACAAGAACCAGAACGTGGAGAATCGGACTCCAGGGGTGAGATGGCGGAAGCTGGCGGGGACGGAGTAGGATCCGAGGCCCCGGGTGAACACTCCGTTGAGATCTCCTCAATGGGCCGAGGACTCGAGAGCAACGCGAGAGGCCGATCAGAGTCTTCCAGCTTGACGCCATTCTCTTCTTCGATTATCTTCCTACCCGCGGCCAACAGAACTTCTCGGTCCCAAAGGTTTTCTTTTGGGAGTCCGAAGAGCCGCATCAACCTCATCAGCTCGAGCCGCATTTCCACATACGGGCATGCGGACACGAAATAGAAGATGACGGCGGTGAAGCCCATCTCGAAACTGAACTGCGGCGACCGCTGACCTGCGGCGGCAGATCGGGAACTTTCCGGCGTCTGGGACTCGAGCCATTGTAGTTGCTTGAGTACCCTTTGGAAGTTGGGCAGGAATCTCTCCCGGGCACCGGGCACGTTTCTGTCAAAGGCCATTTCTATCCAGATCCGACCCGCCTCGTATCGGGTCAGCATGAACACCTGCTGCACCTTCCTCTCGTACTGCTCTTTGGGGCTGGGGCGTTTGCCGCTAGCTTCAGCATGATGTATTCTAGCCATGAGTTCAGCAAAAAGACCGAGCCACTCTTCCAAAAGACGGTTGATGTTGGCTTGTTCGCCTCGGTGCTCGTCGGCATTCGGCGTGTCCGTTCTTGTTCGCACCTGCTGCGAATCGGTATGTTGCCCGGCCTCAGCAATGAGGAGTGTCAGGTGCGATATTCGCGCGATAATGACGTCGAACATGCGCTGGGCATCGTACAACGTTGAGAAGAACCGCTGAGGAGGCTCCCACAAGTCGGGCATATCTAGGAACGTGCCATCGTTGTCGCTGAAGTAAAAGGCCGATATGCTCAGCCGACGGAAGATGGGCAGCAGATGGTCCTTTATACACGGATGCCCCGGTAAGGCGGCCTTCATGATTTCGATCCCGTGTCGGCAATGTCGTACGGCCGACTGCACGTCTGACCGCAGGGCTTCGACGCAGATGAACAGAATGCAGACAACAAGTACAACGATTTGCTTATCCTCCGAGTCCTTGGCCTTGAGTTGCCGTATTGCAGCATTGTAATGGTGCAGGGCCTGCCCCTGGTCGACAAGTCGCTGTGCCGGGGTGACATCTTGAGGCCCGTTGGCTTGCTCGGAGAGGCTGCTTATCGCGACAAGCGCATGCTTGACGGCAGGCTCAAAGGCACCAAGCTGCATGACAAGGTGTGTCCAGAAGTAGGGGTCCACAATACCTGACATGGCCGGCCCGGCGGCCTCGCAGAAGTACTGCAAAGCTCGTCCCTCTTTGGGTGTGGTCACGCCTGGGAAGACACGGTGTGGCTGGTACAGGGAAATCGCTCTTTCGGGGGCGGGCTTGCGTGCGTCGACGACTTGCGGGCGGTAGCCGTCACAAACGCGGCCGGTGGCGGTGCAGCGGGTGCAGCTTGGTTTGGTCTCATCGCACTTGACTTTGCGGATTCTCGGGTATCGTTAGCTCGGCTTTTACAAGATGCCAGGCCCAGAGTATGTGGCTTCGCGCTTGTCTACAGACAGCTAAGAGCTGAGACAAGCTGACTTGACTTACTTGCAAGTGATGCATCCCGTCCTAACCTTTCGACCTCCCTTCCGGGGCATTTTCCCTCTGCGCCACAGTAAATCCTACGTATGATTCAGACGCTTATAGCGTCCTGGTTTAGCTTGAGACAACTTTGAGTTTGCGCCCAGGACGCCTTGACAAGTTGTGATGAGTGGCTGCGTAGAGAGGAGAGAACAGATGGGGGTGTAGATAATGACGCGTTAGCACATCGTTCTAAGATATTAGGTAGCGGGGCTGACAGGGATAAATGCGGGCGGACGAATCTCAATCGAGATGTTACATAGCATAGCAACAGTCAAATGTAGCGAAACGTCACGGGGCATGTCACGGGGGATACACCGATAAACCGCTGGGGTTTCGCCAAGTACGGCCAAATCGACAGGGTGGAATTGCTACAGTGTGTTGCGCTGGCAGTGTCAAAAACCCAACTTTTTGTCTGTGTACGGATACGTGCGGCATACAAATGCAATCCCAAAACAGTTCACAAGTTTACCAGTAAACGTTTTAACTCAAATCTCAACAAAGAGGAGTAAACAATATGAGTGACAGTAATCCTGCAGTGTCTCCCGGCAAACAAGAGCGTTCCATCTATCAGAGTTTCTTCTTATATGCTCCCGACCCAGCCTGTCTCAACGCCCTATTTCACCTCCGCATATGCCTCCAACGCGTCGTGCAGCTGCCCAAAAACACCCCTGTGCCAGCCCCGGACCTCTTCCCATTCACTCTCCGGCAGAGTCGCGCTCATCATCCGCAGCCACGCGCCGACGATCAAGTCCGCATAGCTGGCCTGCGTCCCCAGCAGGAACGGCCCGCTATCGTCTTTCGCGAACAGCCTGGCCAAGCCGCCCAGCGTGTCCCGGAACGAGGCCTTCGTCTTCTCCCGCGCCTCGCCGACCAGCGCAAGGTCCTCCCAGCGCGAGACGCCCGCGCGCCGGACGAATTCGGCCTTGCTGGCCTCGGCGGTGGCCGGGTCGAACGGGAACCGCTCGACCGCGAGCTGCACGTGTGCGGTGAAGGCCGCGTCGACGTTCGTGTTGAACCGTGCGTACTCGGGGAACGCGCCGCCGGGGCGCTCGGACAGCGGCACGAGGATCCCGCCGTGCTCGACGGTGTAGTCGAGCATCTGCGGGGGGAACAGGTCGCCGCCCCCCGCGCCCGAGCCCGGGTACGTCTCGTGCAG
Organism: Colletotrichum cereale; assembly: GCA_034509685.1. Lineage (NCBI taxonomy): Eukaryota > Fungi > Ascomycota > Sordariomycetes > Glomerellales > Glomerellaceae > Colletotrichum > Colletotrichum cereale. The sequence continues at coordinate 146,147 of JASUDE010000036.1, read as the reverse complement.
GTAAACGGCGATGTCGAACGAGTCGCCGACCAGCGAGCCAGTGGCGGGGTCCTCTATGACAGGCAGCGTGTAGAAGTCTGTGCCGTCGGCGAATTTGCGGCAGGGCGGCACCTTGAGGCCGCTGCGGACCTTGGATACGTCGGGCAAGGCGACCCACGAGGTGGAGTAGGGGAGACCCTTGAAGTTGAGTGCTAGCCTGGTTTTCCAGGGGTTCGGCGAGCAACAGGTCTCCTCTACGGGGGGGCGCGTGGCGATGTCATAGAATACAATAGGGCTGTCCGGGGTTGTTGTAGTCGGCATGATGATTGGCTGTTCTCGTAAGATAGGGCACTGGTAGATATTGCGTCTTCGGAGAGAGTAATGGTGTGATGAATGATGAGACTACTAATAGTCTTTCTCTGAACAGCTATAGATTGAACGTGGCTCAGGGTCAATCCAAATGATTCAGAATGACTCATAATGACTAACTAAGTAAGGCTCCACCGCCGCTATGTCCTACCGTACCTTCATGTGGCTACCACCTGCCCAAGACACTAACATGACGTTCATCGCCAAGTCGGCGCTCCAGTTGGACAATAGGCTATATTAGCAACATGTTGGTCTCCCGAAAAGAAACGTACGTCGACGCAGGCCCGCCTTCACCTCTTGCTATACAAAATGGGTTTCGGCGGCGCCATGAAAGGGCATCTTTTTTACGTGACAATATTTTTGAGGTTCTCGTGATATTAATTTCTTATATTGTTGGTTACACTAGGGGGATAGCTATCGTGAGATAGTTGTGCACGGATTTGGGGGAAAGTTGATGGTGTTGGTGAAGCTTGAAGGTGAGAATAATCTACAGTGGTGGAGGGGTAGAGTAGGAAGGTGAGGTGGGGTGGTCGCTTTTCTGCCGGGCGGTGGATTTGCCTGTGTAATCCAACACCGGCCCGCACCTCGATATTCCGACATATATAAAACTTATGGCTGATTCTGGAGTTGAGAACTAGGCGTAGTTCTATACCAGTTGGCCTCAGGATCGCCAAGACATTCACCAACAGGAACAACTCTCATCTCTTTCTCCTTTAGGATGCGGATGAATTCAGGAAGGAGCACCTCGGCAGTGTTCTGTTGTACCTGTATTACTAGTCAGCTATGTGTTGTGAAGGAAGTTGCAGACTGTAGCAAACTTACGTCGTGACACAAAGCGAGAGTTCCCCCCGCGTCTAAGCCGTTCTTAAATAGCTCAAGACTGGTTCGGTCACCAAGATTGTTGTATTTCCAATCGTTGGTATCAATATCAGCCCATACGGTGTGATACTGTAGGTCCTTCATAACAGACAGAGTTCTCCTGTCAAAGGCAAAGTAGGGAAACCGCATATACGTTGGATATTTCCCCGTAATTTTGATAAGCGCCTCCTCAAGCTGGGACATCTCCTTGACAATTCCCTCGGTGTTGAGTTTAGTGAGGTCCGCATGGTTGTAGGTGTGGTGGCCCAGCTGGTGACCGTCGGCAAGAATACGCTTAATTCGTGGTTGCTGGTCCATAATATTACTGAGAAGATTGCCATTAACGAAGAAGGTAGCCCTGAATCCGGCCTCAGCAAGCAGGTCGAGAATGCGGTCGGTGTTGCTGGTAGGGCCGTCATCAAATGTAAGAGCAAAGTCGCCCTCAACAGTACAGCTAGAGATCGCAGTTCCGTATGGAATATTAGTGACAGGACCAGTATGCATGTGGACAGCAGGGTTAGAGATGGTATCGGATGATGCTGCTTGTCTGTCGTTATGACAGGTCCCATCGACTACTTTCTGGCAGAGAACAGCCGCTGCTGCTGCTTGGCTTAAACTCAGCAACGTAATGGAGTTTTTGAAATACATGTTGTAGGTAATGTAAAGGCATAATACGATGATAGTCTTGAGTAAGACATTCACGACGTTGGAGCGCACCATCTTAAGTAAAGGACTGTAATTGGTTATTTAGGTAGAAAGGGACGTTGCCGTGTAGCATATCTAATTTCCTTTATATTTCTTGTAATCCATTTAGCACTCAACCTGCATTAAGTCCGAGATGGTAGCAGATTACTTTATTACAATATCTACTTTATACAGGCCTTTAGCTAAACCTCGAGGTAGGTATAGTCTCTTTAGATTTTCCCCTTAAGTGGCTTGTCAAAAGCTAATAGTATTAGGATAAAAACCTTGAGAGGGGTTTGTTGTAACGCTCTCTTTTCTAGAACATTTGGTAATCTAATGTCAGTACATATTGGGTGGCCATTAGAGTTCCTTTAGAGGTGTATTGGAGATACTATGTACATTAGGAGGTTACAGACAGAGGCCTGCCGTTGTAATTGTAACCAACTAAAACTATGCGCATCAGGTATGGAGGACATTGCTGTTTGACCCACGTAGCAGCCAGAGTCTAAGCTTTAGCACATCGGAGGGTCTGTAGGGATCGGAACCCGCGGATTGCAGACTAACTATATTTATAGAATATGACCGTACCATATCTCGGGCTAGAAAGCTTGATTTGATTAAAGTTTCCTGTTTATTCCCCGGCCTACCGCCCTCCAGAACGTCTAATACCAACAGTCCAGAACCCTAACGCTTGCAATTGTCTTTCTTGTCAATTCGTCTTTTAGCAGACATTTAGAAACCATAGGTTTTTAGTAGGCCGTATCCTAGAACGTTTGTGTTAACATTCAATAGTGCAGCAGAGTCTGTGAATAGAGCGTATATATTAGGTATAGGACGCTGTTAGATAACAAGAGTTGTAATATATATAGTATGTGTACATCGTATGTTATATATATATATATGTGTGTGTGTATAACTTTATAAAAACCTCTAAGCCCCTATCTTTAGTAGCTTCTTGGATTGAAATCTTGGGCTAATCCTAACCTTCTAACTGGTCTATTTACTTCTAAGCGTAGGGCAATATATTGGTAAAACCAATGGTGATTCCCTCGTGGTTTCTCCATAACAACCCGTGGCATTCCGCCACATTTGACAACAACACACAACACATTACCCTCAGCAGCTAGCCAGCAGTTTCTCTCGATTTTCTATGGCGTTTGGTCGTCACTGTCTCGAATTATTACGACGTGTCGATAGTATACCCGTGGGCGACCACAGATACTCGGGTAAGGAGAAACGTCCCGCGGGCCACTCTTAAGAGCACGGGGGGCAACGTGCAGGCAGAAGTCCAGCAAGCGGACGGCGCATTAAAGGCACGCATCTCGCATATCCCCGAATACAACGTGCCTTGCGTGATGGCTTGCATGCTATCGAGTTGCATTTCCAACAGCCCCACATATTACAAATAGCTACACAGCGGCTGACTGGGATGGTACTTGTACCGTTGATCGTAGCATCGGGGGCCCCGAAGCACTTATGTACTCCCTCCTTGGGGGCGTTTCAGACGTACTGCACAGGCGTGCTGTTTGGTCGCGCCTTTCTCAGTTGGCAGTCCGGCTGAAGGTTGACGGCGGTGGACTTGTCGACGGAATACCACTTCCAGGCGTTGCAGCAGTTCAGGTAATTGAAACCGGTGATGGCATCGTCACTTCGGGACCGGGACAATCTACCGCGTGGGCCGACATAACAAGCACGGCGGCTGAGAGAATGGAAGACAGGCACATCTGGAAATATCAGCCGAGTATTGTTCCAGAGGTGTAGACCGGCGGCTACTTACAGCCAGAGGATGCTCTGCTGCTGAGCTAAGGCCTGTATCGTAGTGACGGAACAGGCGACGGACGCATGAAAGAGTGTGAGAGAACGATGAAACGATCGACTATAGTAAAGCGGCCCGTCCATAGAGAGCAACGCCTTGGGCAGGGGGAGCATGGCTTCAATAAGCCGGATTTGCTTAGTGTATACGGTAACCTCTCCAGTTGTCACATTCCTCTATGGCCATGAACCAAGTCTCCGCCATAGTGACCGGTAAACAGAGCGGACCGCATTCTTTCAGAGTTGATTGAAGAGTAATCGCTGTCGTCGATCCTCACACCCTGAGTCGCGTCAACGACCGTGCAAAACAAGGGCCTTGCCACACGCCGTTGGGCAGTCTGTCATCGGTGATGCGGCTGGTAAGTCGCAATGAATATAATATCCCTTGGCTACCCACACCGACTAAGTGATAGAGATGTCCCAGACTACAATCAGATCGGGAGTTGTGCTCAGCCGGTGCGAAACGTGACCGACCCCCTGAGCATCCTGCTGCTGCCGCGGGGACAAGAGCGAGTCAGCTTTGAACAGGAATATTGTCCCTACTATGATTTTTCCTTCGTGACTATGTTGATCAAACGTCAGATGCCTAGTTTCATGTCATTCGTTATGGCATTACACATAGTCACTAGTTAGCGAATAGCCATTCATGTGACCAATACCTCTCAGGTCCGATGCTTTATATATATTACGCCAATTCTACTATCCAATACTCAATTCGGCTGACCAATTTTCCACCGTTCATCACGTCTAAACGCTGGCCGTACTTTTCACCTTCTTAAGCCCACTCGTTCACAAGTAACATTCGACGCCTGGCCTCTGCGTGAACCTCGCCCGGGCAACCACCATGAGGGACCGACAGATCGGCCTGCCGAGCCTCCATGCCATGGCCATGGCCTTCTTCGCCGTGCGGGCCGCGGCCGCCAAGGGCAATGTCGCGTGCGCCGACGCGAACAACGTGGTCGTCGCCGATGCCAACTGCGACGGTAGCCATCCCGCCGGCACCTTTTTCCGGTTCAACCCCGCGTCCGAGGACCCGCCCGTCGGCAGCGTCATCGACCCAGACACGATAAAGGTCGACGCCGCCGCCAGCCTGACCAAACGGCAAGGTTCCGAGTCCCCTCCGCCTGACTTCGTCGCGGGCGGGTTCGGGAGGCGACAATGCGACGACGGCACCGGTGGCTGCACCAACGGCGGCTGAGCACTTGACAACGGAAAGGCAATGAAGGGGGAGGGGGCATGGTGTTCTCCATGGGGACTTACTGCCCCCATGTTTTCTCCGATATTGCCGCATACATGGACGATAGGAGTATCCACTGCACGTGTAACAATATACAAGAAAAGTGTTCAAGCTTTTCCCCCCCATATAGCCCTATTTGAGACAGTAACGACAAGTCTTAGATCCAAAGACAATATACGGCAAACCTTGAAAAACAGCACCGTCGCAGTGTTGATTCCAAGACCTTTTTTCTGCCCATGTCATTTTCAGCCTTGTACAGAGATCCAGAAACGCATATTAAATGATGTGAATTGCTGATGCCAAAGCGGTAAGTCTAAGTATGCCATACCAAATGCACCACGTCTTTTTGTATGGGAAATCCCTTGATTCGAAGCAAAAAGTATTCCAAAAAAACACCCGTTTTGAGTTGCAAAATGCCATCCAACGCCTCAGCCATGACTTTTTTTTCTTCGTGCCTGTTCGACCGACACGCCTCAATTCGAGGCGCATGTGTGTAAGTGTGTGTATCTCTTCTCATCCCCGTCTTATCATTTCTTTTCCCACTCCGTTTTCTCTCTGCTTCTTTTTTTTTGGAGCAGAGAGGAAAGAAAAGAACTTTTCTATTGCTCCTCTTGGACGACGACGCCCCACTCGTGCTGCTCGCCGCCGTACATGATGTCCTTCATCCACTTCTTGATCTGGAGGGTGTACTTGCCGCCCTGGCCGTCGCTGCCCATGGACAAGTTGACGTCCTTGCCGCGGTGGTGGATGATGGAGATGGGGCAGACGAAGAACTGTTCGCGAGTTAGTCAGCCTTTGAGGAATAACTTAAACATGGGATCGGGGCGACTTACAGCAGTGCCAGCGGCGAAAGACTCGACAATACGGCCCTCGTCGTAGGCCTCAACGACCTCGTTGATGGTGTATCTCCGCTCGACGACCTCGACATCGCCGCTGAGGCGCTCGCGGACAAGCTGCAAGACACTGCGCCGAGTAACGCCGTCCAGGATCAACCGGTCGTCGAGCGGGGCGGTGATGACCTCCGTCTTGCCGGTCTCCTTGTTCTTCCACACGACGAAGAAGTTGCTGGCGCCGGCCTCGGTGCAGTACTGCTCCTGTCCGTACAGCCAGAGGATCTGGCCGAAACCACGGCTGCGGGCCTCGGCGGTGGCGAGCAGGGAGGGGCCGTAGTTGGCGCCGACCTTGGCGTAGCCGAAGCCACCGACCCAGGCGCGGACCATGTCCTCGGGGCTCGTGTGGAGCTTCATGCCGCCGACGGGGGAGTCCATGACGGGCATGAAAGTGCAGATGATGTAGAGCATGGCCTCGGAGGGGGCCTGGACGCCGAGCTGAGGCTGGGTTCCGATCATGGTAGGGCGGAGGTAGAGGAAGGAGCCAGGGCGGTCGCGGGGGAGCCACTTGGGGCCGTCGACGGCCATCAGAGCGATGAGGAGCTTCTCGAGTTCGGCGGGAGGGAAGCCGGGCAGGGCGATACGGGTGGAGGACATGAGCATGCGCTCGCAGTTGCGGTCGGGACGGAAGAGACGGAGGGCACCGTCGAAACCACGGAAGGCCTTGAGACCCTCGAAGCACTCGGTGGCGTAGTGCAACACGGAGGCGGTGGGCATGAGAGAAATGGGACCGTAGGGCTTGAGCTCCGGGGTGGACCAGCCGGCGCCGGCCTTCCAGGTCGCAGCGATCATGTGGTCGGTGGCGATGGTCTCGGAGCCGACGTTGGCGTTGGCCAGATCGGGGACTTGGCGAGGGTTCTTGGTGCGGTTGTAGATGAGCTTGGAGGCGTCAAGTTCTTGGTACGCGGGCTTGCCGTTGGCGGCACCGTTCGTGCCCTTGCCATTGGGGAGGGCCTCGAGCTTGTGCTCAATGGCAGAAGAAGTCAGGTCGACGTCCTGGTTGCCATGGTGGAGACCGGGGGAGATTGTGCCTGGAGCCATTGCGGCGCTTGTTCAGAGGTCTGTTCGAGGTGATGGTGTGCGGCTGCGTCGACGGGAGCGAGATATGTCTTGGATATCTCGGACGGAGGAGCGGGAGGGATGACTAGGCGAGGTGACGAGTCGCACGAACTAAGCAGATGGTTTGTGTAGAATGGAAGAAGGATGGACAATGTGCGGCTCAAGATGGGGGAGAGGAAGAGAACAAAGCCACGAGACGCAGCCGTAGGAGTGAGGGCGAGAGCTTAAGTACAACCAACGGGTTGTTGCGCTTGGCTTGGTCCAAGGTTCTAGTGACGGATGGAGCAGGTGACTCAAGGGCCAATGCAGAGGGGTGGCGGGTCCAGTCTTTTGGAAAGGACGTTTTCAGATAACAGGGAACATCATGGAGACTTTGGCCTGTGCGGTGCATGGAGCATGGAGCATGGATGTGGATGGGGCGCGAAGGGTGACGGGAAGAGCGAGCACGAACATGACGACTGGGGAAATACATAGTACAACAAGTCATCGTCCGGTCTTGGTTCCTGGCGGCTGGGTTGGTTCGTTGGTTGGTTGAGTGGGTTGCCAGTCTACCTAGATGCAAAACGTAAAGGGGAAGAAAAATTCAAAAGAGAGCGAAAAGAACAGAAAAAACTAAACCCTCCGCCGAACTAAAGAAGACTAGCAGGCGGGCGCCAACGGGTTTGGAGAAGGTTCCATGTCCTAGGTAGCCATGGTCGATTCCCAAGCCGAACCGGCCGGTACGCCACACTACATGATTTATGCCGTCGCTTGCCCGGGGGTTCCACACCGAGCCAGATGGCCCAATGCCGTATTCTTTTGGCAGGAATTCGCGGCTCGTCGTCTTTCAGATACGTCCAGCTGACACTTGTACTTGAAGAAGGGGAGGTAATGGAACTACCTAGGAAGATGTATCGTTGAGCACCAAGTCAAAAGGACCATCGATGATCGCGGGACGCCAATTGCCGAGCCCGAGAACTTAGTTGTAGAGTGGATCCCGGCCGGGGATTCGTTACCGCGTGAGCACTTCTGAAGCGGCGTAGCAGCACACCTTTAGATGGAATTTTCTCTCACTTCTCATCTCATCTCTCAGTTCTCCTACGTAGTAGATGGTAGGGGGTCTACCTGGCCGGTACTTGGGTAATTTCTTGGTTCGGGGCTTCATTCCTGGATCGAAGCAAGGAATTTTCTTCCCTCTCAAGTCCCTACCCAGCCAACTCGAGCGGACGCCACTCTTTGTCCAGAGATAAGGCAGAGTCGAACCAAGGGTGGATGATGGCGAAAGAAAAAAAAGAAGGAGAAATCGCCCGAAAGAAGAAGTCAATCCCACAACCACCCCAGCCGCTAGAGCCGGGGCCATCCCACTTGCAATGGCCATACTCTCGTACGCTGCTGCATCTGCGTCTGAAGTCCAACAAGCGCACTCGGCTAAGGGGAATACACCTGAAAGAAAAGAAGAAAAAAAATCAAAACTGTGACGAAACAAGAGGTCAAGCCGCGGCCGCCCATTCGTCGGGGATTAGTCAATGGAGCGTCAGGTACATGGCACACCGCAGAGGCGAACGGAACGCGCAGCGTGGCAGCGTCGCAGCGTGGTTTGTCCCACCACAAGCCGTCGGCCGGGCGCGGCTCCAGTCGGTCGACATTCTGGTGCCCCATTGCGGCTTTGGTGCGCGCTGCCGAGACCTACTGGGCTGAGGCGACCCACTATCGACGATGATGCCTCTCATTCGACAATTGGTGCTGGGCGTAGCAAGCGATGTCACCGGTGAGCTCAGGCCGACTTTCGGAGACAGGCATTTGTCGTCTGGGATGAGAGGCCAAGGCGTCCGATATCGCCATGTCAAGCACGCCCTTTTGCCTTTCCATTGAACATGTCGGACAGGGAGTCAACGGCCGTGTCTGACGACTGAGGGTGGACGTGGCTGACGGCGTTGCTTTTCTGGGAAATGGGTGCACGACTGTGTAAATGCGACAACCTAGAACCTTGACAGGTTTGCTCCACTAAAAAACTGCAAGGTCCCCCTCCCCCTCCCCCCTTCCATACAAGTGTCAAAGTGCGGAATGGAAGGCAGGCCTTATCGTTATCTCTTTCCTTACCCCCCTCGGGTTTCCATGTTACCCCTCCCGATGGTAGCCGAGTCTAAGCGATGACGTGTGGGAGAGGATAGATCCGAGTCCCAAGCGACCACACACACACACACACACACACACATACACTCGAAGGAAGGAGATAGAGGAAGGAGGAAGGAAGGAAACCACCTCCAACACGACAGAACTGACCTTGGCAGCGTCTCAAGTCTCAACGACAAGGTACCTATGATGGTAGGTACTTAGGTAGGCTGCACCTCCCCTTTGTCCGCCTTCCCATTCCTTGCCTTCGTCTTTCCAACTGATGCTGTTCTCGAACAACGGATCGGTGGTTGGCGTAGCTTCAGGTTCGAGAAGGTGCCGCCCGTCAGGATGTGACCACTGGTAGGCAAGGTGCTGGCGCCTCCTCGTACCAAAACTCTGCATACCGTCAGCCCCCTCTCCCAAACTCGACGTGCATGTATGCCATGCAGCCTCTTGCGCCGGAGGCACGGATCCCTTTCCACGGCGTGGTGGTGGGTGCCCACTGCCACCCTTCTCTGCTCCCTCCCCCGATTCTAGACATCCTTCCAGTCACGATCGAGATCAAAAAAAGACTTCATCTTGAAGCTACATGCCTGTCAGCTCGGTTGTGATTCACAGCCACACAGCCTTAGTGGGGAAATGCGGGTTGGGGAGAGGGGATATGACTTTGTCTAAATTGCATCGATATTGGTCTTGTTTCACCGATACTGTTCCCCGGATCTTTCTTTCCAAGGACCCTGCTAGCCCAAGAGCGTGATATTTGGGAACCTCGACTTTCCGGGTCGTATACTTCGAGACGTTTCCTAATTCCTCAAATGTTCACCAGCCCGGGATACGTGGCGGAAACTGGTCAGCAGGTCTTTCTCGCTAGGATAACTCAATCAGACCCCTGCTCGGCAGCCGGGCGTAAACCGCGTCTGCAAGCCCTCCTCTATAGTCCTGTGTTGGACGTCGGAGTTGCCCTAGTTTTGACGAGAAGCATGCAGTGGTAGGCAGTGAAGTGGCCGGTGATGAGCCTGGTGTACATCGATTCCCGTCACTATCAGAAACTTCAATAGCATCAAGGGACCACAGTATGTTTGATTCAATACGAACTTTGCTCAACTGAAATGACACTGCAGATGTTGTTGTTGTTGTTGTTGTTGTATTGTCTTCCAGGACCCTTTGGGGACTGGCAACGCTCTCGTCGTACTCATCCACTGCAGTCTTGCCTCCAGCTTGCCCCTCGAATGAGAACTTTTGCCACAGATCAGAACCTGTTCACGTCGGTACTTTCAGAATTACAGTCTAAAACTACGTTTCTGTTGAGAACAAGAAACTCACGCTTATACAAGAAACTAATGGCTTTATTCCATCGTCAGGCGGTTGGCAAGCTGTGTGGGAGGAGAACATATTCTGGGGACAACACAGAACAAATCCTATCAGACCGCGGTCGAATCGGAAAGGTGGCGACAATGGCAGAACCACGACCTGGTCCTTGGGCCGCACCAAATTATCCGACATGTTCGAACCGCCAGAGTCGCAGCACCATCCAGCCAGTAGCGGCTGTCGCTGCCGCAGTACTCCCATCGCTCACCGCCACATATACAGGACGGGAAAGCGACCTCCATCGCGTTCCTCTCGGCGCCTGGCCTGGCTCAGCCCCGCGGGACGCGGTCGCCCGCTCACCGATTCAGTCACTTGACATGGGAATGGCGGGGTACTTGTGCACACCAGGCATTCATGACCCTGCAGTTGCTGCCTTTGTCGTTCCGAGACACGTACACGACCGCAGCACAGCATGCCAAGCCGTGACACGCGGAAAGCCAGCAGAAAAGGATGGTATTTTTTGTTATTCTGACACCCGCGGTATCGTCTGATGGCCAGTGTTCCTCCTTCACTTGGGCTCTCTCCTTGGACCTGTTGAAGGCCGACGACGCAGGGCCCTCCAGCGGCGAGTGAGGTATGCCCACAAAGGTATTCAAACTAAGCATGCCATCGCCCACGCAACTATGATAATACGGCAAAACCTCCCCAACACCCCCCTAGGCAAACCTGAACGAAAACCAAAAGCCGTCCCGGGCTTGCCCTCCCACCCCTCCTCGTTACTTGCGCGCCCTGTCGGCCTCCCGCCTCGCCTGCTCCTCCTCCAGCACCTCGCGGTCCCGCGCCGCCGTCTCCCCCTCGGCCTTGATGCCCTTCTTGCGCTGCCGCTCCTCGTACATGTCGCGGCTCTTCATGATGCGCTGGACGATGGTGCCGGCGTTGACGCCGGCAAACTCGTGCTCGCCCACCTCGCGCATGATGCCCATCTCCTTGGGCGCCGTGTACGGGTCGTACGTCAGCGGCATGAAGGACGTGGGGCCGTGGTACACGGCGTCGGGGGTGCCCCACGGCAGCGTCGTGAGGTAGGTCTTGGTCGGCGAGAAGGGCGCGCCGAAGACGACGGCGTCGACGTACTGCGGGTCTGTTAGCACGGGCACACTCAGGGGCATGCTGTCGGGGGTTGGATGGGGCCGGGGGCCAATGGATGCCTTACCCTGCACTGCAGCACGCACAGCCCACGTTCGTAAATGTTCATGATGGGGTAGTTGATGCCCTTCCAGTGGTTGATCTCCTCGTCTGAGTGGATGCCGGCCACGACGTAGGCGGGCGGGTAGTCGCCGCCCTTGCCGACGCGCTCGTTGACGGCCTGCTCCGAGTACCAGCCCTCCTTGCGGGCCTGCTCCTCCTCGGCCTCGACGACGCGGCGAAGGAACTCAATGTGCCCGCTCGAGAAGAGGTCGAAGCCGCCGTCGACGTAGACGACGCGCTGGCCGAGCTTCGGGCCCTTGCCCGGTAGGAACCGTCTGAAGTCGCCCTTCTCCTCGTTGACGGCCTCGGCCTTGGCCTCGTCGGAGGCGGACCAGAACCAGACCTCGACGCCGGGATTCTTGCCCGTCTCGTCGGTGGCGTAGAGCTTCATGCGCTCCGTCATGGCGTCGGCTTCGGCCTTGATCTCGGCCCGGGAGGTGCCCTGGCCCTCCTCGCCGGCCAACTGGCGCTCGAGGGACTTGATGAAGTGGGTCTTTGTGCACAGGAGCATGCGGCCGACGAGGTCGGTGGTGGATATGCTCGGGGTGCGCTTGACAACCTTGAAGCGGCCGGCCTCCTTGACGAAGCGGTAGCAGTCGTAGCCGTCGGCGTCCGAGGTGATGTCGTCGCCGTGCACGACGTACTTGCAGCCGTAGTGGCTGATCCACTCGAGCTGCGTGACGTACGGGGCCCGGCCGATCGACTTTGTGACCCAGCGGCAGGCGTCGACGGCGGCCAGGCTGATGATGATGGTGGTGTGAGTGACATTGACAGACCTCCTAGGGCACACTCAGGAAGGGTGCCTACCGCTCCTGCATGTTCATGACTGTCGGCCCCTTGTTCTCGAGGATAGACTCGTCCGAGTGGACGCCGATGTACAGCTCGCTACCCAGCTGGCGGGCTTGCACGATGGCTCCGGCATGGCCTCGGGGAACATTAGCAAAGACTGGATTCTGGCAATGGATTCAGTTCACCGCGCCCTCGGTGGTAGCTCACCGTGGTGGAAAAAGTCAAAGCAGCCATCGATCCAGATGCGCTCTTCCAGGATCTCGGAGGCGGGCTCGCCGGGGGGGTGCTCAGGGTCGGAGTTCACCATGGTTAAATAAAATAAAAAATGGCGACTTGGGGGAGTTCGGTTGCAGGGAGGGGGAGTCCTGGGGGTTTGGCCAAACGAGACAGGGGTTCCGTCTGGTAAAAGTAGGTTGTTGGCGTTGCGTCAACAAAAGGTAGTTGAGGTGCCGACCGGTTCACCGACTGGCAGATTTCACATGAGGAAGGCAGTAAGTGCGCAACAGCACGAGCGTGACTGCGGTCGTGGTGGAGGTGGTGGTGGTGGTGGTGGTTCGCGATGTCCCGCTCCCCTAGCGGTGCCGTGTGATTGGCGAGGTTCCAGCGCCACCACGATAGCCGAGACCCACACCAGCTTCCAGAGGCCGGACCGGCCACGCAACGGCGTCCACGGGGTCTTTTCCCTCTATGGTTCCTCCACTGACGTTGCGGCACACTGGCTCAAAGTGGCCCCGTCCCTCCTCCTTCACATGTTGACCGTTCACCACCACGCGTCCGCCGCCTGTCATTTCGTCCCAACAGAAAAATTAAGATAGAAAATGACATCGGACGGACTGCATTGGCACGTGTTCCTGACCGGTTTCTTGGTCCCTTACGCGCCTCTGCCGCGAAACCCTCGTCAGATGATTTGAGCAAGGAGGATTCACTTCTTCGGGGAATTTCCCAACTTCATATGCCCATGCCTCTCATCACTGAGGGGTCCCGACAATAGGTGGTGCGCTCAGACCGAAACGAAAGCAAGTGCTTCAAACGGCATCTTCACCGAGTAATGCCGTCTCTCTTCTTCCCTAGATGAGTCCATTTCAGCTTCTTCCTGGTTGTCTCCATCGGGGTCGACAACCCAAGCACCCAGGAACGATCAAAGACAAACGTGGTTGGGTCTCGTCCGCTGTCAGGGACGCCGAACCCGGCCATCAGAAAACCCACCCACGTGCACGTCAGATTGCCCGGCCATTGGTCACCGCCAGGGATCGCCGTCGCCCAGCGCAACTCTCCAAGTCCCCGGGTGCTACATTTCTTCGGACGAGATATCGACTTTGAGCCATCCCGAGCGTCTGTCTAGGCAAGTTGGCCCGGCATGGCGCGTCAATAATCTTGTAGAGATTGCCGGAGGATCTCACGGCAGGGGACTGGACGTCGACGTTGGTAGTATTTATCCAGAGCGCTTCCTCTCCCGCATGCGACGCTGCAGTGTAGCCCTCCCCAGGTACAGCTCTCTCGCGCGCATCCTGTCGACGATCGCTTTTCGTCAAGATGAAGGGTCTCGTGCTTTCCACCGTCCTCGCTATCGCGCCCGCTGCGCTCGCCGCCTGGCCGCAGGCCGAGGGAAACGACATCAAGTTCACCTCTGTTCCTGGCTACTTCTTGCAGGACGACATCAGCACCAACCCGACCGGCTTTGATTACGTTGGTCCACCACCTCTGTCGCGTGCGAATTGAGCCGTCGCTCACTAACACACCCCTCTCGTAGGCGAGGGTCAACTTCGGTCTGCTCAACAGGACGTACCCGACCGACAAGCACTTCGACCCCGAGGGTGTCAAGACCCAATGGCAGCGTTTCGACCACTGGGTTCAGTACCTGAACTCGGGCTGCCGCAAGAGCGACAGCGTCCAGTACAAGTTGCTGTTCATGGGCCGCCACGGTGAAGGTTGGCACAACGCCGCCGAGTCCTTCTACGGCACCCCCGCCTGGAACGTAAGACTGCGGCTGAAGACCCGGATGACTTCCACTGGCTGACGCGGACAAAATCCAGTGCTACTGGGCCGAGCAAGACGGCAACGCCACCGCTCGCTGGGCCGACGCCCTCCTGACGCCGGCCGGCGAGGCCGAGGCCTACAAGGCCAACGCCTACTTCAAGAACCGCTACGCGACCCAGAAGATGCCCTACTTTGAGTCGTACTACACCAGCCCCCTGATTCGCTGCGGCTACACCGCCAACATCACCTTTGGCGACATTGGGGTGCCCGCCGACAAGCCCTTCGTCCCGACCGTCAAGGAGGGCTTCCGCGAGGGCATGACGGTGCACACATGCAACCGGCGGTCCAACAAGACGTACATCGCCGAGACGTTCCCCTCGTTCGAGTTCGAGGCCGGCTTCACCGAGTACGACGAGCTCTGGCGCCGCAACGAGAGCGAGACGGACGAGGCGCACGCGGCGCGGTCCAAGGCGATTCTCGACGATGTCTTCCGCACCGACGACAAGACGTGGCTCAGCATCACGGCCCACTCGGGCCAGATCACCCGCCTCCTCGCGTCTCTGAACCACCGCGCCTTCCGCCTGTCGACGGGCCAGATTATCCCCGTCTTCGTCAAGGCCGAGATCATCGAGCCGCAGCCGGACCCAACCTTTGAGACGCACGAGCCGTACTCGACCTGCGACGCTCCGCCGATTACCAGTATCGCGGGCCAGGGCTGTGTCTGCGCGACGGCTACGTCGGCGCTGCTCCCGGCGGCCACGCACATGGCGGCGGTAGAGGATGGGGTCTACGTCTGATGATAACCTCGGGTCATGTTGGCCCGATAGCTGTAATGTAATGGCAATAATAGTAATAACAAAAAAAAAAAGGATGAGAACCATGAAACACAACCAACCAGTTGCACGCTTTGGACTCGAAGGAGTCGTCGCCAAGTTTCGGTCTGAAGCAGCCGGCTAATGTCATCATACTAGACATCAGAATCAGCCACCCAGATTAAACTAGAGCGAACGGCACATACGGCCACATGGAGCAAGAGAGCCGTCTGGTGCGGGAAGCAGCTGGCTCCATCTCATCTAACGGATGGTGCGAACGGCGCTTCGAGCCAGTTACCCGGGTCGTGGCGCCACGGGTGACTTGTTGTTGACGACGGTGGCGACGCGAGTGTAGGTAGGTAAGGTAGGTCAACAAGCATAGTCGCGACATTAAGGGGGCCAAGGCCCCTCACCGAGCGTATATTCCACGTGGGATCTAGAGCTTCTAGAATGTTTCAGTATCATTTGCGGAGAGAGAAAAGGGCAGAGGGCAGAGGCTGGTAGGCGTTGGAAAGGGTAAGAAGCAAGGGCGCGTGCTCATTCTGACGAGAGGCCGTAGCTCTGCGCTTTGGGCACCGCATCCGTGGTCATTCGAGGCTTTCCTCCTTGGCCGAGTATGCGCAGGTACTTGTGCACGGCCGCTTTGGAGGCAGATGATCTCCCTGATCCCGGGGAGGAGGGGAAGGTTGGTGCATCTCCTTGGCGACCACCGATGTTGTGCAACGAGGGAAGAGGCGTGCTGCGGGTGTGCTTTGGGTTTGCTCCGGTGAAGGAGGGCGGGAGGGGAGGGTTTCACGACGGCATCAGACCTATCTAGCAGTGCGAATAGTGGCGGAGAAGCGCCGGAACGGTATATGGGGGAGGGGGGAGGGGGGAGCACAGCACGGCCTCTGGGGGTAGGATGCTCTAGATATTCCGACACGGAGACCCGTCTAGCCCGGCAGCCCTGCGTGGGGTTGTGTTGCATTTCCCTCGTGGGCAGACCAAACATGGCCAACGATGGAGTGGGCTTGTGGACGCGAGAACGAGGGGGAGACGAGTCAACCGTTGCCTGAAGGCCGCCTCAAGTGAGAAATGTGGCTTGCGGTCCGACCAGCTCCCGTCCGTAGCACATCTCCCTCGGAGCTGCCCTGGCAGTACCCATGGCCGCGCTCAGGTATCCAAAATGGAGGCGTATCTGAACTTTTGGGGAAACACCGTCATGACATCGGCTCGGTTGCGACCGTGGACGGCGATCAGTAACGAAGAGTAGTAGGTAGTATAGCTGGACCCCAGGGATGGGCGCGGCGGGGCTTGGACGACAGACGGTGGCCAGGGTAGAACCGAGTCAATTGGCTGTTGGAAGAGAGAGAATGGATGAGAAAGAGGAGACGAAGACGATGGAGGTGGAAGAGGAAGAGGAAGAGTAAGAGGAGGAGTGTCGAGAGCGGTTAGGCCTCGATGCCCTTTCCTGTCGCCTCCCGGCTGCTAAATGAGAGAGATGGTGTTTGTCATTGCAATTCCGGCCCCCCCCCCCCCCCCCCCAGCTTATTCGAGATTTCCAATCATCTCTTTGTGTGTTTTGATTAATGTTTTCTTCTTTCTTCTTCTTCTAGTGAGTATCTAGCTGGACGGATGGGCGGACGGACCCAAGACAACGGCTCTCTTCCTATGATCGGTGATTCGATAACCTTTTTTTATGAAGAGAAGGAAAAAGAAAAGCTCCGAGCCCCGCCAGGGTCTCAGCTGGGTTCCGCTTCCCTCGAGGGGGGGAAGCCACGACTGTTCGCCAAGATCGTCTACCCGGGCACGCAAAGGTTTGGTACACGAAGACACGGCTGCGAACGGACATATATTCGATGCATCGCGACCCTTTAAGCCTACTACCTCGGAGCCCATTACCTCGGAACAGCTAGTCTTCTCCGCAACACACACACACACACACCCACGCCGGGTCGGCTGTCTTACCCAATATCCGTAAGGGAGGAAACATACAGATACAAGCAAGGCGCACGGCATCCTTTTTCCACCTGCAACCCCCCGTCTGGCCGGCCGAACCCACGTCCAAGGTCCAAGCATTCGTCTCTGTTACGACTCGGAATCCCACCCTACCCTACCTAGTGTACTACGGATACGTGAGATCCCATATCCCAACTTGTGCTCGTCCACTTTTCGTACCGTCGAAGCAGCAAGAAAACAAACACAAACGCAAACGCAAACAATACAACTACAGCCACGACTCCCGCCGAAAAGACCCTTCACCCTGGCCGTCTTCCCTGCATCACCCTTCGTCACAGGCTCGTCAGGATTTGAAAGAAGAAGAAAAAAAAAGACGAAGCAACTTTTTCGCCCGGCGCCGTGCTCTCCGTCTCCATTCTTCATTAAACTCAACTCGCAGGCCGTCTATTCTAAGCCCCAATCTTTCCGAATTGATTCCTGCATTGAGTGCAGTCAGCAGCAAGGGACATTGCATTAATCTTACGAATAAAGATCCTCCCCCCCCCCCCCTCATCGCGCTGTTATTGAACAACACGAGCAGACCATACTGCTACCTATTGCGAGCGTCCAACACTATTTCCGCCCTGCATCACCGGCATAGTGTTCGTCAGCAGAAACCTGGCAAATAAGTGGTCTCGGGACACCGAGGCGGCCAACCAGAGAGCCCCGGGCAGACAAAGCAGCAAAGCAAGCCATAGTGCCAAGCAAGGGGGAGAACGTCGAGCCACACGAACACAGCAGCAGCACAATAGGAAACCCGGTCTTTCGCAACCCCCCCCCCCCCCCCCGGGAGCTGCTCAACGGCAGAAAGTCACTCTCCCTCTTTTGTAGTACCGCGTGCGACATCATACACCACAGCCCTCGTCTTCCCCCCCCGCTCTGCTGTCGACCACAACTGGACCTGCGCAACACCAAACCCGGTGACCGAATCGGCTTCTCGTCCGCCGCCCTCCCATCGCCGCACTCTCCCGAACCTGGTCGTTGGTTGCTGGCCCCTCCCTCCTCCATCTTTTCCCTGACGAGCCGCCCCGTCACCTCCGACCTCCATACCCGTCCCGCCCACTCAGCAAGCCCTTTACCAGGCCTAGCCTCCTGGCCCCTCGGCGAACTCAAAAGAAGACATGCAGCGACCAGGCACAACACCCGTGTCCGCCAATGCACCCTTCTTCTCGACCTCCTTCTTCTCCTCTTCCTCCAAGTCTCGCCCCGGCACATCTTCAGGCGACCAGCAACAGCAGCAGCAACAGCAACAGCAGTCTCAGCCCCAGTCTCAAATACCACCGCCGTCGCCCTTCTTCCCGCCGCCATTTCAGCAGTCCTCCGGCTCCAACCTCCTGCTGAAGGACCGCAAGAACTCCTTCAGCCGAAAGACCTCGTTCAGCTCCCCCTCAAAGTCCAAGCGCCGCGCTTCCAGTTCTGGCGGAGGAGGCAATGTCGTAGTCACCGATCGCAACGTCCCGCCCGCCCTCCCCGACTTCGCCCTCGCCGCCGCCGCAAAGATCACCCGCGAGACGGATAACATTCAGAGCCCTGCCTCCGCCGACAGCTTCACCAGGATGTTGAGCCGTACCCAGACCGGCTCGACGAGCCTCGCGCCCAATGACCGCCTGCAGCCCCCGCCGACGTCCGCGACGCACCCTAACATGTGGCAGTCGAGCGAGTCCGTCGTGTTGCACATGCAGATGCTAGAAATGGCGAATAAGAGGATATCTACTCTGGACTACCTGCGCAAAGCGTACGTGTGCCCACTTCCA
>JASUDE010000036.1:116953-127293 GCA_034509685.1 Colletotrichum cereale | reverse complement strand
CCTCCCCCCCCCCCCCCCCCCCCCTTCCCTCCTCCTCTTGTGAGATGTCCTTGGACGGCGACTAACTGGCACCCAATAGCCACGAAGGCCGAGTGTACTGGTTCAACACGATCCTCTTCGACAAGCCCGACCTGGCCCGCATGCCCTCCAACGAATCGCGGAAACTCGCTCGCCGCGCTACAAACTACCTCTTGCTCGGCCTCTCCCTCCCTACCATCGTAGATCTCTACGCCAACACCCCCATCGAGTTCCTCCGCAGCCTGAACAACCTCCTCCAGGAGTTTGAGTCGTTCCAGCAGCTCCACAGCGAAGGCGGCAGCTCCACGAGCTCGCTGTCGCGCGCGCGGCTGCCCTCCATGTTCAGGCGACAGGGCGGCAAGTCCCGGCGCAGCGCGAGCGGCGCCAACGACATCGGGTACCCGATCGACTCAGATCCCGCGAGCGGCGGCAGCTACGGCGGCATTGGGGGCTCGTCGAGCGCGAGCGCGAGCGTCATGTCGTTCGCGTCCAGCGACAACGACTTGCTCCCGGGAGAGGTGTACACGCACCTGCTGACGCCGTCGCTGCCGTTCGAGCCGGACTTTTACGAGACGTTTGCGACGCTGTGCGAGGTGCTCATCGACGTCTACACAAAGGTCCTGGCCCTGGTGCCCACGCCGAGGGAGACGTCCACGCCGATAGCGGAGCTGTTTGCGAAAGCGGACGCCAAGGTGCGCAAAATCATTGTGCAGGGCGTCGTCAAGGAGTTTGAGGACAACAGCAGAGCGCACATCAAGACGGAGATGGGCAACATCGGCAAGGTCGTGCTCGGGGGCTTAATGTAACGGGAACGAACGCCATGTGTGGCTGGCATAATGTGAAATGACCTGCATTTTTATGGAGTTATTAGGAGTAGAGTGATGGTGGGTCGGTTGTACGGGAGACGACAGTCCAAAGGTCGGCAGCGTCTGGTTCGCAACTTTTAAGGCTTCATTCAAATATACCATGTATCACGTTTCTTTTATTACTAGTTGGTATGGTAAATCATATGCAGACCAGACAGAGGCAAGAGAGGTCTCAGACCCAAACAATTAATATTGATTTCTAATTACATAAAAAGAGATAGAAAAGTGTTCATCAGATACCATAACGCATGTTTTGTCGTCACAATGGCGGCCCCTAAGGACTCTCACCTCAGTGCTTGACTCTATTTGGTAATCATCATCGAACGTGTAAAGGATTTTTTTTGTCCGGACAGGACCACTCGCCAGCCCAGGGCATCATAGACGGAGAGAACTTCCCACGAAGTCCAGAGTGTAGGTGTCTAGCCCCAGTTGTGTACAGGCAAGAGGAAATGCCTAAGCTTTGTTTTGAACCCCCCTCGCACCAAGAATAAGCCCCATCGAGTAACACGCCCCTCCCCGGTGAAAGGGAAGAGCGCGCAATCGCATACCTCTCGATCTTGACGAAATACCCTCCGACGAACCCTTGAATTCGCCCGGCAAGCGACCTCTCCCACGCGGCCGCCCCGTCATCGGAAGGCGCCTGGCCCGCACGAGAACACCGACTTCTTCCCATGTCCCGGGCGCGGACTCATATCTTCATCCAAATGGTCCCGGGACAAGGCAGACTCGGGTCTCGAGAGGACAGAACACCAACGATGTAGCGACGGAGCGGGACGTGGAAAAAGAGGCCATTACGTCCGGACGCAGGTCTTGGAGGTCAGCCGCTGTGCTTCTATGGCGGCGCGTTTCCGCGGCGTTTTTGTTCGTCCCCCGAAGGGAATGAATAACGTGTGTCCGGGGACTTTCTCCCAAAGCGCTGTTGGTCCAGAGGACCGAGACGCCTCTTTTTTAGAAAAAAAGAGGCGTCTCTGTTTGTGAGCTTCGATGGCGATTTGTCGGGCGAGGGGGGTTGAAGAGAAGAAGAAGGAAAAAGAGAGTACGTGAAGCTCGAAGGTTTTTTATAAAGAAAAAAGTCGAGCCGCAGGTGGGGCGCCGTCTGTGGCTGGACCCAGCGGGGAGGAAGGGCGGGCAGGTTTAACCTGAGGTCCAAGTTGTGGCTTGACATCTAGCTAGGCACGTTGGTTAGTGCTTGCAGCTCTGGTAAGGCAGGCACACAGGCACACCAGCCTTGTGGCTTTTGCAGCCAATGGGGAGGCCTCATTCACTTTTCGCATCGCGACTGCCTTCCTGCCTGGGTTGGAGCTTCACCCCCCAAGATTCATTTTCAGCAGCTATTTGAAGCTGACGTCGACCTCCGAACTTCCACTCAATCGTTCGACTCAGCACCCCCGTAACCAATTCAGTCACATCTGCTCGCCCGAACCCCCCGAAACGATCTCTCTCTCTCTCCCACGCATAGGTTGACAGACACACAAACGACACCATGTCGGGCCTGTTCGGCAGCGCGTCTGCGTCCTCGTCGAGCAATACTGTCGGCGACCTGAAGCAGGACGTCGCGCTCAACAACCCCCCCGAGGACAGCATCTCCGACCTCGCCTTCTCCCCCGCCCAGAACCAGGCTAGCGACTTTCTGGCGGTGGCCAGTTGGGACAAGAAGGTCAGGATATACGAGATTGCACAGAACGGCCAGAGCGAGGGACGGCACGCCTACGAGCACGATGGACCCGTGTTGAACTGCGACTTCTCCAAGGTACGATTACACGACACGCCTGCCTGTATAGCGCTTTTTTTTGCTAACTCTACCCCCGAACAGGACGGCACAAAGGTCCTCTCCGGCGGCGCCGACAAGGCGGTCAAGGCCTGCGACCTTGCCTCGCAGCAAACGATCAAGATTGGCGAGCACGATCAGCCGGTCAAGTGCGTCCGCTTCTTCGACTCGGCCAACGGCACCATGGCGGTGTCGGGATCCTGGGACAAGACGGTCAAGTACTGGGACATGCGGTCGCCCACGCCCGCGGCGACGCTGACGTGCCAGGAGCGCGTCTACACCATCGACGTGCGCAACGACCTGCTCGTCATCGGCACCGCCGACCGGTACATCAATGTCGTGGACCTCAAGAACCCGACAAAGTTTTACAAGACGCTCCAGAGCCCGCTCAAGTGGCAGACCAGGGTCGTCAGCTGCTTCAGCGACGCCGCCGGTTTTGCTATTGGCAGTATCGAGGGCCGTTGCGCGATCCAGTACGTCGAGGACAAGGACGCTAGGTAAGTTTTTTTCTTTTTCTTTGGCCGATGGCCACGAGTCCCCTCGCGAACGCAAGGCATACAGACGGACGGCTAACACGTACGCTCCCCCCCCCGCAGTTCCAACTTTTCCTTCAAGTGCCACCGCGACCCCCCCGCGAACAACGTCACGAACGTCTACGCCGTCAACGACATCTCCTTCCACCCCGTCCACGGCACCTTCAGCACCGCCGGCTCGGACGGCACCTTCCACTTCTGGGACAAGGACGCGAAGCACCGCCTCAAAGGATACCCGAACGTCGGCGGCAGCATCACGGCCACCACCTTCAACAAGAACGGATCCATCTTCGCCTACGGCATCAGCTACGACTGGAGCAAGGGCTTCCAGCACAACACCCAGCAGTACCCGATCAAGGTGATGCTGCACCCCGTCCAGGCGGACGAGTGCAAGCCTCGTCCGACGATGAAGAAGCGGTGAGCGAGGCAGCGTGGGGATGTGGGAGTTTTGCGTGGGGACGACGGGTTTGGGGTATTCGGGAGCAGGCTACGCCGGATGCGTTGCCAAGAGACCAGGCGCAAAGCGTTCGAGGCGGTTAGCAAGCAAAAAGTACCGCTTCGGGATATCTGTGTAATGTACGAGGGAGGGGGGTGGTGGAAAGAATCAGGGCCTTTGGAGGTCGGCAAGCAAGCTATAGTTTTCATATGGAATCGCGGTATCATGGCGGCATCATGCTCGCGAAATAGGAGCGTCAGGCACAGGGCGATACCAAATTTGGCAATCAAAAGTTTTATCACAATCACGCAGTCGCGCCAAGTTCGTGTCGCGGTAGTTTTATCAGAAACATGATGTGTTTGATCAGATCTTGTTCTTCTTTCTTCATTTTTTCTTTTTTCTATTTTGCAAGACGAAAAGAAAAGCCTTGGGAGTTCATAACGGTTCTTATGCCCAGTTACATGTCTCTAGTATCCCAACCCCTTTTGAAGGGGAGGAGAATTCCCTTCCATCCCGTCCGGTCCGTCCACCCATTCCGTTTCCGCCATCGGGCAGCAATTAAAAAAACATGTAGATAAAACCGCGAAAAAATCCCTATTCGTTGCAACTGCTTTCCATTTCCGAGCAAGTTCAACCGTTCAAGAGCATCAACCGCTTTGCTTTGTAGTTTCACAATCATGATAATCGTCGGCCTCTCTATCCCTTCTCTCACATCTGTTTCCTCAACAAGGAAAGGGAGCGTGTTTACGAGAGGGTGTGCATGTAACCCCTCAACCTCCTTGCGCATGATTTCCATCGACCCCGTCTAGAAGGCGGCCTTCTGCTGCTGCGACGACCCCATGACGTCGTTGACGAGGCCCTTCCACAGGTCGCGCAGGCCGGGCTGGTCCTCGGCAGCGGCCTCGGTCTCGTGGGCCCACTTGAGCTCGACACCGTCGACGCCAAAGGCCTCGACCTCGGTGAGGGCGGCGGCGGTGGTGACGTTCTCCGGGTGGGCGGCGACGACTGAGATCTCGGGCCTGGAGGAGGGGAGGGCCTCGGCGGCGGCGGGGGCCTGCTCGTAGAGGGAGCGGTGCTTCGTGGTGAAGGAGTCCGGGAGGAGGGGCATGCGCATGCCGGCGAACTCGTTGGCGGCGGGGAGGGGCTCGTAGGACATGGGCAGGGTGGTGAAGTCCATGGAGGCGAGGGAGCCGCCGACGGGGGAGGAGGAGGCGGCGGCGAAGGTCTGCATCTGGCGAAGGGAGTGGGAGGCGCGCGTGGGTTGCGGGGTCGGGCGGTGGGTTGTTGTGAGGGTGCGGGCGGACTGCGGCGGGTGTTAGTCCATGGTTCCTTTTTGTGGTTTTGTCTCGAGGGGTCAAGCTTGGGGGGAGGGGAGGGGAAAACGTACGTCGTGGTCGCGGGAGCTCCGGTTCTTGAGGAGCTCGGCGTACTTTGGCATCAGGACGGCGCCCTGGTTGACGTTGTAGTGCGACTCGAGGAGGCCGCTGGAGCGGCTGGCCGTGGCGGCCGAGTTGATGGAGCGGGTGAGCTTTGCGACGGGGGCGGTGATGCGCGACATCGTGACGGCTGGGTGGTGGTTTTTTGGGAGAGAGAGCTCTGATGACGGTGGGTGGTGTTTTGTGGTGTAAGTGCCGACCAGGCTAGAAGTTCTGATTTGCTGGTGGTTGAGGGTTGGGGAGACGTCGGTCAGATGGACAGTTCGCGAGAGGAGAGAGTTGGGCGTATTGAGTATGATGGCACAGCGAGTTGATTGCGAACAGGTGGGAAGCTACAGAGATGATGGACGGTGGGAGGGAAGCAGAAAGAGGGAGAGGAAGGAGGGGGGAGTCGCGCGGCAGATATACGCACAGAGGGAGGGACGAGGGGGACGAGGGACGAAGGAGGAGGAGGAGGGCGGGAGACAGATTGGAGATCAGAGATCAGAGACAGAGCTTCACACGCCGCCCGCTACAGATACCACACCCCCCACACCCATCCTCTCTCTCTCTCTCTCTTACTCGGTCTCTTTCTGTCTCCTTCTTCCTCACACAGACATTCACACACACACACACACACACCCCCCCTGAGCCTGGGACTGGGACCGGAAGAGAGTTGGGCTAGAGCCGGGTAAGCCAGGTTTGGATTGGGAGGGGGGGCACAGACACGGGATGGGATGGGAGCCCTGGCGTCCCAGGTCTGGGTTTGGGTATGGGCGATTTTGGGGGATGATGGGACGAGAACGGTGATGGAATGAGGTTACGGTGCTCTATTGGGAGAGAGAGAGAGAGAGAGAGAGAGAGAGAGAGAGAGAGAGAGAGAGAGAAAGAAGGCTGCCTGGTTGGCTGGGAACAATGGCAGAACAGGGCGCAGAGAAATAAAACATGGGAATAAAACATGGATTAAAAAATAAGATAAAACAAAAAGGTACTTGACGTTGTAGGAAACGGGGAATTGGGATCCAGGTACAGGTCGCACCCGTCGTCCGTGTGAAAGGTACGAAGGAGGTGGATGTACCCGGAGGTCCGGTGTGGACGGTGGACGGCGGGTGGAAGGCGCAATGTCAGCACCAGCAACAGCAGCGTTGTTGGCCCACTACACACTACTGTACGCAGTAGATACCTACCAGTAGTATGTACCTACACAGTACCTAGGTACCGTCTACGGTTTGGATTTTGGCTTTTGGCGGAGGGTGAGCCGGGTGCCGGGAGGTGGAGCGGGGGAGGCTGTCCCCTGTCGAAATGCCACTTTCTTCGTTAATTACTCCGTGAAAGTACCAATGTACCGGACCTGTGTGGATTACTGGACAAGCTGTAAGCCTCAATCAGTGAGTCGAGCGAGTCGAGTGAGAAGAGAGAGATAGTGAGAGACTCTAGAGCGAGTTGGGTGGGATGGCCCTGTACAAAAGTACCTGCTAGTTATTGTTGAGGAGGGATCCAATCAGGATCAGCAAGGGGGCTAATGGGGAACCACACAGGGGGGGGGGACGAGGGTCAAGGTACGCTACCCGTACTGACTACTACACGACATGGTTACATATTTTGGTTGGTTGAGTGGGGGATGCAATGTACGTGTCGGCATTCAAAGCTACTGCGTATGTTTTGGGGTCGTCTTACCTACCTACTCTTGACGTGTTGTGTATGCACGCTATTACTACGACATGCCATCGCACGTACATGAAGCGAGAGAGTATAGGTCTTGGTCTTCTGCCCGGAGGCAAACTCGTGTCAGACACAACAGAAACGAACGCGATGGAGGGTCTACGGATAGGAGTTGGGACCGGACCGGCCGATCTACACTATAGACACGGGAGTGAGCTGTCGACGGGGAGGAGGGGGAACGGTGCAGGACTGGCTGGCATGGCATTGTTCAGTGGTGGGAATCTGTTACGTTGACCGCTGGACCTGGGCGGGCTAGGATCAGGTTTCGTGGACTGGCTTTCTCGCCGGAGGCACCGGCTAATAGGTACTGACTTGACTGACACGGTGCCGTCAACGCCTGTGTGTCTCTTGTCCTCCGTTTGCAGAATTGATGTACATTGTGGGGGGGGGGGGGGGGGACGATCAGGACCTTGGCAAATAAATGCAGAAATGAGGCGACGTGAAAAAGGGCAAATGGTGCCGAGGGAGAGAGAGAGAGAGAGACAGAAGTGGATGGAGAGTCTCAGCTTCAAGAACACAACCTAGCTCCCGGACACTCTGGGAACTGGATGGAGTCGTCTGTCGTCGTGTGTCTGGAGTGGTCAGGCGCTCTGATGAAGCAGCTTCGTGACCCTGCCAAGGCGGGCGCCGGGACGGGATGGACGAATAGTCGAGAGAAAGAGTGTGTGTGTGCCTGCGTTGCCATAGCGGCTGTGAGCATTCATCCGTGTGTCGCCGGTGATTTTTTACCAATCCAGACCGGCCCCCCCTCCTTTTCCCTTCCACGGTATCAAGAGACGGATTGCCAGACCATCAATTGCGCGCGCAGAGGGTAGCGAGTGACTGAAAGCGAACTGGGGAAGGGTGGAAGGAAATAACGAGGGAAACTCGAGACTGAGGCGAAGGGCAGATCCAGATCTCACAAACCCAAGGGAGAGAGAGAGAGAGAGAGAGAGTCGTTGCATTGATCGCTCCTTGATTTGCAGACCAAAAAAAGAGCAGAGACAGAAGCCAAGAGCGAACATCAGACAGACACGTTCCGACGTTTCCAAAACGCTCTCTCTCCAAAGCTCTTTTGATGCGTGGAGCCCCACACCCCCCGGCGATACCGATAAGAAACGGGCCGGGCTAGGGCGCAACCACAGTTGGACGTTCTCAACAGAAAAGAAAAAAAGCACCCTACCCCACCGTACACAGTAGTGAAGTCCATCCGTACCGTCTTTACGGAGTAATCTGTACATGATTAGGAGATGAGGCGGTTCACTAGCCAGCGCAGCTGCTTGTTGCCGGCCGGGATCGTGGCCCCCGTTGCATGAACAAGTCTCTAGCAAGCACGCCAACCTTACGGACCTGTCTACGTACTACTGCGTACTGTGTATACGTGATCCGCCGGGCTTTTGCTATTTTTGTTTGTTTGTTTGTTTTTTGCATGGAGTCGGCAGTGTGTAGTCACCCAAGTGTCTCCGCTACGTAGCGCACGGCACCGCCTCTCTCTCTCTCTCTGTCTCTGCAACGAGATATTCAGGGATGATACAACGGGCGGTGTTGCGAAATCATGCGGTACCGAGCCGGATCCATCGAAGATGCCTGTTGAGCTGAGTTGATCTGGCCATGTTACTCTATGCTATGCTGGGCTGTGTTTTGCTGTGCTGTGTCTGCTGGGTAGCCAACAGCGGAAACTCGAGGCGAGCGGGAACAGGAACAGAAACGGGACCAGGAACCGGTACCGGGGCCAGGAAGCAGGGCGCCCTGCCAGACTCAGACTCGTGGGCCCCGGTCGGGAGAAGGAGACCAAAGCTTCGAGACGTTGAGGGAGCTTGGGCCATGTTGCGGGTCTCTCTCTGTCTTCCGGTACGTATATGCATAAGATATCTAGATGTACGTACCTTATCCGTACTTCCAAATTGTTTAGGTAGGTACCTGGGTGGTATACTGTTGGCT
Source organism: Colletotrichum cereale (assembly GCA_034509685.1). Lineage (NCBI taxonomy): Eukaryota > Fungi > Ascomycota > Sordariomycetes > Glomerellales > Glomerellaceae > Colletotrichum > Colletotrichum cereale. Next base: position 118,615 of record JASUDE010000036.1, on the reverse strand, counting down.
CCTTCCCGCTCCACCACACCACATACCAAGAAACACACACACACACACACACAACACACTCCTCTCTCTCGCGCTCATCCCACCTTGGTCTGCTCATAGCCCATAGCTCACAGCTCACACTCACGCTCATGCTCGCAGGACCTCACACACTCGCACCACTGACAGCCATCGCTCCTACACCTCAATCCGCCTCCATCGAGCACTCTCACGCAACCCGACGGGCCCCTCGGACGAACCGTCAGAGCTGCTAAGGCACGGCTGGTCTCCCGCTTAACCATTGTCGACCGAGACGCGCATTGGCGCTTCCCTCTTTCGTTCCCCCTTCGTACCCATTTTCGCTTTTCCCCTCCCCCCTCTCTTTCTTCTTTTCTTCTTGCTTATTTTCTTCTTCTTCTTCTTCTTCTTCTCTCACCTCCATGCCTTCCTTCCGTCTTCTTTACCCGTTTCCGCTTCCTTTCTAGTGTTTGGCCTTGGGTCCGTAACGTCTTTCTGGTGTATGGTCATGAGGCAGACACGTCCTTGGCATCTTCTTCGGTCTGTCTGTCGTCCTAGAGCCTAGGAGGTCGCCCTAAGGCCTAGGACAGTTGGCTTGTCTTCCCCCCCCCTGCCACGCCTTGCCTATCCGTACCAAGACATGCTGGGTCAAGCGTTGCTCCCCGCCGCATTGCCGCTGAGGGGGGAGGGGACCTGCAACCTGCGACCCCATGATCGCCTGCGTCTCGGCTGGGCATGCCTGAATGGGGTTCTCCCCAACTACTTGACTGGCCGGTCGCCCTGTGTAGTGAATACTACTAAGACGTTCTCAAAGGGGGTATGTCGTTGTCCTGAATTTCCCCCCCGATGATCGCTCTGGGCCAAGGACAAACTACCTACCTGGTGGAAATTGCAATATTCGTCGACCATGGGGGGAGGCATGGAAGCATGACCCAGTTCGACAGCCTGGCAGACAAGAGGACGGGGCGAACGACCAGGGCTGGCATAAAGGAGGAACCCAAGTACCTACGGACACACGGTGAGAATCCCAGATGGGAGCTTGCAGCTTCCAGAGAAGCTCTCTTGTCTCACCGCTTGGGGTTCGGGGCTGGCAGGGCGGGATCCACCGCCTAGGGGAATGGGATGCCGCCCGCCGTCATTCGTCGACTCATTCCTGGAACTGCCGTCGGCGTGATTGGCCAGACAGACGGCGATCGGCGGCATGGCCAGATCGTTGGGAAACCTTAGCACACCACTCTTCCAAGTTCCACGTCTCCTTCGCGCTTTTTTTCTAGCTCCCCACCAGACTTTCGTGTCGCCCGTCGAGACCGCGTCCCTAGAACCTGTGGATAAGCCAGCGCGCATAGCGAGAGGTTCTGGCTAGAGTGGTCGCTGCTCCCCCGGAGCGAACGGCAAACACCGACACCCTCTCTTTTCTTAACTGGAGATACGGGGGTTGCTTTCGTCACCGGCTCTATGCCCATGCCCATCGCCAATCTCACCAAGAAGCTTATGCAGGCTTCACTTCGGACGGCGTCTCGATCTGCCGTCCGTCGTTCCAAGAACTCGGCGTTACTCTTGCCTTGTTGAGATCGTTAGACAAGGGCGAAACAACGCAAAGGCTGCGAGGGCTGTAGGTGTCAGTGACGACGACTGTCTCGAGAAGCGCCGGAAGGGGGGGGGGGGGGG
>JASUDE010000036.1:100086-112183 GCA_034509685.1 Colletotrichum cereale | reverse complement strand
GGGAACCAACCCTATCCGTACCTACCTCACCCTACCTAGGTAGGTACCTTGGCACTCAAGGTACCTGGCTGAGTGCGGGGTGGCCATCTGAGCCTTGCATTGGCCAATGCGTGATAGGTATCCGTAGGCACCCAAGGTACCTGGGAGCCTTATCTTATCGTCTCCCGTTTCCCTCGACCCTCACGCTTTTCTCTGTTCGAGGCTCTTGCCAATGGCAGCCTCTTCTTCCAACCACACCTCATGCCAGAGGCCTGCTTGGCAATATTGGTGATGTGACTGCTTTACACGACACTGGCCAGTCCGGCCATCCGCCAAATGTGTTCCCATGGACGTCGGGCGGCCTGGCGAGTTCAGTTGGTCATCGTCCTTGTTTCTGACATCAAGCTCAAGTATACTATCCCAGAAGGTTTTGGTCTCCCGGTGCTTAGCGCGCAGCTATATTCGGGTGTACCCCGATATTAAAGATGGGAGATCCATTATGATGTTTGAATGTCAGTTGTACTTGGGTTTGTACTTGGACTGAGATATGTAGCCAAGTCGCGCTCCCTCGCAGGGTCGCACCGGTACACGATAATAGAGGTTTATATTTTGACGTTGCTCGGAACCTGGTGATGTGTGCTTTCTTCCCTTTTATGAGCGACTATTTCCCCAGAGTATCACTTCTGGATGCAACGACATTCGGTGCCCCGACGAGTTGCCGCATGCGGCCATCGTACACCGCCTCGAGGATCGAGCATCCGTCGGGAAGTGTTGGAGAGTTGCAAGCGGGGAACAACTCGACGAGAGCTCGTGTTCTGGTGTGTTCCGCCGAGAACCCCGCGAGCTCCACCGTCCAACATGCAGATATGCCTGTCGGCCGGACCGTGTTGGCAGACTCTTGGACCTTTGCGTTATGGAGCTGGCCACCTGACAAGATGCCACAAAAGCGCTTGCAGCCGTGTTCCGAGTGTCTATTCTCGGTGCGAGAGGTGTGCGGATGATCCGTAGCGAGTCAACAATACTACTACGTAGTCTGACCGACCCCGATTCTTGCCGCAGACGAGCGAGCGAGGTGAGGGAGAATTGCCGTCGCCGATCCGCACTTGCGCGCTTGCAACGTTGCCTGACGCCACGGACGGTCAGCGTGAAGCGCACCCACGCCTATTAGGCCCGGTCGGCGGCGTCCACTGGCGTCCCTCTCCTCCTGTCTTGGTTGTCTACCCACTACGTACAGATAGCAATCAATGGTGGCAGGATGTGGAGGAGCCGTCAACCTCATCCTTTGGGGGGACCCTTGGAGGCGAAGCGGATGGGAGTTCTCCAACGATGCGATGCGGCAGGGCAGAGGCTGGAAGCCGGCAGCAACAAACAGGGTGACAACGGGGACGGACGCATGCGTTGGCTAAGAAACATTCCACGAACACGAGGAAGAAAAGAGAAAGAGAAGACCACCTGACTGGTGCTGACCCGCCTTTTCGCCGAGGGAAGGACCCACCCGCGAGTGTGGAGAAAAACAAAAGAGGAAAGAAACGACTAATTGTATTGGAAAGAGAAAGAGAGAGAGAGAGAGAGAGAGAGAGAGAGAGAGAAAGAAGCTAAACGAGAGAAGGAAAGAGAGAGGTTAAACGAGATCGACAGCCACAAGACCTCGACTAGGTAGGAAGGATACGGATTCACGCCTTCTACGGCAGTGCCTGAGTCTGCCGATGTTCCATTCTACGCTGTGTGCGGCGGCGGGGGGAAGAGGCTACGTAGTAGTTAGTGTAGTAAGTAGTACGTACTACGTAGGTAGTAAGGCAGCAAACGGCGGGACCAACTGTGCTAACCCCGAATCAACCTTAGCGGTCTTTGGGTGCTAAAAACAGAAGCATGACGGGGCCCAGCAGAGCGAGGCCATCGCGCGTTTGTCCTCCTCTCCCCTCCCTCTCTTCCGAAGGACAAACGGGGACAAACGGGGACCAACGCCGGCCGGGATCGGGCTAGTGAATACGAGCCGAGATCCTCGCTTCTTCACGGTTGCTGGTGGCACACACACACACACCATTTCCCCCACATCAGCACCCAGATCTGTGATCAGCGCTGCGCTTTCCCTTGTCCCTCCCCCCCCAGCCTTCTCGGGCAGGGTGGTATCGGCCTGTCGGCCTCCTAGTTCTCACCTCTCACCCGCAATACGAACCGGAAGAATCGCGGTGTGGGGGAAGGCTTGCGCCCCTTGCGGCAGTCGTCCCATACGATGTGACATGCAGGATGGAGCACTCGCGCCAAGCTGGGCCCTTCTGGGATCCTACGCCGGTCATGCTGTGGCATGATGCTCTTTTTTTTTGCCCGAGGGACCACAACGTCATTGGTGCCTTGGTTTGTGTTTTCTCCGTTTGGGCGCAGGGGAGGACCTGTCACGCCTCGGCTCCGTGCTGGCGATGGAGCCATGAGCATAATCGGGGAGGCTGACGACTGGCGGCATCGAGCCGACTGTCGAAGCTGTATAAAGAGAGACTCAAGTCTCGCCTCGTCTGGATTGTGAATTGCAGTCTTCATCCTCATCAGCTTCCTCTCCATCAGCCTCTCCAACCACACACCACTTACAACTTTTTCCAAACCAAGGCCTCCGAGTTCCATCTACAAACACAACTCTCACCTCACCCACCCAACACACAAACACACACCTCAGCCAACATGCAGTTCTCCAACCTCGTCACCTTCCTCTCCTCCGTCGCCGCCGCCGCCGCCGTCTCCGTCTCCTTTGACACCGGCTACGACAACGGCGCCCGCTCCATGGCCGAAGTCTCCTGCTCCGACGGCGCCAACGGCCTCATCACCAAGTACGGCTGGCAGAACCAGGGCCAGGTCGCCCGCTTCCCCCACATCGGCGGCTCCGACGCCGTCGGCGGCTGGAACTCCCCCAACGTAAGTTGAAACTTCCTCCCCTCTCTCGTTTCTCGAGACAAAAAAGACAAGAGGGGAAAAAAGATTTTTGTATTTCCCGAGAAAGTCCACGGAAGCTAACACCTCTCTCCTCAGTGCGGCACCTGCTGGCAGCTCTCCTACAACGGCAAGAGCATCAACGTGCTCGCCATCGACCACGCCGGCTCCGGCTTCAACATCGCCCTCGGCGCCATGAACGAGTTGACCAACGGCCAGGCCGCCCAGCTCGGCCGCATCGAGGCCCAGGCTACCCAGGTCGGCCTCAACGCCTGCGGTCTGTAAAATGATGGACAGGAAGACGAAACGAAATAGAGAGAGACGGTCGCGTGATGCGACCGACAAACGTGATGATCGGGTTTATTAATAATTAGCGGGAGGGTTTAATGACGGGTATTCGACACTGCATGGAACCGGCGCTGTTCAATCATTTAGCATATGCATATTACGATACATTCCTTAGAAAGACAACTAAATTATAATGCGACCTGGCTTGTTGCCACGGTCAGAACCGCAACTTTTGAGCCAGCCTGCAGACTGAAGAAAGACTCCTACTTGTGATTTGATTTTATCTGGACAAATGAACAGATGGGTTTATAGTAAGTACAACCCGTTAGGTGTGACTTGACTTGTTTGCATATCCATATCGATTAGTGAATGACCTTGAACAATAGCCCGGGGAAGATGGTTCATCCTACTTGAGTTACAAACGACCTTTCTCAGCACTGCACTTGGGTCACTGTAAGTGAACTCGGGGGAACTTAAGCCTCTATTATACCGGTCGTTTCTGACTGTAGTGCGAATGGTTCCTCTTATTGTTGAATCCAGCATAAGGTCCGACGGGCAATGGCCGTTATGCTCGGCGATGTGAGACAGCAATCGGGCACCCAGTCTCCGCAATTGCTTGTGCAGGTTTCTGTCTCGGAGGCCGTCCGTAGTGCCGTGGCCAAGCCCGAGACCCGGATCAACTGTGGATACAAGTGCCGAGTTCGAAATAAGGTCCGGAGTGGGGCCCCCGAGCCCGGCAGCGGGGGAAGTGTCGGTGAAGAAGGGCGGCATGAGACTTGTCTTGAAACCAGCCCGAGCCCACAATTCATGCGGCGAGACCTCGCAAAAATTCTGCATGGTCCCATTGCAGAGCTTCTGCATTCAGGAGTAGGCCTGCTCCCCCTCCTCCATCATACCTACAGAAGGCTGGGACGTATTACTGTAGTATATATGCCACTGAGACAGGACAGGACAGGTCGGAGTATCGTTCTACTTGGCAGGATATCGACTTGGGTATACGGCCAGACAGCGGACATGGATTCCTTATGTGGCAAACAAACACGGGACGGGACACGTTTTGTGGATAGTTCATGGTCTGCTGCACAATGAGATCAGTGGCAGATGATGCATGGCTGTCTGTCCTGCCCTTTGGTCCCAACCCGACCCAGCCCAGACCACAGCGCTACTTTGGCTACCCAGCGCATCCAGTACAGAGTACATGGAGCAGACGGGATCGGGGGCCTCTCAAGACATTTACCTGCAGGTGGAAAAGTGCACCATGAAGAAAGTGAAGAAAGTGAGAGATCGGTACTCGGGAGCACGTGAATGGAGGGGCAGAGGGGAAGAGGTACGTACCCCGTTGTGACTCGGAGCAGAATGCACTTTTTTTCTTTCTGCATTACACAGTAGGAGGCATTAGGAGGGGTACCTGGACATGACCCCGCCTTGCAGGAAATTTCAGAGCACTTGGATTCGTTATCTTATCTGAAGTGGCGGGGCTCATCTCGAAATTTTCATGCTGGTCCCCTAAGAAATTTGTGTGGTTCCGGGTCACTTTGGCAACTTTTTTTTGCCTTTTTTTTATTTTTATTTTTTATTTTTATTATCCTAGTATTACTTGTCCACGAAGCCGCGGCCGCTGTCATAGGTGGTTCGGGCATCAATAACACAAGTGGCCGACGGTTTACCCTGTTCCTGGTTTTTTTTTCTCTTGGGTTCCCCCTCTGCTCTGGGTTAAAAATCGTGGCGCCCGAGTCCTGACTTTCTTCCTTTTCTTTTCTCACCTCGCTCTCCTTCTCCCCTCTCCTTCCCTCCCTCTCATCTTTTTCTCTTTTTCTTTTTGGCGCGCAGGAGGACGAACGAGATACCCCCCCAAGAATAAAACACAAGATGGATAAAGGAAACTTGGTCCAGCTGCTCCAAGCCAGCCAGATCCGTGAGTTTGTTCCCCATCCCACGACGCCTCTCTGTCGCCCTGTGCCACCCCAGCAGAAAACCCAGTCAAAAGCCAGCCTCCCTCATTTCCTCGCCCTCGCTTCTTTTCGCGTTGTGGCTTTTCGCTTATTTATATTTTTCTTTTCTTCTTCTGCTTTCTCCTCTCTTAACATCATCTGGAAAAAACACTATATACTCGAGAGTTCCTTCTTGCTAACCCGCTCTTCTCTCTCCAGCCGACACCGAAAAGGTCAAGGCGGTTACGGCCGAGCTGCAGAAGAACTACTACTCCCAGCCCGAGTCTCTCCTCCTCCTGATCGAGGTCACCATCTCCCATGATGACGCCGCCATCCGTCAGCTGGCCTCCGTCCAGGCTCTGCGCCTGACTCCCAGGCACTGGTCCAAGCTCGCCGCCGACAAGCGGGAGCTTGCCAAGAAGCACATCTTGGACAGCATCCTGAATGACCAGTCTGCCTCTTCGCGCCGCTCCAAGTCGCGCCTTCTGGCTTGCGCCGCTGGCCTCGACCTCGAGGATGGCGAGGGCCAGGACTTCGTTCGCGGACTCCTCTCCCTGAACACCTCCGACAACGTCGCCCACCGCGAGGTTGGCTCCTACATTCTCTTCGCTCTCCTCGAGAACGACCCCACCCACTTCGCCGAGCAGACCCAGCAGCTCCTCGGCCTCGTCCAGAAGACCATCGTCGACCCTGCCAGCCCCGATGTCCGCCTGAGCTCCGTCAAGTCCGTCGGCGCTCTCCTGATGATCGTCGACCCCGAGGAGGACACCCAGAGCCTGAACCTCATCCAGCAGCTCGTCCAGCCCATGGTCGAGATCCTCAAGAACGCCATCTCTGAGGGCAACGACGAACAGTACCGCGACGTCTTCGAGGTCTTCCAGTCCTTCCTGTCCTACGACTCCGCCTTCCTCGCTGCCCACCTCAAGGACCTGATCCACTTCATGATCGACCTCGCTGTCAACACCGATGTCGAGGAGGATGCTCGCTCGCAGGCCCTGGCCTTCCTCAGCCAGTGCGCCCGCTACCGCCGCATGAAGCTCCAGGCCATGAAGGACATTGGCGCCCTGCTCATGGTTAAGAGCATGCAGATCGTCACCGAGATCGACACCGACGACGAGGACGACGACAACTCTCCCGCCAGGACCGCTCTGTCTCTCATCGACCAGCTGGCCAGCGACCTGCCTCCCCGCCAGGTCATCGTGCCTCTCCTGGAGCAGTTCGCCCAGTTCGCCCAGAACCCCAACCCCGGCCACCGCAAGTCCGCCATCCTCTCGCTCGGCACCGCCGCCGAGGGCGCTCCCGACTTCATCGCCACCCAGCTCCAGCCTCTGCTGCCCGTCGTTCTCCAGCTCCTGAACGACCAGGACGCCTCTGTACGCCACGCCGCCCTTGTCGGCCTCATCCACCTCGCCGACGAGATGGCCGACGAGCTCTCCCCCCAGCACCGCGAGCTCATCAGCGCCCTCCTCACCAACCTCGAGGCCGTTGCCGGCTCCTCCGACAAGCAGAGTGTCAGGATCATTCGCGCTGCCTGCGGCGCCCTCGACTCCCTCATTGGCGAGGGTCTCGACGACGAGCTGATCAAGGAATTCGGCCCCAAGCTGATTGTCCCCATGGGCAAGCTCCTCGGCCACGAGGACTTCGCCGTCAAGGCCGCCGCCGCTGGTGCCATTGGCGCCATTGCTTCCGCCCTCGGCGGCGAGCAGTTCAAGCCCTACTTCAAGGAGGTCATGGGCGCACTCGGCCAGTACGTCACCATCAAGGACAGCGAGGAGGCCCTCGCTCTCCGCTCGTCCGTCTGCGACTCCATGGGCCGCATCGCCGACGCCGTCGGCGCCCAGGAGTTCCAGCCCTACGTCATGGACCTCATGAAGGCCAGCGAGGAGGCTCTCAGCCTCGACAACGCCCGCCTCAAGGAGACCAGCTTCATCCTCTGGGCCTCCCTGTCCAAGGTCTACGGCAGCGAGTTTGCCCACTTCCTTCCCGGCGTCTTCAAGGGTCTCTTCGACTGCCTCGAGCTCGAGGAGGAGTCCGTCTCTATTCCCGGCCTCAAGGAGGAGGACATCCCCGAGGGTCTGCTGCTCTCCGGCGGCAAGAAACTCAACTTCAAGGCCGTCGACGAGGACGACGAGGAGGGCATGGACGAGGACGAGGACTGGGAGGACCTCGAGGACTTCGCCGGTGTCACCGCCGTCGCTCTCGAGCAGGAGATCGCCCTCGAGGTTCTCGGCGACGTCATCACCCACTCGTGCGGCGCCGAAGCCATCAGGCAGTATCTCGGCGACGCCATGGGCAAGGTCTCCCCTCTTGCCGAGCACCCATACGACGGTGCCCGCAAGGCCGCCATCTCCACCCTCTGGCGCTCCTACGCCCGCGTCTGGCAGCTCTTTGAGGAGTCGACAGGCACCAAGTGGCAGGCTGGTTTCCCTCCCAAGCAGCAGCCCGACGAGGTCATCCTCAACCTCGGCCAGATGGTCGTTGAAGCCACCAAGGGCGTCTGGCAAGAGGACACGGAACGGTACGTCTCACACAGCTTTCCATTTCTCTCCCCCCTCTCTATTCCCCCCCCCCCCCCGCCCTCAAAGGATGAGTAACTCGCGTTATACCCAGCTCACTCAGACGCACACAATGTGTGCGGTTGCTGAGAACACGTTTGATCATGTCTGACCCATTGGGCAACTTCATGTTTTTTGTCATGGCTACTTTTGTTGGGACACTCGTACTAACGATTTACTCCCAGGAGCGTCATCACCGAGATCAACCGCAACGTCGCCGCCACCCTCAAGGCTTGCGGCCCCTCCATCCTCACCCATGATGACCTGCTCAAGGAGTGCATCACCATCCTGGGCACCCTCATCACCCGCTCCCACCCCTGCCAGCAGGACCTCGGCGACGAGGAGGAGGAGCAGGAGGCCGAGGGCTCTTCCGAGTTCGACTGGCTCGTCATCGACACCGCCCTCGACGTCGTCCTCGGCCTCGCCACCGCTCTTGGCGGCGACTTCGCCGAGATGTGGAAGATCTTTGAGAAGCCCATCCTCAAGTTCGCCAGCTCCCAGGAGGCCCTCGAGCGCTCGACCGCCGTCGGCGTCATCGCCGAGGCCATCAAGTACATGGGCGAGGCCGTCACCCCCTTCACCGACTCCCTCCTGCCCGTCCTCGCCCACCGCCTGACCGACCCCGACTCCCTCGCCAAGTCCAACGCCGCCTACGCCATCGGCCAGCTCATCTTCAACTCCCAGTCCACCGACAAGACCATCCCCCAGTACCCGACCGTCCTGGAGAAGCTCGAGCCCCTGCTGCAGGTCAAGGAGTCCCGCATGGTCGATAACGTCTCTGGCTGCATCTCCCGCATGATCCTCCGCAACCCCAACCCTGAGTTCATCGAGCGCGTCCTGCCTGCCGTTGTCGCCGTCCTGCCCCTCCAGGAGGACTACGAGGAGAACGCCCCCATCTACCAGGCCATCGCCAAGCTGTACGACCAGCAGAACCCCACCGTCGTCAACCTCACCCCCAAGATCCTGCCCATCCTGCAGTCCGTCCTCAGCCCCCCCGAGGAGCAGCTCGAGCCCGAGACCCGCCAGCTGGTCCAGAAGCTTGTTTCTCTGCTTCACTAGATCCGTCGGTCATGTGTGCTGGAGAGAGAGAGAGAGGGAAGAGGGAGAAAGATATGGCGGATGGAGAAAAGTTTTGTGTTGCCCCAAGGGGCTCTAATGAGTGATGAGTGGACGAGACCCCATTTTTAACAGTCTGTAGATAGGTTCATAGACTTACCAGGGTAGACAGACACCCCTGGATGATTCCCAATGCTCTATCAACTTTTTCATGTTCCAAATGTGTTGCCTATCCCTATATGGAGCAAGCTCGTTATGCTGATGTTTGCTCGTTTGCCTGACGGGGGATCCCTTGGCAACATGGCCGTTATGCGTTCTGAACATGTTCAGTCTCCCGAACCTTTGTGCCTGTTTCGTTTGTCCTGTCCTCCCCCTGAACTGCGATATAGCTCCTGTGGTACGTTATCAGACCGTTCAAGTCGATGGTAAGTTACCTCTGCAGTGATGTTTTAATTTAGACAAACAACTCGCATTGTAGAATCTCCCGACTGGTACTTTCCTGAATGCAGGCAGAACAAGTCACCTCCTTTCCGACCCGTCTGGAAACACCTAACTAGGGTGTACGTCTACGTAATACCGGCAGCATCGCCGAGCAGTCCCCGGAACGTGACTTAATCATCAAGAGCGATCATATGACCTTGCTGCAAAGTAGATTCGGCCTTGGCGGCATTCTAGTCAAGGGCATTAACACATTCCGCTCACATCCGCGCCCGCCAAGCCCTCCCCCCCCTCAAATGAGCGCCTTCTCCCGGTCGCTCAACTCCCCGGCGTCCGCGCCGGTCCTGAGGAGCGTCTCCTCGGCCAGCTCGGCCCCGCTCCCCTCGCCGAAGAGCCTCCACTGCGCGGGGGCCGAGACGCCGAAGAAGACGGCGGAGAGGACCCTCAGCGCGCGCAGCGGGCGCCCGCTCGTGAAGACGCGGCCGAGGAGCCCCCGCAGCGACGGGGCGGCCCCGAGCGGCGCCAGCAGGCCGTCGACGTAGCGCACGAACTCGACCGACACGGCGTGCCTGTCCGAGTCGACGAAGTGGCGCGCCTGCCAGCCGCGGAAGGCGCGGACGTCCCGCGTCATCTCCTCCTCGCCCGGGAGCCGCACCGCGCCCGCGACGACGGCCGCGACGAACCGCGCCTGCGCCTCGGCGACCGCGTTGGCGGGCCCGGCCAGCTCCGTCTGCCCCAGGACGTAGAGGCCCTCGCACCGCGGCGGGACGACCATCTTGTACAGGTCCACGCGCCCGTCCAGGCTCGCCGTCGCGCCGGCGGGCAGGTGCGGCTGGTCGGCGACGCGGTACCCCGTGGCGAGGATCACCGCGTCGGCGTCGACGGCGGTCCCGTCCGCAAGGAGGACGCCCGTCTCGGTGAAGGACGCGATCGTCGACCGGCGGAGCGCGATCACGCCCGTCTGCAGCTTCTCCACGAAGTCGCTCCTGATGGAGACGTTCTGGCTGGTGATGCCGTGGTCCGGCCGCAGCTCCGCCGGCATCTCGCCGGCGGCGTGGCGGAGGATCACCTGGAAGAGATACTCCTGCACGCTTGCCGGGAGCCACGTCTGGCTGGCGCGGCCTATCGCAGGAAAGTCAGCGGCCAGTACGCCCTCGTTCGACGGGGTCATGCGGCGGGGGCGAGGGTGCCACGGTGTGGGCGAGACTTACTATCCCACGCCTCGGCCGGCTTCCCGAGGATGAACCGGGGGAGAATCCACCCGCCGCGGCGGCTGACGACGGTGAGCTCTTTGGCCAGGGGGGCGATCTCGCACGCGATGTCGACGGCGGACGACCCCAGCCCGACGACCACGACCTTCTTGCCCTCGTAGGCGCTCGGGGACCGGTAGCAATGGCTGTGCAGCACCTCGCCCTTGAACCGATCCCTCCCTTCGTATTCGGGGACGACGGGCTTGCCCGAGAGCCCGGTCGCGGACACGACCGCGTCGAACACCAGGACCTCTTCTTCTCCGTGATCGTCTCCCGGACTGCCGCCGCCGCGCACTCTGACCTCCCACCCGCCGCCCTCGCGAGGCACGCACCCGACCACCGAAGCGTTGAACCGGACATGCTTCTCCAGGTCGAAGTGCGCGGCGTATTCGTTCAGGTACCTCAGGTGCAGCCTGTGAGGGTAGTATATCGGGTACCGCGCCGGGTCGACGGGGAAGTCGCTGAAGCCCGAGGTGGACCGCGAGGAGTTGAGGACGACGCCGGCGTAGACGGACGAGTGGGTGTCCGCCGTCGGCGCCGGGTCGTAGAGCCACTGGCCTCCCAGGGCCTGGGACCTCTCGAAACACTGCACCGCCAGCCCGGCGGCGACGCATTCCTTGATCGCCGCGAGACCGCTAGGGCCTGGATTGGCGCGGGGGGGCGTTTTTAGTGTCCTGGCTTTTTCTCTCGGGGCTCGGGGGGCCGGGTTGAAACTTACCTGCGCCGATGATGGCGACGCGCTTGCCTTGCGATGCCATTTGCGCCCGTGATAGAGTGTACAGAGTGAAACGAACCCAGAAGAGGCGGACATTCTCGCGGAGGGTCGTTGGGCTATATCACGTAAGACGAACTGACTTGTTCTGGAAGGATTGCTGACAGGAGTGCCTTGCATTCGCGCTATCACAATCTGGCGTTTACTGCCTGCTTGACAGGAGAAGACGCATCAAATGGTGACAGGCGTCCACCTACGCAATCTTACCTCTTGTCAATGGAAAAGGGGCTGAGCGGTTCTGGCGGCCCAATAAAGGTGGTTGAAAGACGACCAGATTTTGACAAGTCAAAAAGCTTGTCCAGAGCAAGCAAAGAGCAGTTGATGGTAATCTTTACGATAAGCCTGTGGTGACACTCTCCTCATCCCCGACATCCCGCAGTTTGCTGAAGATCAAGTACGCCTTCGCCCGAGGTACACCACGTTGTGTTCAACATCCCTTCAAGGCGCCTTCGGTTCGGATTGGAGGTTGGGGCCCGGGTCCCGGGTACCGGGCATGTTGCACCGAGACACATCAAACATCCGAACCGGGCCCCTCGACGGATATGGGCTCCACTCCCCGGACCGACAGTCCAGAGCCGTGGCTCCACATTCTGAACGGGCCTCGGTCGCGTTTCGCGATACGACAAAGAACACTCCCCATGACGGCTTGGCGCATCCGGGGACCCAAGAGCGTAGATCGGGTTTCGTCATCAGAGCTGGACAGAATAAACGAGCTCCCCGTCTCCCAAGTGAGCGTCATCAGCGCATCAGGTTGACGACGTACGTTGGTGGCCGAGGCAGTGTGAGACGGGCAGTCTCAGTTTGACACCCAGCTTTTCCCGAGTACTTCGCGGTGTGCGTAAGTAGATGGGATGGAGGACTTGCTCCGCCTCGAAACAACTTGCAGACCGGGGGGGGGGGGGGGGGGGG
>JASUDE010000036.1:0-100076 GCA_034509685.1 Colletotrichum cereale | reverse complement strand
CGAGCCCTTGGACTTTATCGATCGCGATTCTGTGTTGATCGTTAACGTGGCAACGTGGAACCCGTCAGACGATCCCTCGGAGGTGCACCTCCAGGACGTTTCTTTTCCACCACCCAAAGGAGAAGAGACTACCGTAGCCCCACTGGGGCCAAGCCTCAAAGGTGATATCCAAAACTTTGTTTCACGCCGCACCGGCTTTGTTCCACTCCGACATCGTCGTATCCCCCTTCCCGGGTTTCCCTCGCGCTCGTGGAGCCAGGCTCGACGCGCGATGCACACGGAGATAAGCCTAAGTCACGCTAACGCTTGCGCCCTTTCCGTCCACAGACTAACAAGAGCAGAAAAACAAAGGGGAGGGGGCGAACAGGTTTGCTTTCCACAACGCTGTTCCCTCCCTACGTGAGGCATCGAAACAATGCCCAGACGGACAAGGACACCGGAGTGTTTACCGCAGCATTCGGCGTGGAGCTCCTCTTCAATGTTTGAATACGAGTCCTCGGTGCACAGAACGGCCGTCTGGGTCGAGACGCGGAGTTTTGAGTCTGTACTCTATACTCTCTACGTGCGCCGATCGCCTCCGCCACGGAGCGCAGGAAAGAGTGTATCCATCTCATGTCGGCTTTTCGCTTCCGAGTGGGAGGGAATAGTGCTTACCTGACATAGAGTGGCTTACATGTATGCATATGCACCTCTCCGTTGTTCTGGCACTCGCTCATTTTTGGTTCAACCCATCTCTCCCCCCCTCTGAGACAGTCTCCCCCCTTCCCTTCCGCACTTTCTTTTCTCGTTCAACTTCTTGCTCCCTCCCTTATCTCTGTTGTCTCTACTCCCCGCGCAGGTGAGGCTGCACTTTGGTAATGTGCCAATCAGACCGGATACTAGGCGAATGATGTCTGTCAACGTGCAAATCGTTCCGGGGGGGGCTGAGCTCAGCCGTATTTAAACAGGCAACAGAGCGAGAGAGACAGAGAGACAGAGAGAGAGAGAGAGAGAAAGAGAGACATCTCACTTCAGCGGTTAGGCGAATTGCGGAGACTTTCGACCCCGTCCTCGCTCGCGGGAACACGCCATTGGGGGAAGAGAAAAAAGAAACTATACAGCAAGGGGAGGCGAAATCTCTGCACACACGAGAGAGATTGAAGGGGGGGGGGAAGGGACCATGGGGTGAACTGTCGTGGCGCGTATACGTGCATTGCATATGCATGCACGTAGATAGTAGTGACAGCATATGTTTTTTGTTTTGTTTTTTTTACCTTCACCAACAGATTGATCTTCGTCATACAGCATCAACGCTGTAGCACCTCGCCCTCCAACCCCCCTTCTCTCTCTCTCTCTCTCTTATTCCTCTAGCCTCATTGCTGCTGTCACAGTCCACAAAACGCGTCATGACGCTCTGGCCTCGACCGATACCTAGAGGAAGCCTTGCGGATGGAAAGGGAGGGGCGGGAAGAAAGGACTCATGGGGTAACACAGCTTCGCCCGCTGGCCGCAAGGATCACGACGTTTTGTGCAACCAACGCATAAAAACGGCCGGAGCATAGGGGTACCCGTACTATATGTGAGAGATGCCAACCGTTTGTGGTACAGGATGGTTGAGCACGAAGCTTGTGGCGTCGTACGGCCTCAGGATGGGGGTGACAAGGTTTGTTCACGGCAGTTTATTTCCACATGACTTTGATGCGTCAAGTAGGTAGATCATGACAAGCATACTGAGACGTACAGCAGGCCATCACCGAAATTCAGGTATAGACAGAACAAAAAGCACGAGGCACAATGAGAGTGGTGTAAATGTTCATTATCGATTGATTGATTACTGCATGTGTTCTGAATATGTGACAGTCAGGAAAGATAAGAGATTTTTGTCCAAAAAAAGGAATGCCTCGCGCAAAAAAAGGGAATAAGTCGCAAACCAGATGATGATTGGTCATGAATCACAATCGCACGCAAATGCCGCCCCGCGCCGTGCCGTGCCCCCATCTCTAGTCAGGTACTCCAACCCCCCTCCAAATTACACCGATTAAGGAAATGTTTTTCCGGGAGTTCTGGATATGCGCTGTGGAGGTTCCCATGCCTTTTGCTCGTTTAGGCATAGTTGACGTACTGTTGAGGTGTGACGGGCCAGGCGTCGATGCCGTCCTGGATGATGACGGCCATGCCTCCCATGATGTGGTTCTGGATGTGGCAGTGGAGCAACCAGGGGCCGGGGTTGTCAACGAGGTACCTCACGGCCATCCATGTAGGGTCGCTGATAGCGTTGGGGGTCGCGAAACCATCCCTGCGGGGGGGATCGATCAGGTTCCAGCCGGTGCTGTTGGCAGCGACGGCCTCTTCGATGGAGTTCCAGGTGAAGTTGCCGTGACCCGAGCCAAGCAGATACATCTTGTTACCGTGCTTGTGGATAGGGTGAGGGGGCTGCGGCGAGTTGACGACCTGGAAGACCATGTCAACCCAGGTGCCGTTCTTGGTCGAGACGATGGTAGGGTCGTTCTCATTGGCCTGGACACCGAAAAGGACCGGGGTGTCGTTCTCGTAGTCCGCGGGGAGGAGGACGGTCTCGTTCAGGGCCCAGTAGTAAGAACCGCCCGAAACGTGCATGTCAAACTTGTGGAGGACGTCGCCGTTGCGGGGGATGGAAATGGGCGGGTAAGGCTTAGCGGCGGCCTGGCGGAAAACGCGGACGTCGCGGGAGACCGGCTGGCCGTTGTCGCGAACCCAAGGGGCGGAGGGGACGACCTGGGGCTCAGGCTGACCCTTCTCGCGCCACTGGAGGAGAGCGGTACCGCTCAGCATCTGGGTAGCGATCACGGAGGCGGAGCGGATGGTGAAGTCGCCCTGCTGCTTGTACTTGACGAGGACGGAGTAGCGGTCGCCGTTGGTGACGGGGATGGCCTCGACCTCCTGGGGGAGGACGTAGGCACCATCCATGGCGTAAACCCACATGGAGTGGTTGTCGATGGAGAACATGGCGGTGTGGAGGTGGTAGGCGCCGATGATGTCGAAAGCAACCCACTTCTCAGTGTCGCAGTTGCTCTTCTCAACCTTGAAGGTCTCCTGTCCGCCACTGCTGGGCTGGCAGCCATCGAAGACACCGGGAGGAACCTTGCTCAGGTCTCCCTGGCCGCGGGCGACGATAGCAGCGGGGATACAGCTGTGTGGTGTCAGTTGGGTTGTCAACCAAGCCTTTGCAGTTTCACTTACGCCTTGTCAGTCATCCTTGAGCCAGCGACGTTGGCCAGAACATCCTTCCTCTCCTGGGTCAAGAGAGCATCGATTTCCTCGGGTGTGCGGCAAGTGACGCTGCCCTTTCCGTTGAACAGGAACGAGTCGTAGCAGGAGAACTGGATTTCGGCAGCCTTGGACAGCTTGTGGGCCTCCTCGGAGATCATGTGGCGGTGGTCAGAGAGGATAAGCGGGACGACCTTCTTCTCGGCCTTCTCCATGGCGTTGATGGCGGCACCGTCGCTGGAGATCAGGCTGAAGGGCTTCTGGTGGGAGGGGGCAGCGTGAATAGTGAGGGGGCCGTAGAGACCATCCTCGATGAGGCCCTCGAAGTGGGCGTGGTACCAGTAGGCACCGTACTGGGTGGCCTTCCACTGGTACTCAAAACTACCACCGGGCTGGATAGGGCGCTGGGTAAGGCCAGGGACGCCATCGGAGTAGGCGGTGTTCTTCTGCTCGATACCTGATTTGAAAGATCAGTCATGAGCTATCATTTGGAGCCGGTATGCGTCGGGACTTACCGTGATAGTGGACGGTGGCGGGGTAGGGGAGGTTGTTCTGGACCTTGATGGTCACGTCGTCTCCCTCGGTGACCTCAATCCTGGGGCCGGTGAACTGGCCGTTGACCAGAATCATCTTCCGCGCGAATCCATCGGGGGAGGCCGTCTCCCAAGTAAGGTCCAACTCAAAGTTGCGGGACTCGGCGATGGCTCCCAGCGCCAGGGCCAGGGTCGGAACAAGGTAGCGTAATACAGACATGTTGGCAGCTGCGAGAGCGAAGGAAACTTGAAAGAGTGAATGAATTGGATCTCAGACTGGGATCCAAAAGGGTAAGTGAGCTGGTGTCCTCTCTCCAAAAAAGATTGGTGAAGGACGGAGGACGATCATGATATATAGGGAAGAGACACATGCACTGCATTCGCCTCTCCTTGGTCCGCCGCCAGCCAAGAGGGGGCACAAGGCAAGGGTGATGCGCCGTCCGCCATGGCGCGGTCCTTTGCGTTGGGAGGTATCCGAGAATGGTCGAAGACCAGGGGTGGCCAAGTGCCGTAGTGCAGGAGAAGATACACCTCCTCGCAGGTCCAGCTGCAATCTCAAGGCTCACAGACTAGACCCTTAGACCCAATCAAGTCGAGTCATTTGTCGTTCTAGTCGCGGGAGGTGGGTTAGTCTGGGTCAAAGCCATGAACTCCATCGACATCTTAGCCACGTTGTAACCCACCGTCGCCATCATGATGCGGCGCGAGTTCGTTTCTAGTTCCTCCTGTCTCTGCTCTCCAAATCTCTTTGACTCTCTGCGCAGCTAACGCTGGACCTGGTGTCCGAGGGCCCGTGTTTTTTTTTTTTTTGCCTCTGCGCGAGGCGCGTCGAGCTAGACATTCAAAGTGGATAAAAGAGAGAGAGGAGAGATGGTGTGTTTGAGTAAAATAGAGGATCAAGCTGGAGTGGATGATGTCAGCACACCAGAGAACCACACCAAAAGGCAGGCAAAAGCAAATACAACAGAGGCAGAGAGAGACTATTAGACGCGGCCGCAAAGCCAGGTACTTCGCCCCCTGACATAATCCCCAAGATCCTGGTCGGCGATCGCCTCGCGGTCTACCGTTATTGGTTGTGGCAGTCCGCAACGTCCCTCTGAGCTCAAGGTATGCCAAGCACAAAAGACCAACAAAAAAGCATTCAACGCCAAGCAGTGGATTGACCCCCCCTCTCTCTCTACCCAAGATGAGCCAGGATAGGGATAAGAGATGAAGAGAGAGAGAGAGAGAGAGAGGCCTAATGTGACTTCCAGCGTGTGGGTGTGCACACTTTCAATGTTGGCGCAACGCCAATGTAAGCCCGTCCGGCCGCTATACCGACTTGCAATTTCAGGAGCCCCGGCAATCGCAATGGTCAGACAAGTGGCTTGAGCTGGACTAGCCGTCGTTGAAATTGATCGGGCGCGCGGACCGTCTTAGTGCTTCCTCGGCGAGGCAAGGCTGGACTCAAGTGCCAGGCACCATCAATGCCTTTTGCCCATCAAAATAGACAGTCCCATACGGATACCAAGAAGCGGAAGCTCGATGCGCCACACCATAACGCTCCTCCTGAACCTCAGGACCCCTTCCCGCCCCCAGTCCAGCCCTCTCGACGTCCATGCACAATGCACAACTTGCATCGCCGTTCCGCCTCCTCTATTTCCGGCGACCGACCAAATGCTGGGCGAGCTAGGAAACTTCCATTCTCAATCTCGCTCTCGCCCCCGGGACCCCGCCAGTTCAGCGATGCTGCCAAATCTGCATCCTTCCGTCCGCCACCGCCCATAGACTCGGCCGGATGACGCCAGAGACGCTGCTCGCAACCACAAGGTGACTCGCCAGATTAATCACCTTAAGTCAGGCTTGTACGCTTGTCTTGTGAAAATTGGCAAGGGCTGAGACGCGAGAGTCGTTGATAGGAGTGGCAACCGCGACAAGAAGCCTTCGTGGAGGCGCACGCACCTGTGTTACTAAAAGAACGATCAAGACAGTCGGGTCTTGACCGCAAGATTTCCATTTGCCGAAACCTTCTGACCGAGGCTGTGTTGGGTGTGGTCTGGTGTTTCGACGAGCGGGAAACACCCGCTGCTTCTCCAGACTGCCGGGAACTGAGGCTTCGACGACGGACGCGTCGCCCCGTGCCCAAACCGTTCGAGTAGCATTTTGCCTTTTCTCTCGCACCCCAGAGAACGTCCATAGTATGCGCGGAGTGGGTGGTAGTACAATGCCATCCCGTTACACCACCCAGCCAGCTCTTTTACGTGATGCGGCCGGTGCGAGGTAAACTCCGGACGACGTTGTCACGGCCCCTCCTATCGGATATGTCCCTCTCGGCGAGGCACATAACCCTTGTTGCACCGACATTTTGGCTCCTCCAGACCGTCCGATCAGAGTTCATCCGATCAAACAGTCCATCTCAGCCTCATGATGCTACCTTGCGTTCCCCGTACTCTGTTGAACCAGTCCACCGTGAGCATTTGTTCACGATGCAAGGTTCAGTGTGCGGGGAGTAACCATCATGTAACGTAGACTTTGTCATCTGGAGACTTCCTGTTGATTGGTTTGAAAAGGTGAACAGGCCGGGCTGATTTCTTGAAGGACAAAATCTCAACAATGCTCCCAACACGGGTTCGAAGAGATATGGTATTCAGGCCAATTTGGGAGCCACTCATCCCCACCAGAGTCGATTTTTGGGTTCGTCTTGGAGAGAACCTCGAAAGCCGTTCTGCCAGATCTCACCAGCCTCCATCGACGAACAGTCTTTCCATCTGAGAGGACCTCCTGATAGATATCCGTGTCCTAGCATGGATACAGGCTTGGCAGGCTCTTGCCGTTGGCCAGGTGTTCCGAATACACCACATCCAGGAAACAAGCCTGGATACAGTTCCAGATGTTGAATTGGAGTGGCGTTGTTATTCGAATGACGACGACCGTGCGTCTGGGGAGAGGCATCAGAGAAGAGTGGCAATTATTCTGCAGGGCAAGAGTCCCCTCTTCCCTCTTTGCGTCTATGCCGCTGACCAATGCCTTCGAACACATGGTGCTCATCGTTCGTTAACGGATAGAGGCGCTTATTGGAATGTGACAGAGTTGCCGCCCGAGCGCGCTCTACGGCCTTCGAGCCAAGCTAGCTCCGTTGTTCCCGGATGCCGAGATTCCCGTGATGGTTGGGGGAAAAACCCTGGAGGCAGGTCTGCGGGATACCGGGCAGTGATCTTCTGGAAGGCAACTTGAACAAGACGATCGACTACAAGCCCCCAGCCATGGGGCGGCCGCCGAAGCTTGCAGGTTAAGGGGGGGCAGCAATGCGAGGTGCACCGACGAAGCTGGACTCCTCGACCAGTTAGTGCGTTCGAGGCTTAGCTCGTTTAGTGCCAGTGAAGATAGTATTGTTTGCCACCTGCCGCGATGAAAGTTTTGATTGCGTTGCCTCATTCTGCGTTCACGAGTCCGCTTTGTTGTATATTCGCGATGGTCTGCCGACAACGAATGTGGCTCGACTGCCAAAGTAATCACCACCCACGTACTCGGGACGTGTTCGTCTTGGCCCGAGGCTAGGCATCTCTAATGGCGGTTCCATCTGAAGGCTGACGGCCAAAGGCCTTTCCAGACAAGCCAACCCAGCCAAGGCGCCGAAGGACAGCAGTCCTTCTACCATTGGATAGTGGTTGTTTGACCCGTCTGGCCAAAATCGGATCGAGGATGACCTCATCCTGCTCCCAGGTGGCTAATTGCTCGCAATTGTGTGCCTTGTTCGCCACGATCCCAGTAGTAATTCGTGGGGGGAACAACCTGTCGAAGAGGAAACAGAGAACGGTCTTTCTGGATGACCTAGCTCTGAGCACACATACGTGGCGATGACGATACGAAGAGACGGAATATCAGTATCAGCCTCGCCTGAAATTACACAGCCCGTGGCCTCTCTAAGGTCGGGGGTATCACTTGGCTGGCTGATCTGGTCAACGCTGGTTGCCGCTCGACCCGTTGAATGACTGCTACACCGAGCGTCGATGCATGGCTCGAGAGCTCAGACTCAATGAACCGTGCTGACCGTCGACAAATCCGTAGGTCGATATCCGTCTGCTTGATTGCAGAGGCTGGTAATGCGAAGGCTATCCACAGCTGCAAGCTAGAAGCTTCAAGGCATCACGAAGCAGCAGGGCTGAGGAGGGTTTGACTTCCCCGACACGAGGCCAAGCGGCTAGAGTGACCGCAGCCACAGTGCCAGCCACGTAAATGGCCATATCACGTTAAGCTGCAGCGTGATACCTCCAACAACCGTTCAAAAGGTCCGCCAGCCGCTTCATGATGCCGGTCGGCGAGGTTGGCAAGTGCAGCAGACGTAGTGCCTTGGTTTGATGGGGAAGCCCGACAGTGAGCGACGGTAAGCTGGACAGAAGTGGGAGGAGGTCGTCATCTCCAAGGTCGCCTCCTGAGACGTCGTATGTCTTCCTGCGTGCCGAATCAGCCACGGTCACTGGCCTTGGCGCCATCATTAAGGGGACGTACTGCGCATCCCAGGACCAACTCGTATCGACCCGCGAGAGGGCCCTTTAGCTTATTTCTATTTTCGAAATGAAGGTTGGGTAGAGAGAGCTCTGTTCGGATGGCGGCGCCTTCAATACTCAATCGAGAGTAGGGCTTGAGGGAGAAGGTCGAGGGGGGTGGCGTCAGTGAAGGTGAAGGAAAGGAAATTGGTCATTTGTAGTGCAAGTGCGGCCAAAACCGGTGAAATTGCACTCCTGCCCGCTGTCGACCCAGACCGGTGGGCACGTGCGCACCTGCTTGCTTGTTCTAGACTCTCACTTCCAACGGACGTAACTTTCCTCCTTCGGTGACTAGGACGAAGTGGAAGTGACTGTTTGGTAATTACCTTATGTCTGGCAAGTCACATCAAAAACATGCATCTGCCGCTACTTCCAAGTACATGTTTTCTTTCAACTCGAACTTCCTGAGAGGGTTCCGAGCCCACTTCCACTTGTTTTTGAGAGTGCAGTGAGAGTTGTAATGACTCAACACCTTTGACCCATTGGGACCGAAAGTGGACTTGATACCTAAAATATTGGAGATGAAAATTGCTTCTAAATGCAGGTACTTCTCAAGGCCGGATATCTACTCCCAATTTGGCATCGTCTAGGTCATGTGTTTACCCTGAGTAGGTATTAAACCACGCGGTGCACAGCAAAACTTCACATCACGTTCAAGAACGTGTCGAATGTCCGACTAGAACGGACAAATTATAATTCCAGATGATATATATATATATATATATAGTAAGGTCGTTTGAGACTGTTATTGCTAGTATAGAAGGGGAAAAAAACCTAATATATATATATATAGATAATATCATTTAAGATGCAAATTCTTGAAATACTTTTTGCAGTTTTCTACATCCATGAACTTTGTGGGCATCTCGAACTGCTCTAAGATCAGCCTATGATTTTCATCGGAATGTAACAACGCAAACTGATGTCCTCTGTTTCTCTATATGCACTATAAGTAAAAAGAGGTGCGAGATCACCCAGTTGTTGACCATGAAAGCCTGATTTACTTTTATCGGAACAAAAGCCTATACGAACAACTGAGACGCTTTGCTGGCAGAGATTCCTTCAGTCAGCATGCCAGTATTTCGTGGAGTAGAAGCTCAGTCGTACTGATTCCGGCCCTGCCCTTGCCGAGAAAAGCGTTCACGTCGGTCAAAAAAGTACAGCCAATCTCGTCAGACTTAACTTTGTTCTATATCTTCAACGCGGTGACAGATCCCACTGCTGTATCATTTCTGACAACAACTATATTTCACGCGGGGATGTATCAGGGTTCTCGGGTATGTAGTTTTCATTCGAATTATGGTTGCGAGAAATGTATTGGCAGAAACTATCGATGACTTGTGTGAACCAGCCATCTAGATTGCAGTTACCGGCATGGTGTAAGCTGTCGCGATTTAGAGCACACAGCAGGGTATGGGATAATAGGGGTGGAAACATATTTAATTATAGGGAAATGCACATAGAAAATAGCGCTGTTATACATTTGCGAGTTAAGGGGAAACACGTTGTGATTGGTATGTAACGACCCTGATGAGTTTCTTTAATTGAGGTTCTCGTGATATAAGTAATATATTATAGATACTTGGACTACTGTCGAGGAACGGGGAAGGCAAGAGGTGAAGGACTCATGACATGATATGGAATGTGTCGTTACGCAAGCAACGAAACATGATGAGTTTCTGTACAACCCAAAGGGCAGCCTTTACATCTTCAAGCACTACCTCCAATTTAAGCACTACGTAAACTCGTTTTACCATCATGTATTTGTCCATATATTGTCCGCCATCATGTAGAATAATCTACCTTACCTAGAACGAAGATACCACACACATATCACGAATTTCTTAGTACCACAACCTGGCTATACTATTGGGAATGTGGAACACATGCTCACGACAATAGTCATCGGCCGCTTCTGATCCTTGTATCAGTAATCGAATACACGCAGTGTTACTATTATGTGTCCAAATTCCAACGAAAGCATCCCGTGCTCGTTGGAAATACTATCCATCAGGGGCCAGACAAAAGCCCGCTTCGGATAACGCATTTTCGTCTATATCAAACACGTGACTCCCACGTCGTCAAAGAAGCCGACTACGACACCTGATGGGTAGCCTTCCAGGCCGCACCTCTGCTCCTATGGCGCGCTCCCCAAGCAGAGGGATATCCGAAATGCCGGCAGCTTCTTACCGCGGACTGCGTTCAACTGCCTCGTTCCCAAGATGTTTGCCCGCGTGTCTTAACACTCCAACTAGGTAGACATCAATTAATCCCTCTTCATGGAGGAAGTATCTGACATGAACCTGGGCAGATCTCGCGAGTCACCACCACCATCACCGGGCACCTCCCCGCTCTCTTGGAACTGACCTGGAGCCTCTCCATCGACCATCATTGTCAAGGGAACACGAAGAGGACGTCCCGAAGCTTACACCGATGTGAGGCACGCAGACGAACGTCGACCGTGACGGGGCCCTCTCCCCCAAGTCCGAGGGGAAGAATGACGCATCGCAGATGTGGGTGCTAGACTCCAACCCTTAGAGCATAGGGGGGGACCAAGACAGATTGGGCAGGGGCTCCGCCGGCAACGATGACAAGGAAGAAACGAACCGCGCAGCATGAGATCAGATAGTGACGAGAAACATACGATTTTGAGACTGCGAGTGATAACATCTTACCGATCGAGAAAACCCCAAAACTCTCTTTCGACAGCATATGAGAGACGACGAACAAGACGAGCGACGGCGGCTCGTCCTCAACCGCACCCGCTACACGTCACACACGAGAGGCCGATGTCATCTTGATTATGGTGTGCCGGGTCATCCACATACGTCCTTCATGGATTGTATCGAACGAGGAGGAATGGACCCGAAAGCAGGGCAGGGACCATGAACACTGCGAGAGACCAAGAGTTGGGGCGGTGTTCGTCTCAGTGCCTTCCCCTGGTTTCATCGGCAATTATCCGTTCACCTCCTCTAGGCTGCCTACCTGGTATTCGAGAAGTCGTTGCTGACCAGCCCGCGCAGGTTTTGAGGAGCGTCGAGCGCGACCGCGCAGCGTCGATGACGATGGGTGTTTTCGAGCTGTATGAAGCGTAGGAGTATGCTTGCACCCCCCTCGGCTTCTCTTTACCAAAACCAGGAGAAGCCATTCGGACCCGCGGAAACCACAAGCATCACCGTCACCCGGGAAGGTCCCGCGATCCGTGCCTAGATGGGAAGGTTTTACGAGCAACAAACCGGATACGTGCGGGTCCTCGAGCTCTCGTGCTACATATCTTGTCAAAGGGTAGACCTCGCCCGTTTAGATCCGGGTCATGGATCCAAGACATCAGACGACCTGCTTCCGATCCCCCGGCCCCAGCTCCCCCACCCCCGCCCCGACGTAATATCGTCCCGACTTCGCGTAACCCCCACCCACCTTCCCACTCCCTTCCTTGCCGTCCCCCTCCTCCGGGACCCGCTCCCCCCAATCGCATCCGCAAAACCGGATGGGTAGGGTGTGAAGCGTCACGATGACCCTCATACCCTCACACAGTCCGTACCGTTAGGTACTCGTCTCAAACATCGGCCGAAACCCGCGCTCCCGGAAAAACCTCCCTCATCGCCTCATCAACTCAATCCAAACTCTCCATCCCCCCATCACATCGGCCCAGTCATCCCATCTTGCGAAATCCTTGAACCCCCCCCCCCCTCCCCCTCCTCCTTTCATCGTCCGTCCGTCCTGAAACCTTTTTTTCGACCCGACGACGTCACCTCAGTCATCCCTCACCACAGCAGGGAAAAAAAGAAAGAAAGCGGACGCTGAGCCCTCTCACCACCCGACACCCTCGGAAACTCGTGTGCGACGACCTCGCAGCCGACAAGAGAAAACAAAGCGCATTCGCCCGCCAAGAAAAAGAAGGAAAAAAGAAGGGGGGAAAAGGACTGACGCGAAGAAACTGTAAAGAAAGAAAAAAAAGAATGCCCTTCCCCTCCAAGACGGCCCTCGTGACCGGTGCGACCTCGGGCATAGGCCTGGCCCTCGCGGAGCGCCTCGTCGCGAACGGCACCTTCGTCGTGGCCGTCGGCCGCCGCGGCGACCGCCTCGACGCCCTCGCCGCAGCCCACGGGCCCGGAAAGGTCGCCGCGGAGCCCTTTGACGTCACCGACCTCGGCGCCCTGCCGGGATGGGTCGAGAAGTGAGTCCCCTCCTCCTCCTCCTCCTCCTCTTCCTCCGTCCATCGCCGCGGTTCCCAATGAATAGCGCTCGGGATCGACTGACAAACCACCCACCCCCCCGCCCGCCAGGATGACATCAACCTACCCGACACTGGACACCATCATCCTCAACGCAGGCATCCAGCGCAGCGTCGACTTCACGGACCCGTCCGCCGTCTCCCTGCCGTCCGTGGCCGCGGAGCTCACCACAAACTACCTCGCCCCGGTGCACATGATCACCCTCTTCCTCCCCCACCTCCAGTCCCTCCGCCCATTCTCCTCCGCCGCCGCCGCCTCCATCATCCTCGTCTCCTCGGGCCTCGCCCTCGTCCCCATCCCCCGCTGCCCAAACTATTGCGCCACAAAGTCCGCCCTCCACTCTCTCGCCTGGTCCCTCCGCGCCCAGCTCGCCGGCCACGCGCCGTCGTCCCACATCCGGGTCGTCGAGGTCGTGCCCCCCGCCGTCCGGACCGAGCTGCACTCTAACCAGCCTGACCTCGTCGCCGCCGGCCAGGGCGACTTCGGCATGCCCCTGGACGCCTTCACCGAGGAGACGTGGGCGGCGTTGGAGAAGGCAGAGGAGGACGAGATCATTGTCGGGCCTGCCAGGGACTTTGCGCATGTCGAGACGGACAGGAAAATCATGTTTGACAAGATGGCCGAGTCGTTCAAGAAGGGCAACAAGGCTTGATGTCAAGACATACCGAGCCTTGATACGAGTGCTTATAGCTTTCATAGAAGTGTGATAGAATCATGTCATCAAGTCACCGATGGAACCAGAGTATTGGCTATCAATCTGTATTGTGCCAAATCCTAAGCTAACTACATTTCCTGTCCTGCCAGCCGCCATCATGATCGCCAATCTAGCCTTCCAGCAAGATCCGACGAAACGACTGCGTGTTGTGCGTGTTTTTCTTTTCTTTTCCCGATCTGTTGAAAGAACCTGCACGAGGACTGCAAATAGAAGACGAAAAGCAAGCGTCTCTCTCGCGCCCGGGCTCGTCCGCGTTCCATCTCAGGAAATTGGGTCGAAGCCCGCCGCGCAGAGACCAAAGTCCCATGCCCACAGCCGAGAAAGGGGAGCAGACCAAGCCTGGCCAAATCTTCCCCTGACCCCCTTTCCCCAATGGTATATCTTTCTCTCGAACCGTCCAAACCAAGACTACATGAGAGCCTCTAAGGTGTTGCTCGTCCAGAGTCAAGCGAGAAATATCAGTGAGAGGCTGTCGATACCTCGTTGACTTGGTTTAAGAATGTAAAAGAAGTGAAGATGAATTTGTAAGTCAACCAAGCTCGAATGCTGGAATGTGAAAAGAGCCGCCAAACCCCTTGGATAGTAAACACCGTGTGATTCGTAAGAACGCGCCTGTCCATCCAACCCATCGTTCAATTCTGCGGTCCAAGGGGTTCTAGGATCAACCCGCCCCTTGCGCAGGTCGTGAAAAGGAAAAGACATGGGTGCGTGCGCATAGTCGTCGTAACGTCAAGAGACAAAACATGTCTATGCCAGAATGCCGCTCTTGCGCTTCTCGGCGCTGGTCAGGACCAGCATGGGAGCCTTGCGCTGACCGTCCGTCACTTCGATTCCGGCACGCTGAGCCGAGTTCTTGAAGACGCTAGCGAAGCTGTTCTCGCCGCTCTCGTTGCTACCCACGCTGTCGAGGCTCTTGCGAGCCCTCTGGCGCGAGCTTGGGCGATCGGAGCCGATGGCACCCCAGCTGCCGTTGGTAGAGGTTCTTGAGCTAGGCAGAGAACAGTCGATGTCACCCGCCAGGCTGCCGGATCCGCTACGACCCGAATCAGACTCGTTATCGGTGATGGGGGAGCCAGACTCCTCCTCGGCGCTCTCGGACACAGGGCTCATGCTGCCGTTGGAGCTGCCAGTTCCCTTTCTGCGCTCCCGTCCAGCACGGACCAGGTTGTGTACGGCAGAACGACGAGTGCGGGTGGCAAAGTTCTTGCTACCCTCGTGCTTTGCAGTGGGCTTAGCCTTGAGCTCTTCGATAGAAGGAGGCCCACGGGGCTGGCGGACGGGGTGCTCTCCGGCACGTCCCTGACCAGGCCCATAGCCTCCGGACAGAGGGGTGAGCGGGAAAGAGGCCGTCTTAGGGCCAGCAGACTTGGGAGGCTCTTGGGAGGCCGAGAGGTTGGCCTGGTTACCGCTCAAGGCCAAAGACATGACCTTCTTATGGCCACGGCGGAAGGCGTTGGCCGACGGGGGAGGCAGGGGAGCGACCTCGGAGGGGGAATCGTAGCGCTTGGGGGGAGTCGATGTGCGGAACGGCGAGGCGTGGTTCTCGGGAGGCGGGGACACCTGGACGCGGGGCGCTTGCTGCTGCAGCATCTGTTGCTGCTGCTGCTGAGCAAGGGTAGCGTAGAGTTGAGCAATCTGAGCCTGCTGCTGGTCGTTCTGACCCTGGTCGACGTAAAAGCCCTGCTGGCGGGTGACGGGGTCGTAGTACGTGTAGACGTTCTGCTGCTGCTGAGTGGCCATCTGGCCCATCATGGACTGTTGGATGCTCTGGAGCTGCTGCTGTTGCTGGTACATGGCCAACTGCTGTTGCTGAATCTGCTGCTGGGCACCCTGCAAGTTGAGGCCCTGGAATTGCTGGGCAGCGGCCTGAACGCTAAGAAGCTGCTGCTGAAGGCGCTGCTGCTGCTGAGCAAGGTACATGTTGGTGGCAACCAGCTGAGCGTACAAGTTGGGATCCATCTGTTCCTGTTCGTCGAAGTGGATCTCGGGCGGCGCCAGAACCTGCTCGGCACTGTAGTGCTGGCTACTGGGGATGGACTGGTGGGCCTGCTGCTGCTGTTGCTGCGGCTGCTGAACATATTGCTGCTGCTGTTGCTGACCCGCGTACCGGGGCAACGCAGTCTTGGGCCCATTGTACTGGTTGTTCTGGGCTTGGGCGTACATGTTGTTGTTGTTGGGGTTCAGGTTGTTCCTCCCAAACGACTGGGTGGTGGGCGAAGCAACGTTGGCAGCCGAGAAGCCGGCCGCAGTAGCGGACTTGGGAGCGGTCCTGAGACCCGCAAGCAGGTGAGAGCGGCTTGTACGGGGAGTGGGAGCTCCGTTCTCGGCAGCGTTGCTAGTGGGGGCAGCGCTGGACAGAGAAAGCGGCTTTATAGGTCCGCCGCGACGCGAGGCAAGGCCTCCGCCAGGCAAGCCGAGACCGTTCGCCGAGAAGTTGTTGGAATTCATTTGAGCGAGACCGCCTGCGTCCATTGCTCAGATGGGGGTCGGTGTCGAGCGCGGAAATGAGCTGACGAAAGATTCCGAGGAGACGGGATTTCAAACTCGGCAGAGTTTGAAGGAAAGAATGTATGGTGGTGGGTTTGCAAACGGCGGAGCGCAACTGGGTCGAATTACAAGAATGATAGTCGAGGTATAATGCGCGGCGCCAAGCGTCGGTGAGGGAGTTATTATGGTGCTCGAGTGTGAGGGGTTGTCAAGATTGCAGACAGTGTTATGTCCGACCGATCCAAGTGGAAATCCGGAGCTTGTCCTGGAATAACGGCGAAAGGCTATCGGCGGAGTCGAGTGAACGGAGGTGCCAAAAAGTCAAGATCCAAAAATCGGCGGTATTTTTTGGATGGAATCGAGGTGATGTTGCGAGTGTTGTTGAGATTAGATGGTCGCGTAGTCAAGCGTCGAAATCAGGGAGCGAGAAGGGAAAAAAATAATAATGATTGTGGTGATGAAGGAATGAGCGACAAGGACTTGTCGACGGAAGGTGAAGAACAGTTGTTTGGCTCGAGTTGTCGAGGGAGAGGCAGGAAGCAGTTGTGGTCGAAGGAGGTCGGAACCACAAAGGACGAGGGTTTCTTTGTTAGAACGAGGCCGAAGGCGCGTGCGTGCAAGCCTGGAGAAGGTTGCTACCGGATCGGAAAGAGCGAGATCGGGTGACTATTGACTTTTCCAGAAAAGAGTGCTGGGCAGCTGCAGGGACGTTCTTCGTCGCGAGTTGCTTCGGGCGGAGGTGGAGCGCTGAAGATTACGAATGACGGGAGGAGTTTTCCCTGATGTATTTGCGAGGAACGAAAACAAAAATTGGGGTGTAGACGAAGGCGAAGTAAAATACAGTCGATTAAAAGGGTGTTTTCTCGGGTGGTGGTGTTTGTTGTTGGATGTTGTTGTCGATTGCCGGTGATGCAGAGATGCAGGATGCGATTGGGTGGGCGAATGGACCTGTTTCCTTTCTTTTGGCTCTTTCTTTGGTTCCTTTCGGAAATGGGGTTGAAGAGAGTTTTTGTGCGGTGTTGCGAATGTGCGGAGTGTTCGGCGAGAGCAAACCTTCCAGAACCGGTAAGGAATTTTTGTGGTGTTGAAAAAAAAAACGAGGCGAGACGGATCTCAAGAGAATGCGAGCTTTGGGGTTTTCTTTTGTGAAGGGGGGGAGAGAGGGTTGTTTTTTTTCGTGGGTTCCTTTTCTATTCTTTTCTTCCTGTTCTAAAAAGACGACGACGATAACGAACAATTCGCAGACCAGAGCGGCGGGGGAAAGAGGAGGGGAGGGGAGAAAAGGTTGAAGGAGGGAAAAAAGAAGGGCGGTGAGCTGAAGAGAGAGGAAAGAGCAAATGTAGAAGTAGGAGATGGGGGCAAGCAGCGAGTGGACGACAGATATGGAGATGGAGTGGGTGGGCGGAAGGGAAGGGAAAGGCCAGCCAGCCAAAGGGGGGGGAGGGGAGGAGGGGAGGAGGGCGGCAGCCAGTTACAGTCCACGCCAGTCCAGTCACTGACTGGTTCTTGTTGTCCACCACAAGGGCACAGGCACCACCACCCACAGTCACTACAGGTAAGGTAAATACTGTGTATACACCACTCTTTAGCCCGAGTCTCCACAAGGGTAGGGTAAAAGGAGAAGAGGAGAGGGCAGAGTAGGCAGGTGTGGACAGGCCAGGCGAGGCGAGGCAAGGCATGGCAAGGCACCGTACCAAAAGCAGGTGCCAGGGGGCCCAAAGGAAGTGGATACGGAACAAGGCCAGACAGGGCCCAGGGCCCAGGGCGACGAGCGTCCTGCCATAGGTGCGCCCAACCTTGCCAAGTCGAGGCGAGAGCCCGGCCAATGACCAAAGGAAGCCGCGTAGTCCGGCGACAAGACGCGCCAATAGGAGAGGCAGGAACGAAAGGACAAGGGTCCTTGGAAATAGGCCCACCTGCTCACTCAGTACTTGGTGCTTTTGCCTTCCCAGACCAGACCACACCACACCCACATCCAGGCAGGACTGACCGGATCCAGGTGTACCTGTCTTTGTACGGATACGCGCCATATTATTGTACACGCTCCGTACCTCCCTGATTTCTTTTATGAAGATGCACTAACCACGGGTGCCCAACGCTAGAAGAACGGCAGACTTCTGCATTTGGGTTTCTGTACAGAGAACGGAAGTGGGAGTATGTACCCACTTTCCATCTAATCCTGCATTTCTACCCACATGTTCAATACAGCTCCAGGAGACCAATCGGCCAAGACTGACTCCAAAATAGGGCAAATACCTCGAGTAGAGTAGCGGCAGATACTGATAATCATATACTATGTAGCCACTAAAATAAGCATCCCACAAGTCACTATCGCGGCGACGGCGACGGCGACGGCAACAGCGACGAGGGGATGTCCTTCCAGTTACATACTTACTACGTATGATCAGGCCAACCAAGGAATGCGCGATATGGCGGGAGGCATGGCCAGGGATGATGATTGACGACCGCAGTCCCCCTCTTCCTCCTCTCTCTCTCTCTCTCTCTCTCTCTCTTTCGGACAGCGCATCTTTGCCTTTCCTTTCTCCGATGGTGTGTGACTCGCCATGCTACAGGAACAGAAATAGAAGTCATTCCACTTTCTTCATTGTCCACTACCTACTCCATACATACGGATACACCACACTAGGCACACTACAGAAGCAAACCGCCCTGCATGTGCGCGGTCTGGGATGAATGTCGATCAAAGAAGCACGGCGAGGATGGTGCATTGACGAGTCACTGGGTTTGAAATGCGCTGGTGACAAAGGAGCAGGTGCCCCAGGTTGCTAGGCATCGACCGCTCCTTCCTCCTGCCTTGCCAGCTGTCAAACGTGCCTGCTCATCGTCGTATCGATGCACGTTTGGTTGCCATTGCCTTTCGTGTGTCCGCTCCTGCTTTTGCTCGTTCCTGCGCCAGCTTGTGCTCCTGCTCCTGCTCCTGCCCCTGCTGTTGGTCTTGCTCTTGCTCTTGCTCTTGCCTTGCAGCAATTACTTTAGCAGCGACCTCCTGCCGCAATCCACGCTATTGCATCCCCATCGAGCTAGCCCGTGTGATGACTTGAGCCTCGTCGACCAATCGCCGCCGAGTCCTTACTACGCTCGTTGGCGACTCCCTCCTTTGGAACAACAATGTACCCTTTTGTGTACCCCTCCTTTTCCCCTTTGGTACCAGCACCGCAACCACCACCCACACTAGGTACCTAGGTACCTAGATACGGAGGCGGTTTGCTGCTGGGCTGGTAGCGCTTGCGCTGGCACACTGGCTGCCGCATAATGCATGCTACACTGCCTGCATACCTGCATAACACTGGAAACCGTCACTGCCGCCCTCCAGCCGTTGTCTGCTCTTCCAGTCAAGTCGAGTCGAGTTGGTTCCAGGTCCCAGTGCATGCACATCTTACCCGTCTGTATCCGTACAGAGTACACCTACTCTGTATGGATAGAATGCCCCCAAGCCTCTCTGCTCTCCACGCTTGTCAATGTCCAGCTCCAGCTCCTGGGTCTTGATGGTGGGTATCCGTACCTTACTTACATGGTAATTAGTACGCAGTAGGCCAGCATTCCACGGCCCTTAGCCCCCGGCACTCGCTCTGATTCCCGCGCCACTACGGATGCCTCGTCCAAGACACGCACCTGCCCAAGACAACAACCGCCTCTGCCCCATTCCATCCCGCTCGCTCGACGGGATTCAATCTTTTACCATGCGTGGCTGCCCACGCGGTGGGAGCTCCCGCTGGATCACCACCCTCCTCTTGGACAAGACGCAGCCTTGCTCTGGTCACGGAGCTCTCTGACTCATCGCAGCGCCTGCGTTCCCAAGGGCCAACAGAGCACGAGCAGGCATCAACCCCCTCGAACCCCTTACCGGATCAACAACAGTCTCATGGTGATACGGCTCTCTTGCTCGCCAAAGGGTGTATGTACCCAAGGTACCACCAGTTCGGGTTCCGAACCACCTACCTACCGCCGCCGCTGCCGCCGCCGACTGTTGTGTGCTCCCTGTCACCTTTGTTCGCCGACCGAAGCTGACCTGATGTTCTGGCCGTTTCCAGGGGCCGAACCTTCGCTTCGCTAGAGCCCGGATCGCTGCTAACCCCTGGTATATACAGTAGGTAGAAAGGCACTGTGCCGAGTACATGCCATCGCCATCATGTCTTTCGTCCTTGCCTGGACGCCGCTGCTACATTGAGCAAGCCTCCATCACTGTCACGATGCCGACGTTATGGAACGTTCCAAACCCGCCACAGCATGACGAGCAAACCCCAGCGTCCATCCCACAATGTGTCATCTCACCATATCCGTACACCGTACACGTGTATTGTACAGTACTGTACACAGCACGGTGTATCTAGGCCATATCCGTACCACACTCAAGGTTCCCGGGGCCCATGTCTCTCGTGTCCTTTTCTATTCCCGTGGTCTTGACCAACAACGAAGCAGGTGTCCGCACCCACACATCCATCACCCGCCGCAACCCACGGACGTTTTCCCATCCCTTCGTCCCGCGGCTGCCCACGACTAGTTAGCTCGGCACTTCATCAATCAGCAACGATGTCGACGGCCTTCCAAACACTGCCAAGACCTCCTCCATTTCTCTTCAGGGAGCACCGCTATAGCAATGATGATTCTGAGGATCTAGGGGCTGCCGACTCGCCGCTGATATGAGCCAAGATTACGGATAACGGGGACGGCAGCACCACCCGATCGGCGGTCGTGGCCTTTCACGTCCCCCCCCCCCCTTCCCAACCGTAGTCGTCGTCCGGGATGTTGAGCAGTGACCACGGGGGGAGGGGGGGGGGACAACGTGGAGGCTTGAATGCCCTCACCCTTCCAACAGGACGGCCTTTTTAAAAACCGACGAGCCACGTACTGCATAGTGTACAGTACGCAGTGACTACGGATGGGAGGCGCAGGGGAACGAGGACGCTTCGACGCACACTCACACTGGACGACAGGCTCAGCAAACCGGCACCCGACCAGACGGCAACGGCAACGGCAACCATCTCCATGGCAAGCTTGGACTGCTTGGACCTCCTTCAAGGGTTCTCCCATCCACCGATGCCGCGTTCCTCCCGCCAAGGCTTCCCCGACTCAGCCGTAGTTCATCAATTCTTCGCGGGAAGAAATGAAAGAGAAAAATGAAAAAAGGGAAAATCCAATCCGGAGCAGCGTGGCAATCTCTCGCTCGTCCCTACAGGCTACCGATACTCTGTCTGTAGGTAATACTTGTACCCCACCTCTTCTGGTTCTCCGGACCCCCCGATTGTTTCCTTCAAACAAGGCGGCATAAAGCATGATGCCGCCCGCTCGCTGGGCTCTGTAGGCCGACTGGCGATTCCCAGAGGGCAGGCGACATGAGCACTTTCCCCCTGGCTCGCTTCCAGCATCTACCCAACTCGGCACATCCTGACCTGTTTCCCATCCCAAAGCTTAGGGGAGCACGTTTCACTTCGCTCGATAACGCGGTGGGTAGCGCGCTCCGGACCGAACACCACACCACTATTTTGCCACTGGGCAACATTAGGCGGCCTTGCCAGGCGCTGCAACTCTTGATGCACACCGTATCCAATTATGAAGCGTTCAAAACGTAATGGGAAGCTCCGGCCGTGGCCATCAATTGACCCGAGGAAGCCTTGGAGATGATGTGTCCTGCCTTCGCGGCGGACACGCTGAGGCCAGATGACGTCCTGAATGGTGCATGAAGGGTGTGAGTCTTGATCAATCACTCAATGCGCAAACAGCTTTTGTGCAACAAGTTAAGCCCCGAAGGCCGTTCTGAGCACCCATTCCCCATATCTCTCGCTCCTGCCAAGACTGCCAGAACGAGAACGGACTACGGTGTAGTACTGCGTGTGTACAGTAGATTATACTAAGTACTTGGGAGTACGCGAATACAAAGACGGGCAATGGTCCCGATGCGATGGAGCAGAGAGCCCCTGGTAGAGGGGGATCCACGAGCTCGATTGATACGAACCTCCGTGACCCGACACCCCCATGTTCCCTCTCGACGGAGAGTTTCGCCTCGCACTGCCTCTTGACTTTGTGTGTCGCTTCCACTTTCGGCCATGCGTGCCAGGGGATGCCACGCCTTGCAAGGTCGGAAGCAAGGGACAGGGAATATGAGACATACCCGCAAAGGAGGTTCTTCTGGGACCAAGATCCTCAATGGGGTCGTCGGCCTCTGTGCACTTCCCAGGATATATGGGCATCAAACCTCCTGGAAAAGGGAAAAAAAAGGTACACGGTGCCATAAGGTGACACTCACGGCGGATCTTGACGGGGTATCCGTATGGCCCCCAGCTGGAGGCTGGGACAACCAACGAAGAAGGTGCCGAGGGGCAGAAGGCGAGCGGCGGGCCCCCCGTGACAAGGAGAATATTTCATCTCATCTGCTCGACGTCAAACTCTGGACAAGACCGATTGGCTTTTTTCCATTCCGTCTTTTTTTCCCCTGCGCTGTCCGCGGACCGCCCCTACATCACAATCCGACACTGACAGGTGGCTTGTTTTTCAGGGGAGGACGGACAGAGAGTACCAGTACGGAGTAGAGTACCGGTAGATGCAACGGGCACGTTGAGAGAGGAGAAGGAAAAACCGTTCAGCCCGTTGTGAACGAGACATGACGGGCGGGGCCAACTTGGCACTCGCGGCTATAGGTACGTGTATGTGTGCCTGTGTTAAGGTACCTGCCTACGTCAAGGTACTTACCTAATGTAGTAAAGCAGGGTGGTGTAGTAGGTAGTGTATAGTAAGTAGACCCTCCCGCCGCGCCTTGAGTTAAATTACCTGTGGAAAATTAGGGCCCCGACGACGACGCCGCCGCCGCAGACGCGTCTTCCCTGCCGCACATTGCGCGAAAAGCAAAAGAAATTTGTGGCTCTCGCCCGCACGACTCGCAAAGCCACACGCCAGCCAGTCAATCCCAAACCTTCATTTCCTTCGCAATCCTTTCTTGCCATGCTGACAGCACCCGGCGCCCGTGACGCGCGACGCTGGCGATCCCGGATTTGCGGGATCCAGAGGAATCAACCTTTGACCGAGGTCGCGTCAATCACATTCCCGAATCGGCATGTCTGTGCTGTGAGGGGGGAGGAGTTCCGCCGTCGCGATGAGTCGAGTGAAGTGTCGGAGTCGCAGTCTCTCCCCCTCCCTCCCTCTGCCTCTTGCATCATCACCCGGGCAGTGTGTCCCTCTGGGCATCACACTCATGGGAAGGGGGGTGAGCGGGCGGGTTATTATCGTCCAATCCAGATGATTGACATGGACATTTACCGGAAAGTTGTTCCCCCTCATGTTCACGCCAGGAAACCCTTTTCGCCTCCTCCTCCTCCTCCTCCTCCTCCTCCTCCTCCTCCTCCTCCTCCTCCTCCCTTCTCCTCCCTTCTCCTCCCTGAGGGCCCGGCGGCCTCGTCTCGAGCAATTGCCCTACAATTGCCCTATGGGGGCAGGTTCCCCGTCGATCGGCTTGTGAACCGGCAAGGAACAACCCTCGTGAAACGCGCTCTTGCAGGGTGTACAGTCCACACTCATGCGGGGGAGATTTGGCCAAAAGACGGAACTGGGGGGGATCCAGGACGCTGGACCGTTTTTTCCCAGACGTGTCCAACCTGCATCCTGCATTCTGCATTCTGCAAGCCCTTTTCCCCCCCTTGTCGACGAGCGCTTAAGCTGCAGCCACGGCGCAGCCACTTGCCGCAACGGCTCGTCGTGTGATGATGATAGTAATGATGATGATGATGATGATGGATCTACAGGAACCCAACGTGGCTCCAGTCAGTACGACTCCCGGTCCTCCAGCAGGCCACTATTTGATCGCCTAGCCGAGCTACCTGTACGGTGTACCCTTAGCCGCCGCCGGCCCCCTATCGCGATGTCACCTCGTTGATTGGTGTCGGACAGGACGAACGGCCGCAACATGGACAATGATTGCACACTCTGCGTGGCGTCCTCGCTACCCATCTCTTGGGGGCAATCCCAACTTACCAATCCCCCGCACATCTCGGCAAAGACCACCCGCGGAACGACGCAAGCGCCCTCCGGTCGGTACGCGCTCGGCGTGACGAAAATCGTGTTGGTTCTCATGTATCTCTTGGGTTCAAGCACCACTAGACCCACCCACCAGAGAACGAACTGCGCTCCGACTAAGCGCGCAAAGCAAAGGTGCAGTATGCGTGCGGGATGCGCGTTGCGTAACCATCCATCGTCAGCCAGGGGGGGATGGATGAGCGTCAGTAGCGCTTCGATCAAACGTAGAAGCGCGCGCCAGACGTGGGACTAGTAGCCGCGGCGCTGGCAAAGCCGATGTCGGTTTCTGGGCATCCCGGAGAGCATATACCTATATTCATTGCCTCGGCGTTGCTGGAACGAGCTGGAGGCATCATTCGGGGGAAGACAAGTATTCGCCGAGCGGCTCTAGAGACCCTTGTGGGAATTGGCATGGGGCGGGGAGGAATCTGCCAGCAATCCTGTGGCACGGGTCGTCCATCTCTCGTCATGGCTCCGTAGATGGCAAGAGTTGGTCTAGTCATGGGTGGCGATGGAGCCCGGCTGGGTTGGTGCTCCTGGATATCCCAAGATGCTTCTAGATGCTCCAAGATGTTCCAAGATGCTCCCAGTGGACCCAATCCAAGTAATGCCACAGACGGCAGATGGCAGATACAAGGTCGTCGCCGGGACAGCACCACCAGACAACACCAACCACATCGTAATCTCTGCGTTCGATTTAGCCTTTGTTCAAACGCTCCTGGCATACAACTTCGAACGCCGTGGCCCGGGGTACGCAGCCACCGATAGCATCATCGGAAGGAGGTAAGTTGTGCCCGAAAAGCAACTGGGATGAACGAGACCTCGGCGGTTTGACATGGACGCCCATCACCTCCCGCCGGACAACAAGGTCGAGGATGCTGGGTTTCTCGTCAAATCCCCCCCGCCCACGCCTTCACAAGTGTGTTCTCTTACGGCATCGGGCGTTCAAAACTGCCATCTCGGTTCGCAGCCGCGACATCGCCCGGGCCCTTTACGGTGTGGACATATTGCTCGGCCTGTGATCCAGCGATCCCGGACTTTGAGGTTCGCATTTGTAGTAGCAAGTACAGAATAGCAGCATGCGGTGGTCCGGAGAGAGGTCGCCTCGTCGATGGTAAAACGTATCTGTGTAGTATTCAGCCGTGAACGTTGTATGATCGTGCTGGAAGAACGACGAGTAACTTGTTCCTCACGTCTCCAACACACCCCTTTCTTCAGTGGTTTGTCGATGACGAACCAAGTACACACCGAGACGTTCGTGCTTGATTAGATGGATACGATTGATAGCCGTTTTGCAACTCGATGCGACTATCCGTTTACCTACGACGTTCGAAGCATACATACATCGGTCAGGATATGAGAGACGTTACCTGTGGCGGCCCAAAAGGGTCATCATGTCCAGCAGTCGTACGAGGTCGTTTGGACTCGAAGTTGGAAAACAACAAGAGGACGATCAGCCGGAACATCGTCTTTTCCCGTTTTTATCAGAAACTTGGCCCTCGAGTCCAGAGCCGAGAAAGATCGCGTTGATAGGCTCGCTGCAACAAGCCGCGCGCCCCATCCAGCTATAAAAAAAACCCCGATCCGGAGGCACTCGAGCGCGCCCATACTGGCCGCGCCATAGGGCTGAGAGGATTCCGAGAGTGAGACTCGGCCTCCTGATCCTTCGGCTTCGGTCGCTGGCTCTGCTCTTCAAAGTTTCGCCGCTCGGCCAATCAACCTTTGCCGCCTGGTGAGCTTCGTATATCAACCCAATAGCCACCCCAGTAGGTCCTTTTTTTCTCGAGGAAGGATCCTGCGGCTCTCCCTCGCGTCCCACGACCCAATCCCACCCGGGAGGGGGAATCGAATCCTTCCGCCGCCTCTCTTTCGTTGCAGTCCCCGCCCAAGGCTCGAGCACACGATGGACCACGATACCTCTGCCACAGCTGGCCCACTAACTCGGGATTCCCTGACGGGGAAGAGATACGCTTTCTAAAGCCCCAAAACGGTAATATCCCGGGAGAATCGGGGCAAGCCCAGATTGGTTTCTATCCGGGTTTACAAGTTCCCAAGAACACATTTGCCCAGAGATGGATTCCGACGAAGGAGGCGGGGGTGTCAGCGGTGAAGCAGCTGACGTGGGAATAGTCATTTACCCCCCTCGATCCATCTCGATCTGTTCACGCGCAGAAAACGGGGGGGGGGGAAAGCGGCCGCTCTGAGCATCTTGGATCCTTCTCAGGATCTCCGCATAAAGAACACGTTTACAGCGTTGGGGGACACGGTTATAGTCACGCAATCATAGAGACAGTCATCGCGAACCTCGTTGCTGCCCCCTTTATCTGCCCACCCCCTCCCTTTACCTGGGCTTCTCCAGAGAACCCACAATAAGTTTGCTGATCATGATCCTACACACCACCACCACATCTTCCGATACCAGAGCACTGAATCCGTGCGTGGCATGTTACACAACAGGCTTTGCTCCAGAGGGGGAGGAAACGGGGGGGGGGGAGGGGGGTTCTGCACAACGGCGAACCGCCCGGGACGGCGAATAAGCGACCATCGGGGCTCGATGGATCATGGAAGAAAAGGCGATGGGACTTCGGTCGAGGGTCCCACCACAGAGCCGCGTATCTGACGACCGGGCCTATCAGTCGCCGCCGAGGGCCGCGACACAACCCATCGACATTGACCATCATCTGCCATCCTCCGTGGCCCATGGCTCATGCCCGCGTGACGGCATGGAAGGATGAGAGAGGCACACGCCTTCATCAGCCTAAGCGTGCCCCCCCTCCCCCCCAAACATTCGAAGGATGTCGACCTCACCCTGTCTCTCCCAAGACCCGGTGGGATTCGTTGTGCGTTCTGGAATGTCCCGAGGATGACGTGAGATGGGGAACAGAGGGCCGGGCAGGGTCAAGGGTATTAGAGTTTGTTCTGGGGGGTGGCGTGGTGTGTGTGTGTGTGTGTGTGTGTGTGTGTGTGTGTGTGTGGAAGGGCAGCTTGTCCAGGTACAAGCGCATCCCGAACGCGACACCCGCCGGCCTGGGGGAAGGGGGGGTTCTCGGGAGAGTTTCGATATCGCTCATCGTCCTCGCCCTGATGGGACTTGAGGATTCCCCCGCCGCCGCCGCAACCGCAAGTCAAGGCCCGTAACCCGCCATCATCTTGGGCGCAACAAAGTCTAGGATTCCCGCTCTCATGTCCAAGGAACCTAACCACACCCCCAGCTCGAAGAAAGCTGCTGCTCTGCCAGCAGACCCCGGACTGCCTCCAGCATCCACCAAGCGGACCATGTATGCGTATTGTGTAATGCCTGGGAAAGACGAGAGGGGTGGTGCAAGTCCAGTGATGGCGTTCGGAACTCACCTACTCGAAAGCTGCGGGTTCCGCGTTCCGCGTCTTCCAACAGGCGTGTTACCGTGGGACGACACTCGGCGTCAGCAACTCCGTTAGTACCCTCGCGACCTTTTACCTAAGCCAGAGAGGGGAACTTTGGCATAATGACATAGCGTATACGACTTCTACTGGTTCCCGGTGGAAGGATGCTGTAAGCCATTGTGGTATCGAACGGTTCATGGAGCGCGCTTAGACGAGGCCCTTGACTCTCATAACGTGGCCTGCGGAAGACTCAAGGAAAGGCCAGAATTGTCTTTGCACCAAGGTCAATAGAAGAAAAGGAGGACGCACTCCCACGGACCTCACCACGACGCCAGGAGGAGTTCCCATGATGGCGGCTCCGCTGGGCTGGGACGGTATAGTAAACCTAGAGGGGCTTGAGAGGGGCACCCTGGGTTGCTGCCCATTGATGGATCAAAAGGATCGCCCTGCTCCCATGGCCGAGCGGGCTTCGCAACGGTATCAGTTGCGGCAGGGGGCGGAAGGGGATGGTCTCGAGATGGTGACAGGGAACTCTGAAGCCGCTTATCCCCCCTCTACGCCCTTTCCTACTCCTTGAAACCAGCTTGTGAAGCTGACGGTGCGAAGCTCCCCCTTTCCACCGAGTAGATGTGGCCCCCCCCCGGTCCGGAAACCGTCAAAGCCTTCCTCGAGGGTCGACGACCGGCCCGGTCACGCGGCTTCGCCTCCGGTCCGTGGGCGTCGTCGTGCCCCCTTACACAAGGGCAATCGGCCTATGAGAAAGGGGAGCCAGGGCTATAAAGTCTCGGTGGACCGGAGGAAGCTCCACTCGTCGCCCATGGAATTAGGAAGTGCAGGCGTGGTGCCAAGAAACGTGTGAGATGTCCTGTTACAGAAACCCGTTTACGTTACTTTCGACAACGGAGGCAGACGCTATTTGAGCCAGGCCTTTTCAGGTTTAATTTCATGAACCTTTTTTTCTTTTCTTTTTTCTTTTGGCTTACACACACTCACATACATACATGCCGTTTTGCGCGTGGGTATCCCCCCCTAAGTCGTGCTCCTCTCGCAGAAGGGAACTACAAGCATCTCTTTTCTCGACCCGTACATACGCACAAAGATACAAGACATTTCGCATCTTCCACCTTGTCACTAGTGAAAAGAAACTTAGAAACAAGTCGTAAACGTCGTCAAATCATAAATATCATCAAGCGCGAAAAAGCTGTCAAAAGAAAATAGAGGATAAAAGAGAGGATGAAAAGAAACTTGTGACCTCCCCACCACCCCCCAATCGCATGTAAGTTGCTGAAGCCCTTGAAAGAAAGGAAAACGAACAGATGTAAAAATAGCCTCTGCCAAACAAAAATCTCTCCCTACTCTGACACCAGACACACCAGACAAGGGGCAAAAGAGAACCGAACGGGCCCGACTCTCAAGCCCACAAGGCTTGCAAGCAAAGATATAAGATGCCTGAAATGCTGCAAGGCCGAAGCCCCTTCCCAACGACATTGAAAGTTGAACACCAAACAAACCACTTTTGTCCCGCCGTGACGCTGATGAGGCCCCGCTCCTGTCTATCTCTGCTCTACGTCTCGAGAAACTGACTCGTCCCAATGGCTATGGTATAGATAACAGCTGGCCAGAACAGCTGTTCGTAATCGACACCGGGAAAAGCTCAGTACCGCTTCTCCTCTGGTAAAACGTTCTCTCCGTAGAAACCGCCATGATGACCATCGTCGCAAGATGCTGCGCAGGCGAGGCAGGCGCCGCCGCCGTACACCCTAGTGTGGCGTTTCCACCCTTGCCCGGCATCATCAAGGAGGGAGATGATCTCGCCTTGGACCAGGATCTCTCGATTTGTGGCCTCATCGTAGCGTATCTCCCCGTATATGGGGGGAGGTCCAGGCAGCAGAGGCGACGTGGGTGGGTATGACGACGGAGAAAAGGTCATTTCAGCGTCATCAAAGAACGGACCTGTCGAAGTACTTGGCATCCCAAAGGACAGTGTCTTGGTGTAGGACCTTCTCCGAGGCGTTGGGGAGAAACGTGTGGTATGCGTGCTTTGTGTAGCTGTTGATGCTCCTATCGACGTGGATGACATGTAGTCTGGGTTTGGCTGTTCAAAGAAGGACGCGTCTAGTTCGGACACGCCACTGGTGAAGCTCCTCCTGCGCTCGTCGTAGGTGAAAACGGACGGCGACATTTCAGGAGGCGTCAGGGGTGGCGGAGGCGGGGGCCTCGACAGTATGAACCGGGCAGAAGCCAGGTTTGGAGGGTTTCCCGGTATAAACATGGTGCCGCGCGACAATGATTCACTACCGTTCCCCCTTT
The DNA here is from genome assembly GCA_034509685.1 of Colletotrichum cereale. NCBI lineage: Eukaryota > Fungi > Ascomycota > Sordariomycetes > Glomerellales > Glomerellaceae > Colletotrichum > Colletotrichum cereale. The sequence continues at coordinate 70,657 of JASUDE010000036.1, read as the reverse complement.
CCTCGGTCTCTCCCGATTCTTTCTCATTGTCGGTCGTAAAACTGACCTGCGCATCTGATTTCCCGGCCGACCGAAGCCCGACAGCCCGAGTGTCACTGCTGACTCCACGTGACTTTTCTTCCATTACCCAACCGTCTTTCCGAATGAAGGGGTGATGAAGCTGTTGTTGTTTGATGAGATGTCCAATATCGTCAACAACCTGCCTATGTCTTTGAGCAACCTTTTCCTTCTTGCTCGTCGCTGAGGAGAGAGAGAGAGCACGACATGCTACCAGACGGAAGACGAGCAGAATTGTAATCAAGGCGAGCCCGGTGCATAAATGGGAGAATGTGAAGTGGTGGTAAGAACCGGCAGCTGAGGGCGGCTCGTACAAGCCCGGCTGAGGATGATTGACAGCGGGCATCGCTGCTTAAAGACTGGCCGGCTTATGCTGGTAGGTGATTAGGCAAGTGAGTAGTCTTGGGAGGTCGTAAAGGGGGTCTCTGCCAGCCTTCACCATGGAAGTAGAGGTACCTCGGTCGGTGAGCTTCAGATGCGGAATGGTCGCGCTTTGGAGGGGTATGCCTGTGTCTGGCGGCCTGGACAAGAACTACCTAACGGTGGCTTGCGAGTAATGAAATGGCGCTGCTGGACATAAGCGGCTAGGGGGCTGTGATGGTGGGCCTCGGCCGTCGCATCTGCCGTAAGTCGGGAGGAAAAGTTGTCGCGTAAAGAAAGATCCGGGTTGGTTGAGCTGATTGCCTTGTGTGGCCCGTCGAGTGTTCGGATGATGGGGCCAGAGAGGAAGTGAAGGGAGAGTCGGAATGGCAGGCGCTTGTCTACATGGCCGACGTGTAAGTGCTTGGCCCCTTTTATGGTGCTATTTTCAAATGGATGCCGCGCGCTAGAGTGGCGCGAGGCTCATTGCGCCGTGGGCTCTGAAACGAACCCATGAGCAGAACATGAATGGTTTCCACGCGTCGCTGACAGCGGCGGCATCCAATAACTGTATAAGATGTCAGACTTACAACAAGGCAGGTTCCAAATTCCTCAAGGGCTGCGAGCTGAAGTGGATTAAGGGCCTGTTTCCGTCCTTGGCAGATGCAGGTCGCAATGGTTGAGGGGTGAGACAACGGGCTATTTATGTGCAGTACTCCCGAGGACGAGGAAGAGGACAATGCTTTGTTTTCTGGCGATGACAATTTCAATTCCTCTGTGGCCGAAGGACGGCCAAGGGATGAACGAGAATCGGAACGGGGCAGGATGAGGACCTGAACGGAGCGCTGGTGGAGTGGAAGGATTAGGGGCAAGAGAGGACGGGTAACGGGTAGCATATATAGACACAAAGTTGATGCACCAAGTCGCGGGAGACGATGCAATATGGGGACAGCTCGCAAACGTATCGCCAGATCTGGCTCGGCAAGAAAGTACTGGCAAAAGGAATGAGATGATGAGATCGAAGTAAGAAGGGGTCGAGGCCGTGAGGGTGTGCGACAAAAGGAGGTGTGCGGCAACGGACAACATGACAGACACCCTTGGCTGGCGTGGAATGGATAGCTCAGCCCATGATCCCCGTTTTCAGTGAGCACGGTCTTCATTCTCAGTCAGCCTCCTCTCCTCCTCTCTCTCCCATTCTCACTCTTACTCTCACTTTGAAGCGAGAGAGCCGGCGCAGACCAACGACGCTAGTCAGGTCCTCAGACGTCCTAGAGCAGTCACGATGGCGACAACACTTTATTTAATATTGCCGCAAGGCGGCGCATGCAGTGGTGTGTGGTTATCGACCTTGAGTGGTTGGTTTCGAAGCTGGAGACGCCTCCATGTTAAGCGGTGTTGCAGAAGCGGGCGTGAATGGGATTGAAATGGATGCGCCCAAGGTGGGGATGAGACCCGGGCACAATGGGCACCATGATACTCTGAAAATGCGGTCATCATGTATGTTGAAGAGTGATTGACTTTACATCCTCGGGTTGGGTAGGCGACAGATAGTTGTTGGTCTTCGTCTTGCTTGGTTTGACTGGCTAGGGCAGTCGGGAATGTCAGCACCAAAGCTGGCTGTGACATGGTCGCGGCTCTGATAAGGACAGGCAGGCAGGCATTATTGAGTGGAACGGAGAACGAGGTGTTGGACGGGCGGGCGACTAAAGGCGGTGTACTCTTTGACGAAAATGGGTGCAGACGCCGGCAAGATTGGATTCCAACGACTCCATACCTCGGACTCTTTGTGAGGGTTGCACTGTTGGCGGTTGCTGTTTCTTCAGACGGAGAGCAATGGTTGGGGTCGATTTTTCTCGAAGCGAAGCCAGGGGAAACTAGCACAGCCGATCCCTGTAGTTCAGCCCAACATGATATTCGTTGGAATGACCCCCCCCCCCCAATCCGTGGCCATCCGTAGGAGGGAAAACAAAGCTGGACTGATCCCGGCATTAGTCCGGTCGTGGACCACGTAAAGTCTACCTAGATGATTCAAAAAGGGGGAGAGAGAAAAAAAGAACAAAAAAGGAGACGTGACTCTGCTTGGCTGTTCCCTGGTATGACGAAACATGGCGCAAGCTTGAGTTGAGTGGCGATCCCACATGGCGGGCGACTGGTACGCCATGGCGGGCACCGGGGCGTTTCCAGTGGCCAACAGCCAACACAAGCCGGACCGGACACCAGTTCGCGAGTTGCAGTCTCGCCAGAGGAGGAAGGCGCATGCAGCACTTGCCCCGAGTGGAAGACGCCGGCATCCCCACCGTTGTTGATGGACATAATCCACAATGTCCAGCGGCGGCGGCTCGGTGACCTGTGTGATGTACAAAGTAGCCGTCGTGATCGTATAGGCTCAAGGACTTCAAGGCCCTTCTCTAGTCGCGGCGAACGGGGACTCGTCGGTGGCAGGTGACCGGTTGGGACCCTAGCGAAGCAAAAAGGCGCAGAAGCAAGCTGGGCAGAGACCCTGTCAACGAGGGTTCGGAACCTTGGGGACTATGATATTTGTCGTAAAACGAGTTAGCGTTGGCTGAGTGGAACGGGGGACCTGTTCAGCTGAGGTGAGCCCTACCGCCACGCCATCTGGAACCCACCCTGGCTAGTGGGGCGGAATACTTACAAGCTTGTTCCTCTTCTAGGCCCTTTCTATCGCACGATTGGCTCGTCAGCCAGCCCTGTGGCGCCGATCGATGCGTGCCCGTCAAGATGGGGGATTCTCGGGTCAAGCGACCATGGATCGCGACGCAGACGATGGAGGTTGGCTCAATACACTGCCGGAGGCGGACTGGGTTGGGCGTTGTGAGTGTTGGTGTACGTTGGGGCCACAGACAGTGTTACCGCAACACAGACATGCCGTCACAGGCAGCCGAAAGAGGTGCCGAGTCTGCATGACATGGCGCATGAGTGAACAATTCCCGGAAGCTAGCAAAGTGAGCAGTGCACGTCAATGATGGCGACGATGATGGATGGGATGGAGCGACTGCGACGTGAGCAATCACAAAGCAAACCCAAGGTGAGATGATGGTCCAGTCATGCCGATGCAGTGTCCCAGAATCGACGGGGAGGTACCGGGATGGGAAGCCGAGCTTTGTCGGGCTCCAGAGATGAGTGTGAGTCTAAGGATCCGAGGAAGCGTTCGCATCATGCCGGTATGAGACGGAATGGTCGTGTGGTAGCTGCATGCAGTGTAGTAGGATGGATGTGGTGTTGACCAGGCGTGACACTCTATGCGTAAGCAAGCTGCCTAAACGTTCCCTGAGGACGACGAACAAGGATTGGATTGTGGCTCCTGATCCAGATCCATCACGCCCAAATGGGTTAACAGGACGTCGATTTTGACAGTATCAGTGGCCATAGGATCGGATACAAGCGGAGAAAGAGCGTATCTGGATCTGGATTCCTGGTAGTGACCACACCTCCCCCAGGTGTTTTGCGAACAGAGGGTACCACAGAGAGGGGGGGGGGGGGAAAGCAAGAAAGAGAGACAGAACGAGACCAGGCCAGAGATGGTGTGGTGTGCGACGGGAAGCTTTGGTGTGTGTGTGTGGAATGTGGCTTATGTGAAGGCATGAAAAATGATTGTGATCCGTGATGGTCTGGTCAGGAAAAATCTCCTTCATTTCAGCTGGCCACGAAGCAGCAAGAGCCTCCTATTCGCTCTTTCCACCTAAACCAATGGTGGAGCAATGTTTCCCAAGGGTTCCTGAGCACGAATCCGGTCTAAAACGAAACACGTCGTCCAAACTATGCATCGTCTAATTCCTGCATCGTCTAATCCATGTATCTGTCATCTGGCGTCCTTGTTTTTAGTTGTTCTCATTACCGGGGGTTCTTGCCGTCCACGACGATGACTAATGTTGGATAAGGCAGCAGGAAGCCGGCGAGTCAGACATTGGAAGGCACGTCGTCCAAGCACCTGCTCCTACTCTCCCGACCTACCTACCGGTACCTACCTAGGTACCTAGGAGGTAGGTAGGTAGGTAGGTAGGTAGGTAGGTAGCTGCCTGCCCCTTTCGGAATGGCCTCGGAAAGCAACTGGCTGCCTCGTCCAATCATTCGGAATGACCCGCCGTGTGATTGCTTTTTTCTTCACGTTCTGGGTAGCGAGAGCATCGCATCGCATCATGGGGAGGAGTCGTTCTTACCAAGTTCGCGCCGTGCTTGATGCTTTGCTGGTCTGGTCGAGTCGTGCCCTGGGGAAGTCGCGTCCGCATCCGTTCTTCCTGTATCCAGACGCTCGCTGCGCTGCTGATGGATGACGAATGGTGCACATACGAAATCGCGTCGTGCCGTTGACATGCCTTGCATTGCTGCACGATTAGAAATCCCCTTCTCAATGGCCGAAAGACGATATGATGTGCATGCCATCCGTTTTCTTATGCGCGCAAAATAACCTCAGTCGCGGCTGCTAATAATCGATCGCACCTGCTCCCGCCTGTAAGGTCCCGTTCCGAGCTTCATATCATTGGGATGTGGGATGGAGTGTCGGTATCTAGCATCCGTGGCCACCCACCATCACCTCCTCGCCCAGACATCAGACATCCAACAGTTCCTCTCGACCACTCCTCACTGCACTGGAAAACTAACGCCGGCATGATGAGGTTTGGATTTGCCACCCGTCCCCCCGCCCGCGCTGTCATGACGATCCCCCGAACGGCCCTCCACTCAGTCTGCTTGCCAGACGTACCAGATCAGAGATGCAGCGCTGCGGCCGCACCTTGTCAAACACAGCCACCAATTCGACCCTGCGACCCCCTTTTTTCTACCTATTCATTGCTTCTTTCTTCCCCCAAATTCATTTCCAGCTCGTCCCCGACACCATGGTAACGAATCAACCTTTCCCAGCGACGCACCTGTGTCTATTTTTGTGTCTCCATTAGTGTCCGACGCGAGCCTAGCACAGCAAATACGATAACCATCCCTGCAACATGCAGAAAACCCATACTCCGAGTTGACTACCCAATATACCTAGGGTACACGACACATGTCCTTCCCGAAACAGGCCGCCGAGCCACGGAGCCGACGCGGCTTGATCGCCGTCCGCGGGGCTCTGTTTCCTCCTGAAGGAGCAGGTGTCCCTATCCCGACGACTTCCTGTTCCTGTTCCTGTCCCCTCAGACAACCGGCCCCAGGCCCAGGGTGCGAAGTCCAGGTCCAACCACAATGCTACCACTCGGATTCTCGAAGCCAACCGACGCAGTGCGCATGGTTGTCGTTTGCTGACCATGTCTCAAGCGCTCTTCCTCTCATGGACGTTGGCTCTGGCTTACTTTGCCTTGCTGGGCCCCCCTTTCCAAGGCAATTTCCAAATAGCTCCATTGACGGGTTTACGAGGGAAACATCATGTTCCTTTCTCGCCTCCTTACGAATCCTGCCTGCATTTGTCGTTCCCAGTTGGTTGCGTGCTCCGGCCATCCCGGACAGAAAAAGCTCTCGGCAAGCCTCCAAGTCATTCCCAAGCAACGCCCTGTACGATTGCCCAGTGGAATTATATTGACAGATTCTGCGTATGGATGGTGGAGGCGTGGTGTAGCGCCCCTCTTCAGCTGACGTCTCATCCTATCGTCCTGCCTGTCGATCTTTCCCGAAGAACACGAACTTTGAGCTATTCTCTTTCCTTGGCTGCCGCACACATTCCCGCAGCGCCCGGAGTAGACACTCCATCGCCTCTTCCGCTAGGGTGCAAACAGTATCGGGACGGCATCAGACAAAGTGAAAAACAGAGCCAAAAAACCCCCGTGAGCATTCAATATCGCCACCACCAAACGCCTCGTATTACCTACAGACACGTTTGTACTACACGCCCTTCCTTGGCCAAGCAAGTCGATGGGGCATTCAAAGCCATGCGTCTTGCGACGGGCAGCATTCGGCTTTCGTGTGCTAACCAAGGGGGTAGAAAAGTACTGTGCCGTTTCTAGTTCGGACCAGAACATGGGGGATTCGGCCAAGTGCTTATCCATTTGTCGTCCCACTCCGACTTCGAGATGTAGCCGACCATCATCACCTCACCATGCATGAAATCTGCAATGCACCATTGAGATGTGTCACAAAAACCGAGCTTGTCACGTCCGAACCCCGGCGGCAAAGGTACAATCTTTCATCTGGCGTCCGCGGACTGGACCGATTTAACGTCAGTCCTCGTGGTCGCGGTTGTAACGGCCATTCACACTGCATCGCCGGCAGCCTCCCCTGCTCTCTCCCCTTGCAAATCCCAGCCCCCAAAGACCCCAAGAATGCGAAGCCATTCGGGGGAGGGGGGGGGGCCTTCGCGCACTTCAGCCTTACGAAGATCCTGGCCCTCTGACATGCGCTCGCGTCAGCATGTTAATCGACCTTCATCCACTAGCCCCCTCCAAGCCCTTACACATCCCCTGGTCATTGGCTTTCCATTGGCTGACCCTTTTCAAATACTTTGCCTGACTAGCGTGTAGATGCACCGTCGCCGTCAGTTTGCTTCGATGAGGGTTGACCGGGCTGGCCAGGCTTCAGGAAATCGCCTCAAAACTTGGCCATCTAGCCTTGGCCTGTGGCTCCCATGTCGTCGCAGATTCTGCTGACCGCCTTTCTGACCTAAATGCGGACAGGTAATGTACCCGCTGTAACATCCCCCTTCACGTAAAGCCGCTAAAGGGTCTCGTTGCCAAGTCGGGCGCACCACCGAGCTTCTCGTGTTGGGAGGGGCGACGAGTTGAGGAACCATGTACTGCCTGCCATCGCCACCCATTCGGTGAGGACCTCCATGGCATCCTTTGGCCATCATCGGATCACTACAATCGCCACGGGCGAGGCTATCAGAACGCCCCAGTACTCGATCACCACCGTAGCCTCGTGCTCAAATGCTACAGGTCAAGATACGACGTCCCTCCAGCCTTGGCTGTTGCTGTGCGCTGGGCTGCTATGCCCCCCCCCCCTTTTTGCTCTCGGCACGTGGCCAGAACTTGATAATCGATGGCCGTTTCACACCCACGAGGCATCCTGTTGATGAATTATGCCAAGCCATGAATAATTCGAATGTAGCGATGGCCGGCATAATTCCTAGTTGAGCACACCTTTCTACAGCCAAAGAACCGAACTGACCGCAAAATCACACCTTGGCCTCGGATGAACTCTCCATGACCAATATTCGGATCCTGCGGCTCTGCTCTGACGACGTTGGAGTCGAGTCAGCCCTGCAAATCGTCGTGACCCAGCCTCGTACATTGCCCCAAACGATATCGGCCGTTCAGCCGAAACGACGCCACTTGCCAAGACGACGCGAAGGGCTGGCGCAGTTCCGCCCATGAGCTCGGATACTTCGGGCGACGCACAAATGTCAGACGGTCTTCCTCGCGACGCCGAGTCATCGCTGTTGCGGTGAGCGTCGACGGCCGAGCTGACTCCTTTCTTACACCATCCTCTGCCTCATCTACCCATCTCGTCACCCGAATCCGACGACAGGCGTCGTAACGCCAAAAGAGGCGATGTTTCCCAAAAGTCTCTCACCAGATGCACGCGACGCCGTGGATCACAAGACCCTTCCTTCCTTCCCCCCATCCATCCCTCCGGGCCCTAGAACTCTGAATACCGGAAAATGTGAGTGAGGCGTCGTGATAGCGGCCCCGTCGGCTGACTGGCCTTGTCAGCCAGCCTCTCACGAGAAGCTTGCATGCCCACACTATCTAGCGGCGTCTGGGCTGACACATTAGCGATTGATATCGGTTCCGACACAAGTCTATCATAACGATGACAAACGGCCCCATCCTTGCATCATATTACCTATCTTCACATGACCGAAGGGGGCCCATCGGGTACCCTTCCCGTCCGTCCCACCCCGTCGCCGACGTAGGCGGCATCAGTCAGCGTCACCGGGGCAACAAGACGTTTGGCGTCCGACGAACGGTTTGTCATGATTATATGACGGTTTGTCATGCCCGGGTTCTGCGTTGAGAAATCTCGTTGTGATTGCGTGGTAGTCTCTCTATCCCTCTCTCTCTTTCGAGCCCCGCTAGACATTACACAAGGTCTAGTCAGACAAAAAAATACTCGAGCGGCGGTGACCTCGCGCTCATTCCCTCAAAAGTGCTCTTCTGCTCGTCTCAGCTCCGCTTCCGTACATACACCCACCCCCTCCCACTCTCCCCGTCAATCCTCGAAACGCCAGTTGGAAATGTAGAGAAGAAAAAAAATCAAAGCGAAAAGCGTGCTTTGCTTGCCCTGCCTTGCCCTTGCCTTGCCCTGCCATTGCTTTGCTTGAACCGCCAATAAGACCATCAAATAAAAAGTAGACAAAAATCCTGAACCCCTGTGTGCTGGAGATATCCCCATCTTTTGGAACCAAGCGGAGAAGAGATTCTCCGTGCGAAAGCGTCACATGAACCGGGCGAAGCGAAGCCCCATAAGAGTTGCATCGTAAATCTTACACCCAAGCGCCGATTGCTCAGGATACGGGCCGTGAAATGTATCTCTTCACCTGCCTTCGCGCCTCCTGGCAATCCGACTACCCGGCGCCCCTGGGGACTAGATGCCTATGCCGATGCCAATGCCGCCCATCCCGACGTCCATGGGCTCGAGTCCTGAGCCATCACCCGGCAGGTCGCGATCCTCCTCCATCATCTCGATGAGGTTGTCCAGGTTCTCGTCCAGGTTCTCGGCGTCGGCGGGAGGCAGGCACTTGCGCAGCAACCGGCGGTACTTGTCAATGTTCTCGCCCGTGCCCACCATGCTGAGCGCCTCGACGTAGTCGGACTCGGACTGCCGCTGCTCCGAGAGCATGGCCTGCAGCTGCTTCGCCAGGGACAGACGGTCCTCGTACGAGGCTTCGTCTACGTCGCCGTTGAGCTTGCTGATCTCGTGGTCGACGGCCTGTTGCACGTGCAGACGGTTCTGGTGGGTGATGAGGGACATGACCTGGTGCTTGGCGCGGTTGGCTTCGCTCATGATCTGCGCCGCACCGTCATCCGGCTCGAGCTGCGCCTCGAGCTCGGCGATCTGCTGTCGCACGACGGCGAGCTCGGCTTGCGTGTTGGAGAGGATGCGGCGGGCTTCTTTTTCTGCCTGGTCCTTTTCGCGGAGCTCCTCGTCGTAACTGCCTGCGAGGTCTTGGAACTTTTCCATGATGAGCGGCGTGATGCGCGCGTGCACTGTGTTAGCCGCCTCCGAGTTGAACGACGAGAGGGCAAGCTTCTTGCTGGCCGTCATCCTTTCTGGCACGGCGTCGCGGAAGGAGACGTGGCGCTGGGAATCGGGCGCGAAGGGCGACGACGACCGCTGAGGGCCGCGTTCTTTCTTGGTGGCGTTGAGCTGGGCGATGAGATCTTCCGCCCGTACACCCTCGCTGTTGGGGATGTTGGTGGACGCTTGGCGGCCTAGGAGCGCCCTGATGCATTTCCTAGCATTGCGTTGCGCCGCGAGGTGGAGGGCAGTGTTGCCTTGCTCGTCTTGCGCGTCAATGATCTGCTGGACGTAGGCGGGATCGTGTGTTTCTTGCAGCTTGTTCAAGATGTTGTCCAGGTAATACCTCGAACACGAGTGGCTGACCACTCTCCCGTTCTTCATCACCGCGGCGTGGTGGATGACTGTGCTGCCTGATGCATCCCGGGCATCAACGGTGTCGAAGAGCTCCTTCATGACCTGGGGAAATGTTTGCTTCTCGTAGCAGTTGGTGAAATGCACCGAACGCATGAGGGGAGTCTCTCCCCTCACGTTCTGTACGCTCAAGCTGGCGCCGAACCGACGGAGCTGCTTGATGACGTCGACATCACCCATGGCCGACGCCCAGTGAAGCGCCGTGTGTTCCTCGGAATCAATGATCCAGTTCGGCTGAAAATTTGGCGGAGGCTCGGGACGATATGCTGGCTTCTCGTTTCTAGAGAGGAGGAAGTAATCGAGGAGCTCGTCTCCGTAGACGGAGTGCTGCTGCTGCGTCAGGTCCTGAATCGCCTCTTCCCTCTTCCGCTTCCTGTGGCCGGTGGACTGGTGTGACAAGTCGTAACGGTCGTCCTCGCCCATGTACGAGGCTGAGGCAACGGTGAGGTTGTCTGGGGTATCATCATCGTTCATGACCGAGTCGCCGACGTCGTACTCTTCTGGCGGCGGGGGTGCGGCTTGCGCTGGGTTAGCAGGGGGCTGGACCTGTGGTGGTAATTGCTGCTGCTGCTGTTGCTGCTGCTGTTGTTGGATGTTCGTACCGGGCCATTTGGGCACTGCGGGTTTCTTTGGTGCCTTTGGTTTACTTGTGTGCCGGGGAGCCGGCGGCGGGCTCTGATCGCCCGGGGTGTATTCGAAGATGAGCCGCAGACGGTCGTAGATGTTGTTGCGCTGGGCGAGGGCGACGCCCTTGTCGAGGGGAATCCATGTGCCCTGGTACTTTCCGTAGCCGCCCTGAATCTTCTCGTGCTTCTCCTTTTGTACTTCGCGCTCGAGGATGCGTGTCCGTGCGGGCTTGTCGAAACCGGCGGCCTTTAAAATGTGTGTTGCGTTGATCCAGTCATCTTGCCGCCGTCGCATGACATGTTCCTTGAGGTCATCTCCGAATTGGAACTCGTAGACGGGGATCTAAACATATGACGGGTTAGGATACATGGTCCCAATTGGAATAGAGTGGGCCAGCGTGTCACTGGGCACGCTTGACTTCGACGTTTGACACTGAGGCCGTCTATCCCCTTCCACGGCGGACCATTTTAAGCGTTCAGCCTGCTCAGACGGCTTCGGATGACAGGATGAAAACCCCGTCGAGCCTGGACAATGAAGACCTTGACAATCGAAGAGAACGGTGACTTACACCACTGTAGGTGGCGCTGTAGATGCCGGGCTGCGCATTGCCCTTGACCATCGTCATCAACCTGGAGCAAGGGACGGGCCCTGCCGACTCCTCGCAAGCTGGTCAGGAGGCACAGTTTGGGCGGATCGTTTCGGTCGGCGGCAAAGAGAATCGACGAGATGGCAGTCGATTGCAGAGGTCGCTCGGCGTTTCGTTTGGGGCGCAAGACACGGTGTTGGGCGAGAGGGTCGTCGGTGAGGCTTGTAGCTGAGGGTCGGCTTCGCTTCACGGAAGATTTCACTAGATTGAGTGGATGCACTTCGGGTGATGGAGGTGGCACGTCGGCGACGCGAGACGCGCCTTCTTAGATTACCTTACGCGTGCAGGGCACTTAAGCAGCGCGAATATTAAAAGTCCGAGCGTCAACACCGGACAGTGGGCCTTCTTCCTTCACCCAATGGCGGGGGTCACGTGTCTTAGAGTCTCTCCTCCGGATGGTCCGAGCTCAACCCATCCGTCAAGGGGTCTGTTGACGATGTCCCGACCCATTGCCTGGTCTTGCTGGAGAGAGTAAGTCCTTAGTGCGTAGATACAAGTCCTTCTAACTATTGAAAGAAAAGAAAATGGTATGTCTAGTGTAGACATACATACAAAACGCCTGTCAAGTCATCTGTATACCTCAGCCATTCGGACTTATCTTTATTCCACGGATAAGTGCGTAAGGCGGCTTCGCAATGGCCTCCTTGACGACAGACCAACGCGTATAGGAGTTAGGAGTTAGGAGTTATCGGGCTGAGAGTTCGCTCATTGACAATCGGCTAGTTGCTGGCGCTGCAAGCCGCAAATTATTGACCATCTCCAATCCAATCCATTGGGTTTCAGAAGGAAGGAAGGAAGCTTTCACCCATTAGTAATCCTCCCACCTCTTTGTGGTGCATCGATCCGTGACGTCTTCAGTTGTCGAAAGTATCTCATTACCCCGCCAAGATGGTGGGGCTTCCCGCTTCCCCTGCCACCCACTCCGAGCACGTCTCCCTGGGAGTCTATTTGATCACGGCATTGCTTTCCGACGCCAAACGCTTGTAAACTCCATCATCTTAACGCCGGAACAAAAGGCTTTATACATAAATAACATCCAACATCAGTTCCCTATTGAAATCTCTGAAGGTTCGTGTCTTTGTCTATTAAACAGTTCCCGGATCCTATAGACTACTCCCCGCTCTGTATCCGTATTGTCCATCTTACTCAAGGGTCCCCAGCAATCATCATGCCTCTCATCGCCTCACGCCCCAAGGACCGCATCATCCTGGGTCTCATGACCTTCGGACCCAAGGAGTCTGACGGCGCCCGAATCACCGACCTGGAGACCTTCAATAAGGCTCTCGACGTCTTCCAGAAGCGTGGTTACAACGAGGTCGACACGGCCCGTGTCTACATTGCCGGACAGCAGGAAGCCTTCACTCGCGAGGCAAAGTGGAAGGACAGAGGGTTGACGCTGGCCACCAAGGTCCTATATCCCATGCAGGCTGGCAGCAACGCCGCGACCAAGGTTTTCGAGTCTGTGGAGACGAGCTTGAAGGAGTTGGGAACTGACTGCGTTGATGTGAGTCGATATCGCGACATGACCTGCGAAGAGAGGCGCTAATGAAAAACCACCCAGATTCTTTACCTTCATGCTGCGGTATGAGTCGCCCTCACTCACTCATCCTTCATGACCAAGGCCAGCAATCGGCGACTAACACTGGCTTGCAGGACCGTGCCACCCCATTCGCCGAGACCCTCGAGGCTCTGGACAAGCTCCACAAGCAAGGCAAGTTCGTCAAGCTGGGCCTGAGCAACTTTACTGCGTTTGAGGTGGCCGAGGTGGTCTTGACGTGCAAGTACAACGGATGGGTTCGCCCGACGGTGTACCAGGGCATGTACAACGTGATTACTCGCAGCATCGAGTCGGAGCTGATCCCGGCGCTGCGCCGTTATGGGCTGGACCTTGTTGTGTACAACCCGATCGCGGGCGGGCTATTTTCGGGCAAGATCAAGTCCAAAGACATTGTGCCGACCGAGGGCCGGTTTTCGGACGGCCACGGCACGGGGGGTAACTACCGGAAGCGCTACTTCCGCGAGAGCACGTTCAAGGCGCTGCAGACGGTCGAGGGAGCGGCAGAGAAGCACGGGCTCAGCATGATCGAGACGGCGCTGCGATGGACGTTGCACCACTCGGCGCTCAATGTCAAGGACGGCAACGACGGCATCATCATTGGCATCTCGAGCGTGCAGCAGCTCGAGGACAACCTCAACCAGCTCGAAAAGGGCCCGCTCCCCGACGAGGTTGTCCAGGCGCTCGATCAGGCGTGGGCCATCTCCAAGGCGGACACGACCAACTACTGGCACATGGATCTCGAGTACAAGTACGACACCCGGGATGCGCTGTTCGGGTCGGGGGCCAAGTGACGGAGGATAGGTAGAGCAGGATGGATGGAACGCTCTCTGGTCTTGAAGTGCGAGCTGCCGTAGATGGGCAGACAAGCATGACAGCCAAGCGGGCGGTCTTGTACTTGTGGACAAAATAAATGGCCCATATCATATGCCAAAATCGGCGCATGCGAAGGGTACCTAGTTCTCACAGCGATGCGTGGCGCGAGAAGTGGGTGTGGGTGTGTGGGTGTGACTGTGGGTGGTGCCGCTTGCGTGTGTGTGTGTGTGTGGCAGCGGGCCAATGCCAGTCATGCGACTGCACGCGTGATGGCGTAGGATGGGAAGGGTCGAGGTGGTGCTGCTTTTGAGGCCCTCTGCTGTACCGCCGCAGCGGTCTATAACGGTAGCCGGGCACACTAAGACATGGGCGGATTGCAGACCGACTCCACAGCCTGAATGGGGGTTCTCCCCATCAGACGCAGGTGCAGGTGACTGGGCTTGTCACGACGCTCATGACCGTAACTTCTGACGAGCGCAAGTTTTGGCCGACAGGTCTGGTATCTTGGTACATACAAATACTTGATGCGGTATGTACGTTGATGGGGTGAAGAAGAGACGGGGGCTGGTGCTCTTATGGCTCGTGTGTGGCTCGTGTGTGACGATGGTGGTCTGGTGCGTCTCAAGGATGGTCCTGGCGGGTTGAGTGCTTATCAAGGCGCAGGGACGCACACAAGACGGACGATTGCGTATTGTACGTAGGTATCTGAGCTTGTGTAGCGTACATATGGTGTGCATAGGTAGTACGTTGTGTGTGAGGTGTGTGGTGCCAAACCTTGAGACGGTATTGCGTGCGCCTCACTCGGCATCAGACAGTGGGGGGAAAAGATGGGAATACTATTAGATGAGGAAGATTGGGCGGGGAAGACCCCTTCCGCCCCCATGCCCACCCTTCCGGTCGGTGCGCCAAGTGAGGCAGCAAAGTTGGCCAAGTTAGTCATGTCTTCCCTGAGACGAACAGGCAAGAAGGGTTGAACGGGGGGTTGTTGCTGTCTTGTGCAAGTCCCTCGTGGCGGACATGGAAGCCGACATGTACATGTCGGGTACTTTGATTCCGTGTTCCAGACGGACTCTTGGTAGCGTATCCATACCCATACCGCTAGCGGTACCTAGTTCGACGTCCAGGGCCAGCGTAATGCGAGAGCTCTGGGCGGGCTCTTTCCCACTGGGAATTTGCATCTTTCTGGGTCCCGGGTCTGCGTCTAGCGTGCCATCTGCACGCCTACGTCAGGTCGTAGTAGGTACTACTCTGTACAGAGTATACCTAACCAGATACCTAGGTACTGTGTAGATACCTCAGGTATAATACCTGTCTATACGTACTATCTATAGTGTGCAGCATCCACGTATCCACTTTCCTCCCTCTGCCAAAAAGTGTGTCCAACTGAACACAACCAACCCCGACCCAAAAGAGACACCAAAGCAACCAAGCAGCACAGCAAGCGCACTCAACTCGCATCCTATTCCCTTCCCTTTCCTTACTCGACTCTCCTTGCAGCGCAACTCTTGCGGCAATTGCGATTCCCATTCCAAGTCACTCCTTTGTTGCCTAGTCCCCTTTCTCTCTCTCTATCCCTCTATCTCTCTTTCTTATCTCTCGGCATTATCTTTCTGCCCCCCCCCCTCCCTTTCGACCCTCTTTGGGCCCATCCCTTCTTATGCCTCCCAGACTCAACTCAGGGCCGGACGGAACCCTCAACCTCGCCCATTCGCGCCGATTCGAACAGTTCCAGATCCCTCCTCTGAGTGCCACTACATGCGATTCCAACATCTCAGACTATATTGGTAGTGGAACCAGCAGTCCTGGTCAAAACCCCGGACTCGACGAGCGCCTAGCCGAGTTTGATGCATTACGCAGCGGCAACGACGAGTACTTCGAGCACGACAAAGACGGCCACTACGAGGACGACGACGACGACGACGATATGGATAACCGACCACCCCTCCTCCGAAACGCACACTCCCGCTCGGGACAGCCTCTACTCAACTCAAAGGTGAACCAAGACGATGACGACCACCGCGGCATGGGTTATTCCACTCGTTCTCGAGGAGCCAGCCCCTTGCTGACCCCAAACCGACCGGCCTTCTCTCGAGGTTCGACCATGCGAAACCACTCTCCCGCCACAGCCAAGGCCAACGCTCGGAGGAAGTATATATATGCCGCCTTCTTCCTCGTTCTGAGTCTCATCTCCTTCGTCATCCAGACCGAGCTGTCGGCATATATTCAGCAGGAGCTGCACTGGGACAAGGCATACTGCATGCTCTACTTGACCCATGGCTCTTGGGCGATACTCTGGCCAGTCCAGCTGCTCATCTTGCGCATCAACAAGCGTAAAACCCCCTGGCCCTCGTTCTGGCGCCGCCACCGTGAGCTTGTGCACACCACCGCCATCATGGTCCAGAGACAGGATCTCGACCTGTCGCGTCACGGCGCCCACCCTCGCTCCTCGCCGTGGTTCTACCTCGCCCGCACCACCGCCTTCATCACTTGCGCCCTGACGGTTGCTGGCCTGAGTTGGTACGTCGCCGTCAACATGACGACTCCCTCGGATCTGACAGCCATCTACAACTGCTCGGCCTTTTTCGCCTACGTCTTTTCCGTTCCCTTGCTCAAGGAGCCCCTGCGCATGGACAAGTCTCTCGCTGTCCTCGTCGCCATTGCCGGCGTCTTGATTGTCGCATACGGCGACAGCAGCCCTACCGACGACGATGCCGCTCATAAGCAAGCCGCCGGCGAGCGGCTGACAGGCAACCTGATCATTGGCGTCGGCTCCGTGCTCTACGGTCTGTACGAAGTGCTCTACAAGCGGTATGCTTGCCCGCCCGACGGCTGCTCGCCAGGCCGCGGCATGGTCTTTGCAAACACGTTTGGCTCCTGCATCGGCGCCTTTACGCTTACCGTGCTTTGGATCCCGCTGCCCATCTTGCACTGGACCGGTATTGAGTTGTTCGCCCTGCCGACGGGCTACACCGCGTTGATGCTCTTCTTCAGCGTCATCATGAACGCCACTTTTGCCGGCAGCTTCCTGGTCCTCATCAGCCTGACGAGTCCTGTCTTGTCCAGTGTGGCCAGTCTGCTTACCATCTTCATCGTCGCCATCACGGACTGGTTCCGCACCGGCGAACCCCTCAGCGCTGCAGCTCTCATCGGCGGTCTCATGATCATGGCCGCGTTCGGCATGCTGAGCTGGAGCACCTGGCGCGAGATGACAGAAGTCGAGGCGACCAAGGCAGTCGACCTCACAGACAGTGGCGAGGATAGCGACAGGGATGAGCGTGTGCGTTGAGGCTCGATCGCATTGCATGCATGGTGTTGGTAAACATCAATGGCGTTGGGGACCCGGAGGTCACATCTGGTTTTTTCTTTTCTTTTTTCTTGTATTCAACACGGGCAATGGCATCATTACATCGGGGGTCGGCGGTATTCTCTGGCATTGGATTGCAACAGCGTAATCGTGACGGGCCCTGGACCGCCACAGCGGACGTCAGGAGGAGAGGCAATGGCCATCGCCATTGGGGCACAATGTTTGATTTGTTGTATACCCGACCTTGGCTCTATTCTCTGTTGTCTTGATTACACTTTTCTCTTTGGTTGGTCTATTATTCGGCCTAGATGATTTTGGCTCAGGGTCATTCGGGACCCTTGTTTTAGAAAAAGCGGCGGGATCACGAGTCATCCACAGCTGCTAGATGGTAGTATTCTTTTTCTTCCTTCTCGGGACAACCCCTCAAAACAGGACTGCGATTGCTGCTCTGCAGCCAGCACACAAGCCAAAACCATGACTGACTTCTGCAACCATCTTCGCAGCCCACTAACTAACCAACTGTTCTCTACGTGCGCGCAATCCTCTGGCCGCGAGGTAAGTGGCATTTCCGTTGACTTGAAACAGGGGCGATCAGCGATGAACCCGACCCGCCCGAGACGGGCTCCACATCGAATCCCTGGTATCATCGACGTGACCCCCGGACAGGTCCGACGGGCCAGTCACAATGCTCGGAAGCCGGACCGGGTGATGGAGATGCTGGACAGGCGAGATATAGATCTTCTTGACACCGCTCTGCTACTTAGGGCGCGACCTTTTATTTTAGTACACCCACATGGCAAATTTGAGCTGCAGATGGTAATTAATACGCAAGTATCCGTAAGTCTGGGAGTCGCGGAAGGAAAAAGGGCCCCATTCTACGAGGAATTCTGGGGTTCCCTCCAACTCAATCGTGGATTTATATTAAGATGAGGTCACGGTGAGTCAGTTACTTACGTAGTGAAGAGGAAGGGGATATGTTCATCAGCGTCTATGTTGAAGGCTTACATAGGCTACGATGAATTCGATCCCATTTACTCCCAAAGACCGAGACAGACAGTCTAAGCCTGTGTGGTGTAGCTCTCTTCCCTTGACTAGATGGGTCCGATTCCAAGCACAGGCGCCTGTCTCTCCTGACTCTCTATACTCTATATATCCACAACAGCGTTGAATGCTGCTTTTGGGCTCACTGGCCCGCGTCCACAAAGGGGTGGAACTTATTCCGCTCAGCAACAAGCACGTCCCCCCTTCTGATTACCTACCTAGTTTTTCGTTGCGCGCCCCCACCATTGAAACTGATTCGACGTCCACACTTGAGCCTCAACCCGGCCGTCCGTACTGGCACTCTCCATCAACGAAAACATCCAACAATGCTCGACCAGGCCCTCAAGATCATCGGCCTCGTCTGGGTGCTCTACTCGGCCTACCGCATCTACGATGCCCTCGCGCTGTGGATCCTCCCCGCGGTGCCGCTGACGCGGTACCAGAAGAAGGGCCCGTTCGAGTCCTGGGCTCTCGTCACCGGCGCCTCGGCGGGCATCGGCCTGGGCTGCGCGCAGGAGCTCGCCCTGCGCGGCTTCAACGTCGTCCTGTTCGGCGACAACGAGGACGCGCTCGAGGACGCGCGCGCCCTCATCGAGTCCGAGTGCATGCGCCGCCACAAGGGCGACGTCGCCGTGCGCCTCGTCGTCCTCGACGCCGTCGGCAGCTCGGCGCGGCAGGTGCAGGACGCCGTCGACGGCCTCGCGGACCTCGACGTCACGGTGCTCGTCAACAACGTGGGCGGCGTGCCGGCGCGGCAGGGGTCGCCCGTCCAGCGGCTGCGAGAGATGACGGCCGAGGACGTCGACGCCACCATCGACCTGAATGCGCGCTTCATGGCGCGCCTGACGCGCCTGATGGCGCCGGCGCTCGCGCGCAGCGGGCCGTCGCTCGTGCTCAACGTCGGTTCGACGACGGCGGCGGGCGCGCCGGGCGTGGCCGTCTACTCGGCCGCCAAGGCCTTCGTCGCGTCCTTCAGCCGCGCGCTCGCGCGGGAGATTGCTGCCGAGGGCGCCGCCGTGGACGTGCTGTGCGTCGTGGCCGGGGAGGTGAGCACGAACTCGGTCGCGGCGCGGGCCGGCGTGCCCGACGCGCGGGCGTTCGCCAAGGCGGTCGTGGGCACGGCGGGGCGGGCGGCGCGGAGGGGCATGGTCGAGGTGACGCCGTGGTTCCGGCACGCCGCGCGGCGGGCGTTGCTCGATCGCGCGCCCGAGTGGCTGGCGCGGAGGCTGGAGGACGCGGCGCTGGAGAAGAAGCGCGCGGCGCACGACGCGAAGGTCCGCAAGGAAGAGTAAACGGGAAGGGTCCTGGCCGCGGTGCCCGTTGCGAGGCCTTCGTTGGACACGGAAATCGGTCCGCGTCTCGGGTAGCTGGCCGAATGACTCCAAGGCGATGCGGGAGCGGTTGCTACCTGGAACCTTGCGAGCGCCATATGGGTCTTCAGAATGAGATGCCATATCCGAATGGGAACTGTGGAACGGTCACGCAATCTCAAAGAACGAGGGCAAGAGTCATAGAAAGCTCACTTCCTGGCCGAGTCTGCGGACTCGTGGGAACAGATGTTTTGATACAGATAGATAAACATGGAAACCAGGGTCAAGATCCGTTTCTCTACCATCCAGGCTTGACTTTTCACCTGCCAGGTTTGAAAAGCAGGCAGACAATCACAAATGTTCATATTCCCCACTATAATGCGAGCACGTTTTCGTCCGGCCGATGTGGTTCGCCATCCGGATGTGGTTTCCGATTCAGAGGTTGGACTGGCCGGCCGTATGTTTAGAAGCGCTCACGTTTGATGCCAACTACGTATAAATTTCCAAAGAATCTGCCTTATATACCATTTATATACTAAGGTAAATCGGAATGGAAGATCTTATGTGGGAAAGTTGCGCAAGAGCGGGGTGGGTTGAATTACTGCTTTCACGTGGGAAAGCATAATCGCAACTCTGATACCGAGCTATATTTGTGTGATGAGCGAGTCTGTGGTATACTTTCGTCCAACTACACATCCTCCATGAGCGGGGTCAAGAAGACAAACGAAACCATTCACAGCAAACCACGAGCACTCAGCCCAGTACCTCTGTTGACACCGCCATAATTCCTTGGTAGACACCATGTCTTCTGCGGCACCAGGACCCAGCGAGCGGAAAGCGAGAAGATCTCGGACCCCAGGGCGAGCACCGCGGGCCTGTCAACAATGCAGGTATCGCAGCGTTCGGCCTGCGAGTGTTTGTTCTTTGACTGATGCTGACATGCCTGGCAGGCAACTGAAAAGAAAATGTCCTCGAAATATACCTTCGTGCTCTGTGGTACACTACACTGATTCTAGCTCCTCTTACACGAGAACCGTATACGCTAATTGCGACAAAGTGTACTCGGCTGGGTAAGACTTGCCAATACCCAGTTGGAAAAAAGCCTTACGGTTCGCCTCGAGAATATGACGCTCATACTACCGCCACGGCTTCAACCTCGTCTACCGCGCGACAAACCCCGGGGGTAGATTTCGATCTTGATGCTTTCTTCCTTGACCACGAGCTCCACAAACCCAACTCCCATGCAACCAAGGGTTTCCTACCTCCTGTGCAGGATTGTTTCACGATGATGATTGGCAATCCGGACACTGTTTGCGAGTTGTACTTCAACTCAGTTGACACCTGGCTGCCTTTTATCAGTAGGAAAAGGCTCAGCCAGGGCCTCCAGGTTGGATCGCCTTCAGAAGCTATAGAAATGACCTGCTTGTTATTGGCCATGAAGCTCATCACCATCGAGTACCTTCTCGAAGATGATCCAAACGAAGAACTAGGCTTCTACGATGACGTAAAAACGTACCTTGCAAGGAACGAACTCTACATCGCGACGTCTCTACGATATTTCCAGTCGGTTGTTCTGTTGGGGCTATACGAATACAGCCGCGCCATCTATCCGGAAGTGTACTTGACCATAGGACATGCTGCGAGACTCGGACTACTGAGAGGAATTCACGATCGGAAACACGCGCTGCAGCTTTTCCAAGAGCCACAGACGTGGACGTACTGGGAAGAGGAGCGTCGCACGTGGTGGGCCACGTCAATACTAGAACGGTACATTAGTTGGCACGGAGTCGATTGATCATCCAAAGACTGATCCGCAAACAGGTGTGTCAATCTCAACCTCATTGGATTTCCTTTAGCCACTCCGGAGCCGACTCAGGGGGATCTCCTCCCATCCTCGGACGAGGTTTGGCGCCGGGGCGAAACCGGCACCAATCAACCTGTCGCCACAACCGGATTTTTAACTGATCCGGAAATTGGTCTTTTTGCTCGGGTCTGTCAGGCATCTCTTATACTTGGGCGAGTTCTCAATCACAGAAACTCCCGAAAAGACTTGATTTCGCAAGAAGCAACGCTAAACGAAGCACGCGAGCTGGACGCCACATTGACTGCCCTCGATGCACATCTCTCTCCCTTACCGGCTCAACGCCGGAGTGTTATGCTGGCTACAACTCTTGACGTCGCCCTCTGCACCTCCGCACGAATAACCTTGTATCGTATGTACGCCTTCTTGCAACCCGATGCGACCTCGGAGAGACTTCCAGCAGAGAGAGAGATCCAAACCGCCTCCATCAAGGGTTTGAAACAAATAATTTCCGCTCGGGGCAGACATCTCGCTCTACGCGCGCTCAAGATGGGCGCGGAAGACGTGAACCGTTTGAGCCCGTTGCTGATCCAGTGTCTTTATGACATTTCCACAGAGTGTCGGCGGTTCAAGCGCGATGGAGACGTCACTAAGACTGTGTCGAGGACAATGACATTGATCACCCGGGCTTTGCGCTTGTTATCACTTCGCTGGAATATTGGTAAGTTTTGAATCCTCTCGATGGCGCAGGTTTACCCCTGAATAAGACGACAACGGTCTTTACCTTGCGCAAAAGTCACTGACAACTTCCAGACCATTTCGCAGCACTGTTCGGGAAAAGAGAAGAGCAGGACATCGCTGGGTGATGGCGTATGGTTATATAGAGAAAGCAGTACCAGGCTACCCGCGAGACGTACAGCCTAGCTCAGACAGACCCATGTTGGCTTACGGGACGGTCTTTCAATCTTGTAAATCACAAAAGAAGAAAGGCAGAGCAATGCAAGTAATTAAGAATCAATAAGGATCCCCATTCTTATCATTCTTATCATAGTTGTAGACTCCCCATTCTTATAGTTGCAGGACTTTCCCCTTTGCCTACTACTATTTTCTTCTATTTAAGGTTTACAAAAGCAATTCTATAACCCTTACGTACACTTTCTCCAACTTCAAATCGGCAAAAAACCTACCTTTTACAGCTATAGAGGCCTTAGGGGGGTTATAGCTATAAAGAATCACCCTCTATACGCCTATACTTTACTAAACTGTAACCCTTCTATATTACTGCTTAGTTACTTCTTTATAAAACGTAGCGCAAAGGCCAATAACGGTGGCCGCGGCTTCCAAGCCAACCGCGACCAGAGGAGGCATCCCCAGACCAGGACTTGACATTGCTCCGTCTCGATCACCACCTCCGCCGCCCCTGCCGTCTCGGTTTCCCGGCAAAGGAAGCTGTGGCAAGCCATTGGATAGCCAGCGGATGCAAAACAAGGAACTGTGGAAGGACGTACAAAGGCCGAAGAGGTGGCGGAGACGAGCGATGATACGACGAACCGGCCAAAGCCCTCGACCAAATAGACGACGAGGATTGGGAGTAGCGGCAAGAGGAGCCAGCCCGAAGTGGCGAGCCCAAAAGGCAGTACAGTACCAATCCGGATCAAAGCCATTGTCGCATTCAGCAGACCAAAGACTTTTGACTTCTGTCCAGGTTTGATAGGGGTTTATTTACTAGTCTGAAGTGTCATAAGAACTAACAGTGCTAGAACGACGACGGAACGATACAAAGGCACACAATATCTTAGATCCCTTTTCACCTTGTTTAGCATTGCAAACCAGGTCAGTACACAGCCCGTTGGTTATTACTGCCCATCTGCAGCCATATCGCGGTCGCTCGGAACCCAGCCAAACTTCCATTATAGCACCAAAAGACGTGAGGGTATATCTCAGCCGGAGCAGTGGGGTAGTGTCACGATATAAGGCGTTAGTTACTGCCATGTAACTAACGGCGTCGTTAAACGGCGTCGTTTTGTTACGTGGCAGGTAGTCACAGACAATGATAAGCTAAAGATAGAGGTAAGGAAGAACAAATGAGTGCTACTATGCGTGATTGGAGGAACATAGAGATAGGCAAGACAAGCTATAGCTAGTAGAATTACTAGGCCTAGTGAAAACTGGATTAATAGGAGTTAGCCTCTATGGATTACCATGTTCAGCAATTACTTTTCCCAATCATTATGCCATCACGCTCTATTCCCAGTGAATCGTTCCAAAGCTACTTATCGCCGATTCACCTGCCCTCGCCACAAACACCGCTGGCCTTCCTCATTAATGGCAGCCCGGCCATGGAGGGTGCAGTAGGTCCAGGCCAACGGTGTATTAGTCAATGGCCGCTTCCACGGGGGAGGTGACGCCCAGGACGGTCATGTAAAGACATGCGGCGGCGTCGATCCACGCGTCGACCTCGCCCCCCCGGTGAAGGAACTAGTCTCATTGAAGTCACGGCCAGCACTGAAGACGGTTACCGGCCTGGTCCGCCGTACAAGACGACGCACCTGACGTCGTGGTCGGCGTCGACATCCTTCAGCAGGGCCTTGAGTTCGCCCATTCGGGTCTGGCTGAAGGGGTTGGTACGAGGCGAGTGCGCAAGTTCATGGCAGGCCTCGCCGGCGGCAAGAGATCCAACACTGTTCCCGATATCGGGCCAGGACATTATGACAGAGGAAAGTGTATGTTTATAGCGATAAGTAGCGCGCAGCCTTTGGCCCCCGCTTACATGGTGAGCAAGGACGATGTGTTGATGGCGATTAATGTACCCCGTATGCATACTCCATGATGGAGCAGTAATCATCTTCGAAGGATCGTGCATGCATAGGCAGTTCCAGGGCGGCATGGTTCTCATCACGAGGCCGGACGCCTCCGCGGCGAAGCCTTGCATCCAAAGCGCCAGCGAATAGCTTTTAAACCATCGTGACAACCATGACGACCCAGAATCATCTTGGGGGGAGTCGGATAGAGACGTGCAGCGATGCTGTGATACCCTACCTACGTAAGCTTAGTATTGTACGCCAAAACAAACGTACCGTGCAGCCCGAGCCACACCGCGCTAAGCGCGCAACTTGAGAGGTCCTGGCCAAAGGGGTATCACTATGTAGCTTACATTTTGCACTTTTCTGCCACGTACACTACTGTATAGTACAATATTAGACCCATGAGTGGTCTGAGTATGTTTGCGTAGAAAGATCTCGCAAGCTGCTCGGGCCTGCTTATGGCCAAAATAATGCCATACACTTTGATGAGGATGTAAGAAACGCCCAGTTCTTGATGAAGAATGCAATACTCGGCGTGCAATCACCCTCCGGGCCGCGATATCGAACGTTGTTCCTCCTTGTGGTTGATGAGGAGCCGGTCCAAGACTCGGCTCGTTCACAAAATCACCGCAGGTGAATCAACTTTTGATTCATGGATATGAAACCATGTAGCAGCGTGGATGCTAGCCAAGGAATAGAGGAGCCTACAGGAATGGGACTTCCTACCGTCCCCTCCGGTAGTGAGGCTCTTTGAGTCAGCGAGCCGCGTTTGTCAACCCAGCAAATTCGAAGCACCAAGTTCCCAAGGGTATGGTGACAATGGAGAAGGTACAGCAGGCATCAGGATTTAGGGCCCATGTTCTTATCCCTGGCAGCCACTAACTCGGTTTGCGAGATATTCGACGACACAGGTTGCCACTCTTATTGGACTCCTTGGGGCTGGAGTACGTGAACACATCCATCTACTGAGCGGATCAGCCGTCTGCCTTCTGCACGCGGGACATACGTGGATACCGTAGAATCCTTCCCCCACAGTAAGGCTCTCTCCGAGTCAGTACATAGTAATTAAGCTTACTGTATGTGGATACATTGCAATCCTACGGATAAATATTTCCTTGAACTCCCAGACCAGCATACAGGGGCATCGGCCACTCATAAGCTGCTCTCCGTTCCACAATATAACGGTTCCCCCTTTGCTAATGCACATTCGTATGGCAGCTCACGTATACGTGGGCCAGCGTTTGTTCAGAAAGATGATTACACTAGTTTAGTTCCCGGGGTCTATGCGACCCGACCCGCCCCAGGGAACCAAACCCTTTCAATCTTTCAGCCCTACCCTGCCAAACAAGTACCGGTACATGCCACGTACTGGTACGTGTCAAGTGCCTCACTGGGCAGCGAACGCGGTATATCTGCCAGCCGCAGCATTGCATACCACACCCAGTAAACCACCCCCGTTTATAGTTTCGATACCCCGGCGTCCAGTCCGAGTCCAAGAACCCCATGTTACCACGTCGCAACCTCTAGTCTTTGTGCAGGGGTCGAAGGAGTATATCACAGCACAACCCTCTGGGAAGCGCATCCTGCGTGCCAAGCTGCTCCATAGTCGCAGCGTTGGTTCGCCCTCCGGGCTCGTCGCTGATGGAGTAGCGCAGCATCAAAAAGGCCACCAAAAGCTTGACCTCGAGGGTGGCGAAAGGCTTTCCGAGACAAACACGAGCGCCATACCCAAAGGGGATGTAATGAGCTTGCATAACCCGCAAGCGCTCCGGGCTGGCGTCGAGCCACCTGCCAGGGTTGTACGCCCGGGGCAAAGGGAAAACTGAGGGTGTGTGCTGGATGGCCACTGTCGACGTGGATACGACGGTCTAGAGGCGTACGAGTCGAGGTTAGTCAAAATGTGCTTGGGCTCTCGGTCACGAACGGCGTCGAGGGTGCGTTCGTTTACTTACCCCGGCAGGCACAAATACTCCATCATATTCCTTTCCGACAGGAACAACCCTCTCAGCCCGACCGCTCGACAGGGGATTTAGCCGGTATGACTCCTTAACGCAAGCCTCGAGGACAGGGGCGTCGTTGATGTCCGCGAAGGATGGGAACCCGTCTTCTTGGCAGGGTAACTGGGTAAGCTCTTGTCTGACACGATCCTGCCAACCACTGTTACGTGCAATGTTCCAAAGCACGTAAGTCAGCGCCACAGTGACCGTCGCCTGAGCGGCGCTGACGTTATCGAGGACTTCGGCATAGATCCAGGGCGTTGTAACACGCTCGCCCAGCTTAGTCCTGCAGAGCCTCAGTCGCTTTAGCAAATAGTCCTCGTCTCCGTCCTTGTCGAGGTCGGCGTCTCGCAACGTCGTGGAGATACGAGTCGTACACCACTCGGTCAGGTCCTCTTCGGCGGCCAGGAAACGACGGTCCCCATGGAGCCGGGACAGTACGGTCCTGGCGAGGCGGTGGGCCCAGGGGACGTTGAAAAGCAGCGTGTTCCACATTTCGCAGTCCTTGAGGCCTTCTAGCATAGACCGCTCCGGGCATGAGGGCGTTTCGACGGCGGCAGTGCCGTGCCTCGAGCCAAAGAGCAGCTTGGTGACATTGTCAAAGGCAAAGAGGTTTACGCGATGAAACAGGTCCAGGGTGGGCGTGATGTGTGTATCCTGATCCACCTGCTGTACGAAGGCACGAGCCCGAGACCGCACGGGGTCGATGAATGCGGGCGTGTATATAGTAGTGGCCTGAAAGAATGCGAAGCTGAGCTTCCGCCGCTCCCGATGGTCCTGGTAGTCGAGCGTGTTGAATGTCGCGCGCTCGCCGCCGTAGGAGAGAAAGTTGTCAAAGTATCGACTCTTGGGATGGCGGCCGGCGGCACCGTAGATTTCGCGCGTAGCAGAAGATCCTGAGAAGGAGACCTCGTTCGGGGCAATGAGCACGACGGGGCCGTACTTCTTGTGCCACTCGTGGATCTTGTGGGTCCTCTGTAGTCTCACGTCGAGATATTTCGTGTAGAGGCTTGTGATCTTGCATATCCACGGACCTGGGATGCGGTGGTAGGGTGAGAAGTACAACGAGTATATGCCATGGACGGCGGATGCCGCGAGCAAGATGATGAATGCGATCAAGGCTGTATCGAAACGATGAGTGCTCCTTGCCGCGTCGGCCGAGATGATAGTCATATTGAAGAGTTCTCAAGACACCTTGTATGCCTCCTACTCGGGATTGCTATCTGGCCTTGAGGATGAGGTTTTTACTCGGGGACTGTTACGAGCTTATATAACAATCGCAGTACTCTCCCAGTAATCATATCACACCCGCTTGAGCCCATGTCAGTTCCAAGCCGTTACATGTTCAGTTTGGCTTACGAAGAAGGCTCCTGTGAACGGCTTGGCAGGCTCCTATGGCCACCGACACGATCCAACGGTATCCACAGGTTAAGTCTCGTGAATTTCAAAGGGATTCATTTACATAATGCTTGTGCGGTACCACGTTTCTCGCCTCTGCCTGGACGACACAAATACGCAGCCGTGAAAAAACCACCACCCCATAGCAACCAACAAATGCTCCGTGATACATCCACGGCCCTGTAATGAGCTACGCATTGTCACTCACCTGGATGTCTTACATGCAGGTCTAACACAGCCCGGGGCGTGTTCCGTACCCGATAAAACATCGACATCCGGCGTGAGCGGCTCAGCAGCCGGGGTAAGCGTCAGCGCCACGGTAACGATGAGATTACGTATCGGTATCTTCTGGAACCGTAGCTACGTCCTGGAGTCCGGTGAAGATCTCTAGATACATGGGCTACAGTTCCCACTATATGAATTACACTTGAATCGTAAAATTCAAGAAGATGGGTCGACAGCATCGGGAGGCGCAAAGCCAGCACTAGAGAGGCAAGTCGATGACTCGCTTCCATGTTCCATGCAGGGCTGGATTCAGATGTGGATGATGCCATCGTTGGGGTTGGCAGCCAGAAATAGGGAGTCAGCTTACGCGTGAAGAAGCACGTATGCAATGACTTTTTGAAGCACCCCACAGTACGTAGTGACGGAGAAAAGCCCGCTGGTATTGGAAGTGGACTTTCTCGCCTTCGAACGGTAACCTCTGCAGGGCATCTCAAGAGGTACTGGGTGTTCCTTTCCCGCCGAGCTTTTCGTAAGTTTATACCACGTGGTCCAAGGGCAGCGTGTCTCTTTGGATTCTGAGCATCTATAGAGGCCAGAGGAGCTAATCTACACTCACGTGCTGCATCACATAATCTATCTTAACTAGTCCCCTCTAAATCTACAGCTAGTAACTAGTAATAGGATAGTTGTTCTTGTTCTTCTTGTTTTATAATGACAGTAATAATTCAACTACTCTTTTTACCTATCTGTGTAGATACCCCTGTAATACCAACAGTTTCTGCTTCGTATCGTCCCCCCAAGTATGGTCGGTTCTTGATCTGCCAGGTCGATGCGGCTGCGGTATCCAGATAGACTCAGCGAAGTACTGGGCCGAGCCGTGAATTTTGATTTTTTGACGGCGAACGGAGGGGTGTTGTGACGAAGCCTCGACTAGAGCTCGTATAATACATATTCATCTCAGAACCTCCGTAAACAGCATGCTATTCGCGTAAGAGTCTACAGACACCTGCCTACGGACTACGGGTATCGCTCTCTGTCAGACAATGGAATAAGGTAAGGAGATGGGAGATTCAAGGACTGGCAGGGATTCCGGCCGTGGGCCCAGAAGCTGTGAGATGTGCTGTCTGTTCCTGGCCGATGAGAACACGAACTCGATCTACACATGGACCGGGGTCCTCTGCAGACCCTTGTTATCCAGCTGTGTGGGGTAGCCTCACTCTGTCAGACGGGAAGTACCTAGACCTTGCAAGGGCTAGGCGGAGGAGGAAGTATACACAGAGACCCTTTCCTGCCAAGCCTGCATACCACGCACAGCTGTGCTGATGGTGAGAGATTCATGCCAAGGGGTCATCGGTCTCTTCTCGGCCGTATACAAGAAGACGGGCGACGTCCTAAGCGACCCCTTCACCGAGAGGAGGTGGCACTTTTTGGCCTATTTTGGCGTGACGGCCAAGTGCGGCGGCGAGCACGGCAGGGACCTGGTTAGCGGCATCGGCGAGATTGTTCGGCGGTCCTTTGCATACCAGGTCGGCGCCCCGTGATCCGGATGGAAACTGGAGAGAAGGTAAGAGGTGTGTTCATTTATTGAGACTTACAGATGGCAACGAAAGGTGTTTCCGGCCACGAAACCTGTGTGTAAAGTCTAGGCCTTGAAAAACATAAGCTGACAATAGATTTGGTTCTTGGAAGAAGTGCTAGTCGCCTTTTGTGAGGGGGGGAGACAAAGAGACAAACAACTGCTTTTTCCTAGGTCTAGATGCAGGAATATGGGTTCAGCTACACACACACCCTTTCTAGATGTCCCGAGTCGAGTTGCCCGATGCCTCGAGTCAACCAATGTAGCAACTATTGCTTTATGACCTTTGCCTTACACTTAGTCTTGGAGCTTTTGATGGACCAAGTCCTGTAGACTGCTGTAGCTACAGCCAAAAGCCAAGCCAAATAGCATCATGGAGCTGAGGGCAGCTGGTGACTGATTTACACACACCCCTGCCTAGATCCTTAACCAGGTTTCGAGAGCCCATGGAGATTAATTGTCATCTGCTCCACACCACGGGCAACTTGTCTATAGTAGACTAGTGGTCTACATAGTAGGTAGCCACGGATGCAAGTCCCTGCAGCCGGGCGTCGACGTGACTCGCAAGACCGTCGTATCCTCATGCGCACTCCACACCGCTTACCTCGCACCCATCTCGCTCGAATGGTTAAAATACATGCCTGGAGGTTCCGGTCAGCGGCACGCCGCTCTCTTTTTCTTCTTCTCTCTTCTTACATCTCGCCATCGACAATCGGCGCCGGGAAGACGGCAAAAAGGACAGCAACCATGTCCACCACTACCACCACCATCACCTCAGGATTCGAAATGACGAACGGCTCGCCCGCGGCCACGACACCCGTGGGCGGCCCGGCCCGGTCCTTGTCTAGCGAAAAAGCCCTGGGTCCCTCCCCCACCGTGGCCGTCGCCGTCGCCAACGTCGAGCCACAGGATGCCCGGCTTGTCACACAGTCGCTCTGGGCCACGACCCTGTTGATCACCACCCTCTGCGGCGTCACGTTTGCGAGCAGCATGACGACCGGCCTGCTCGCCGTCGCGCTCCCCACCATGGCCAGGGAACTCGACATAGCCGACGGTCTTTTGCTCTGGTAAGCCAGACTCGGCCCGCCCTCCCTCCTAGACCAGATAACCCTTGCTTGCCGGAATACTAATTACGAACCCCTTTATTAGGCCTGCCTCCATCTATGGGTACGTCGTCGCGCCCGACTCCCCATCCCCAAGTGTTGTGTGTGCGGGGGTTTGCGGAATGTTGCTGACAGGCTACCCCCATCTGCTAGTCTGACATGCGGCTGCTCCCTGCTCATCGCGGGATCGGTCGCTGACATTGTCGGGAGCCGCCGTGTCTACATCGCCGGCTGCCTTCTCCTTGCGGGCTTCGTCCTCGGCAGCGGGCTGGCCCAGAGCTTCATGCAGCTCGTCGTCTTCCGGGCCGGCCAAGGCATAGCCGCCTCCATGTGCCTGCCGACGGCCATCAGCCTACTGGCCTCGTCCCTGCCCGTCGGCAAGCGCCGCAACGTCGGCTTCGCCTTTGCCGGAGCCAGCCAGCCGCTGGGCTACTCCATCGGTCTGTTCCTCGGCGGCTTCTTTGTCGACTCGGTCGGCTGGAGGTGCGGCTGGTACATGAGCGCCGCCGCCTCCTTCGTCGTCTTCCTGGCCGCCGTCTTTGGCATTCCGACACGCGCCGGCGGCGGCTCTCTGAAAGATTCCGTCTGGAAACGTCTGGCTTGCGACATTGACTGGGTGGGCGCCGTCTTGGCCAGCGCGTGCTTCGGCATGCTGTCGTACGTTTTGGCGTAAGTCCCCCCTCCCCCTTTTCTCCACCCCCCTGAAGAATATATCTGGTCCGGCGACGCTCACACACCGGTTTGCAGGGTTGTATCCGACGACAGCCAAAAAATCAAACATACGACGCAAATCGTCTTGCTCTGCGTTGCCGGCGGCTGCCTGCCGTCGTTTGTCCTTTGGGTACAGTACCAGGAGAAGCACGGCAAGCCAGCTCTGATCCCGAATTCTCTGTGGAAGGAGCTGGCCTTCTCGTCTATTTGCATTATGGTCTTCCTCACCTGGGCCATTGTTCACAGCCTGGAGTACTTGTTCAGCCTCTTGTATGTCACAGCGACGCCTGCATGAACAGGGCCCATTGCCGCGCTAACAAACCCTTTCTCAGCTTCCAGGAAGTACAGGGCCTGTCGGCCGTCGACACCTCTATCCGCTTCATACCCAACATTGTTATTGGCATCGTCCAGACGCTCGCAGTCGGCCTTGTCCTCCATCGCACATCCGTGTACTGGGTTGTCCTCGTGGCGTGTGTGCTGACGGCCTTGTCACCGCTTCTGATGGCCCTCAATGACCCGGCTTGGAGCTACTGGTACGCCGGCTTCTGGGCTGTGCTCTTGTCCCCCATTTCAGGCGATAGTAAGCGCTCCCTCTCTCTATATCCTACCTACCTCCCTACCTTGATGCGCGCCGAGGGCTGACTGACGGAACTTGTTTCTTGAATGATAGTCTTGTTTGTTGTTTCAGCACTCATCATCACCGGCAGCTTTCCCGACAATACGCACGCCCTGGCCGGTGCCGTGTTCAACACGCTGTCACAATTCGGTGCATCCGTGGGGCTGGCTTCCATTTCCCTTATATCCTCGACCGTGTCGAAACAATCACACGCTCCGGCGGACCTTGTCCAAGGCTACCGCGCATGTTTCTGGACCCTTCTCAGTGCCGCTGCTTTTACATGCATAACGGCAGCCTTTGGACTCAGGAGAATGTCCAGCAAGGGCATGAAGGCGGAGTAAACCGTGACCGGTAAGACGATGCTCCCGCTCATAGGCCAACAGCAACTAGGTAGACGGCGACGCGTCCGCACAATCAAGAGAAATAAGGGGCAGAGGGCGCTGGGGAGCCACAGGGCAACAGCACAGCACGATGGACATTTAAACAAAGAACCTTTTGGGTCCGCGCAATAAATAATGACTGTTTTACTTTGGATTTTAAATTTTAAATTTCAAACTGTAAATTTTATATGACACACTTCAACGGCTTGGCCGCATCCCCCGCCCGCAGCATCGCGGCCAGTTCCTCCACCAGCGGGCAGAACTCATCCAGCAGCGCCCGCGCCGCGTCTGGACTGATAAGTTGCGTATGCTTAAAGATCTGCACACCCAAGACGTGGCCCTTGGGGTACGAGACCAGGTAGAGAAAGACGGACAGCCGGTTGGGGTTTGCGAAACGGCGCACTCGCCGCGCGGCGCCGTCCATGTCGCAGGCCGGCCGCGCCTCAACGTTCTGGTGCTGCGCGCACGAGAGCATCCTGTTCCCGGCACCGCCGCCGGCAGGCTAGTCGAGACAGGTGTCCAGAATGTCTCGGTAGCGCGGCGTTGCGACCGCTGACCAGCTGGCCCCAGAGGACGACGCCGTCGGCGTCGGCCGATGCGCCCCGCATCCGGGTGCGAGTACGGGCCCAGTGACTCAATGTGCACAATTAGGGTTAGGGTTGGTGTATATACTGTGTATGAGAGAGAGCGAGATGGAGAGGCGGAGAGAACCCAGCGTGGCGTCGAGTCGTGTCCCCCTACCCTTCACCACGGCGGTCTCACAGGGCTTCCACAAAGACTACATCGGGGGCACCGTGCCGATCCAAAAGATGGCATCCCATTTGCTCTCCGACTTTGCACGGCTCATAGATGTAAACCTGCGGGGTCCATTATGCACGAGATATGACATGGAGCTGTATCTCCGGCTAGGCATTGCATTGCCTGTATGCCGCTGGCGGCTGGGACCTAAAGATATACCATACTTCCCTCTACCTGGCTGCTTGACATATTGCTCCACCGGACTGCTTGACCCCGCTGTCCAGTCTCCTTGGGGCCCTGCAATATGGTGATTGGCGCCGTCCCACGGATAAATGAGCTGAAGGAAGGCAGTAAGCAGTTCCGGGTGAGATCATGTACATGTATGATTCGTGGAACTGGGATCAATGACTTCATGAGTGGCTGGAACCCCCCTCTGCGCGCTGATGATCAGCTCGTAGGATTCAAGCAGGTTCTTCCCGCCGCTCCGTACCCCGGCCTATAGAATGCATCTTGTGCCTGGCTATCCGCCCGGGTATCGAATGGAGGGCGGCGTGGCCTTCCCGCCGCGGTCCGCCGAAGACGGCTCGCTGGCGGCGGCCCCTCGAAAGGGATATACCTAGTACACCACACCCTTGACGCCCCATGGGGTTCAATGTGCAGCCTGCCCTCCTCCCTCCTAGTGTGCTCGAGCGGAATGGCCCGCAGTGTACATGTACTATGCCTCTGGGGGGAGCAGTAGCTGACTCGTAGGTACATGTACTATACCTCTGGGCGGAGCAGCGGATGGCTCGTAGGGCGCCCCCCGGACGTGGAGGATTGACGGACATCTCGCCGTCACCCGTGCAGGATAGACCCACACGTGGAGCCCCCTGTCATGAAATCATACCTACCCCGGTGTAAGTATCTGTACAACGGGGTGGGATTATGGGCGTCCTGCGGGGGTTACGTGTATTACGTACAGGCAGTATACGGATATTATGTACACACATCCAGCAGATTAAGCCATGCCGCGCAGCGATACACTATGTGACTGCCTGGCAGGTGGATCACAATGGACGAGGACTTCAGACGTCCCCCGGCAGAACAAGAACTCCTAAGGGTCTATATGCGGTAGAGCCTTAAGAACAAGGCCCGCGCTATTCTTACGTCAGCTCACAATAGTCCGATTACGTACCCAAGGGCCAGTAAGTGACCAGCAAACCTAGGGTAGACCGACGGGCGGCTCACGATAGGCAGTCTTCGCGATTGGTATGTCGTTCAGTAAATGGGGTTCGGTTGCCTAGTCGGCTGCGGCGGCTGGACGGAAGTATCAGAATGATAAGAGCTCTTGAAGTCTGCCATCGGCGGTCTAGTCTGCCTTGGACGATGGCCAGGCATCTTTCATGGCGGCGATACGACGAGCATGATGTCGACCGGATAGTGACGGAGGAGAGCACATCATCCAACGACGGCAGCCGTTTCCTCTCTGCGCGCCGTGGCCATTCACGGGCCGGGAGGTTTTTGGCCGGGTTACTTGGAGTATTGCTTTTGCCTGGCCGTGTCTTTGATATCGATGGGTGAAGCCATAGAGGTCTAAAATGAAGCCACATGCGAGTAACATTGGACAATTGCTTAGTGGTCCGGGCCGTGGTCCGTGTGATGTATTCCAAATCACACCACTGTCCTAGCTGTCTCTTCAGACGCAAGATGTAGGTTGGTTGTTGTCTATGCCTTATTCTTGTGCTACGTCTTTGTGCCTCTTGGAAGAAGGCTGCTAAGTGAGTATTATAACCATCTTATAGCACTCAGAGTTGTGGTAGCCTACTTTGGCGTAACGTCTAGATACCTTGGGGCTTGTGCACTAGTACGCCTTATGCCGACCATTAGGGTTAATCGATGAAGTATTAGCGTGCCAATTTAGAACGCACGATACAAAAGTTGGTCGAAGGAAAGAGGTGAATCGGCTACTAATACACAAACCGAGGTTGTTATACGTAAGCCGGTTCTCGGACTGTGGCAAAAACGACGCCGTTAATCTCGGGCAGCAAGTAATGCCTTGTTTCACTTGTGACACGGACTTAATCTCACCCGCGATATCAGACCAAGGTCCGTCAATGAGACCCCTGTTGTCACATCTTCCCACTGAGGTGACAATGTCCCTGTCCAGTAACCTAGGAAAGTCGACACTAGGTGTAAGATTCAGTTTGCGGGTCTTCTATTAGAAAAGCAACAGTACAGATACAACTTGGCAACACCTAAGCTACGAAAACCAGTGGAGGAGCCCTAGACATGGCTTAGGCGCCAGCTCGTCACACCCAATCCCCATCACCAGTTCTCATCGTCATTATTATCACCGATCTCAGACATCACTAGCACCTCCACTGCCCACCTAATTCAGCTATGGCTAAACAGCGAGAGCAAAGAATTATTGTTGAGGAATTCATTGAGTTCTTTCGCCAAGAGCGAGGCGCCACGAAAGCATTGCTCAATCACATCGACAAAGCCACACCCAGCACAACCCCCAACGAACTCTCCGGGTAGGAAAACATTCGTAGTATACCCGGTAGCAACTATGTCTTTACTCCTACCCCAAAACGACCGTGGCCAAGGATGCTTTGGTGAGGATAGCCGTAGAATATTCACATTAGAGTTGGTTGGGTAATCGAGAAAGCAAAGCTAGGCAAGTGTAACCACGGTCCTCTGCGGACGAGCTGCCCAAAAGGCGCAGTAACTGACCTTTCCTCCTCCGATCCTCTTCGAAATCCCCTCCCGCTTCCTCAGAAGCAACACGTCGTACACGTCAAAGATGCCCACCCCATTGAATCTCCCCTCGTCCCAGTGCGGGTCTCCGTTCTCGTTCTTTGACCCCGTCTGCGGCTCCACCGTCTCGTCCGGCACGTCCGTTCTACTCGGACCCGAAGTCCACTCCTCCTTGAAATGGTGGTACTGGATTTTACGGGGCTGAATGCCCCAGTAGAAGTCCCAACCGGCCGTCGGCGGTGGCACGTGTGGGAGGCTACCCCGTGTAATGGCGACCAGGCGGTACTCGGAGCCATCTGACGGGTCGTAAGGAGCGTTGAGGCTGAGAAACCCAGCGCGGTAGCCCTGATGATAGATGATCCGTTTCCAAGGCGGGCGGTAGTTCAACGAGCGGTCCTCGTCATTGTCGCCGATCTGGAGGTGGCAATCTTCAACCCCCATCTTGAAAGGTTCTTGTTTCATGTCGCAGGCAACGACTGGCACAGCGTGCGCCATGAAATGAAGCGTGCCAGCCCCGTCTGGACGATCATCAACAGTCTGGCCCGGCAGACTGACCGGGTATGTGAACCTTGCGTTCTGATAAGCGGCGTGGGCATAGATATGCCGGTTGTGCTCCTCGTCATGTTCCACAGTCCAGCCGTCGTCTTCCGTGTTGTCCACATGGTAAAGCGCAAAGCCATCCAGCTCTCGCAACAGCAACTTGGACTTGGCCACCTCCTTCGAGTGTTCCTCAACCTCTTCTTCTGTCCTCTCTCCCGACTCCTTGAAGTTGTCGATGATCCATTTAGGTTCAACCCTGACCATCCAGCGCACCACGGACACAGGCTCCCAGTATATCGAGTTCTTCCACCCTCTTCCACGATAGGATATACGGCCCCGCCAGGCAGCCCACGACCAGCTGGGGAAGAGCGGTTCGCCTTTCCGAGACCGCCTGCTTTCAAGGACCTCTGCAGGATTCCACATGAGGGACTGTTCGAAGGCGAAAGAGGGCAGTCCGTACCAGAACTTTGTGTTCGTGCCCTGCCGGATGACATGCTCTACGCCGCCAAAGGCGTCGACAGCATCCGAATCCCAGCTCAGCTTCCGTTTTGTGTAGTTCTCCACCGCAAGGCGGTACAGATCCCAAGGTGTCGATCTCTGGGTCTCGCCGAGGGAGCTCATGAAGTCCCGGGCCGCGTCCACCGTGACCTTGAAGACGGGCGCCTCCTTCTTCAGCATGCCGGGGCCAAGGTTCTTCAGGTCTAAACTCTCGGACACCATGATTAGATCCTCAGCCCCGTCCATGGAGATGCCTTTGTTCGCAAATCGTCCCAGCGAGGGATCGCTCCAGAGGCGGAACATCAGGTCTGACTCCGTCTGGTCTTCTATCGCCGAGTATCGAAACGTCGGGTCGGCAACCGGCACGGACTCTTCGAACATCTCTGTGGCGTGGACGCACTTGAAGACCATCTGCGAGTGCGTGAAGTGGACGGACCGCTGCGAGAGGGCCCGCTCCTGGAAGGTCCACGCCCGCGAGCTCCAGACGGAATCCTCGATTTCTGGGACTGGTCTCCGGGCATCATGCAGCGCGACAGCCAGAGTCATGCCCTGTACCTCTGCGGTTGTCTGTGCAGTCAGACGCGGGGCAGTGCCCATTCCGGGCAGGCCTTCCTGGGGATTGGCGTTCGTAGACGCAACGATAGTCAACGTCGCGCCGCCGTAGATGAGTCCCATCTTTGATATGACTTTGGCCTTATCCGCAGGATCGTCCTGGAGGATGCAGAGAGCGTCGACCCATAGGTAGCGCAAGCCGGCTTCCTGGGTGACTTTGATGGCATCTTTGATTGTCTGGGGCAAACCGAGGGAGTTGTTGTCCAATCCCCTCGGTGCTTCTAATGCCTCTTTTGTAACGGTAGTGTACTGTGTCTGGCTCCCCTGACCCCAAACATAAGAGAGGCAAGTATAACGAAAAGGCATTTTCACCTCCTTGACGCGGAGTTCCTCGGTATCAACAACTCGCAGCGAGACGAGGTCGGGATCGGCTTCTTGGTGGGCAACCTGATGCATCTCCTCGCAAAGACCAAGCCAGCTCCTCAAGCAGTTCATGTCAGCGTGATCTCGTCGCACGAATCTGCCGACTAGAGGTTGCTGCGACCCTTCTTCAATCTTGTGCACCAAGAACCTCTCCGGCGTCCCGTCCCGTTCACGAAGTTCCACTTCAAGCCTCAGCGCACGTTCGGGCCCCTCGTCAACCACATTGAGGCAGAAGCCTCCGTCAAGGATATCTTCTGTCGTCATGCCGGAGACAAGACCGTCGTCGATGATCTTTTGCCGCAGCATCCTGCAAAAGGCGCAGCTGTTCCCTTCTTCTTGCATCACTCTCCACAAGCCGTTGACACTGATCCGCACAGGGCCTGAAGGAAGCCCGCGCCGGGAGAACAGCAGCTTGAAGTCGATGTGCCGACACATGTCGCAGAGATACGCAGTGTTGTCCTCGGGCAGGACCTCCGGCGACGCGATGAACCACTCCACGTCCAAGGTCGCGTCTGATGACCTTATTGGCTCCCACCGTTTCACAAAAGTGTAGTGCCTGAAGTTGCGGGATTTCTCCCTAATCAGCTTCTTTTCCTGTAGATCGACATTGTCCTCTTCGTTCTTGAGTGAGATGGTAATCCGCTCGAGTTCCCTGTCGGAAAGACCGTCGACATCGTGCTTGTTC
The DNA here is from genome assembly GCA_034509685.1 of Colletotrichum cereale. NCBI lineage: Eukaryota > Fungi > Ascomycota > Sordariomycetes > Glomerellales > Glomerellaceae > Colletotrichum > Colletotrichum cereale. The sequence continues at coordinate 32,558 of JASUDE010000036.1, read as the reverse complement.
TTGCCGGTAGATGCTACGTTCTTGGCGCCTCGTCGTTGATAGAGGTCGAGCAAGTCCCTGTTTTCTGACACTTGGGTCTTCTGCGGCTCGCCTGCTGCAGTGGCTTCGTTTGTACTTGGGGACGCCATAGGGTACAGCGGACTAGGCGGCGATTCCCGCTCAATGTGCACACGGAAACGACGGAGGTGAGTTTACAGGACAAACGTTTGATTTTTTTTTAGAACACACAATTGAATCTTCTGTCAAAAAGGCGAAGCTGGAAGGACTCTGGTTGAATCAGGACTTTGCGAGGCATGCTGACAAGTGGAGTCGTTGTCCGGGCCGCGTCTGCCTAGTATAGCCACCACGATGCTGACTCAAAGACGATTCTCTTCGTTGCTGCCTAATCTCAAGTAAATAGGACCGTAATAAGAGTTGACTATTCCAATTGTCATTTCAAACCATTTTCGTCTGTCCCCTGAGTGAACAGAGTCCCATACGTGATTGTGTTTACCATCCGAATATCAATGTCTGCTACCGGTCGCAATTCGGATTGTACAAGTCAAATTCGTTCAATCGCGGCGGAAGCTATCAAATCGACGACATAGAATTGTGCAGCGGATCACATTGTTCTCATATGTGTCTTGCGGGCTCGCTGGTTGACTGCCTAACGCGCCGCCCAGTTCTCTGTCCAGAGATGGGAGGTGATGGTTGGGAGCACCTAGGCTGATTAGTTCTAACCGGGTGATGGTAATCTATGGACTGTTAGTCTACAGTTTGCCCAGAATCCATGCTTGTTGGTAAGAGAACTTGCTGTAATCAGAAAGTACCTTGAACTCGATTTAGAGGCCAGCGGGCGCCGGTAAAAACCACGACGATGTTTATGTCAACGACTTGCCTGTGGAAAGAACCCGGAAATTATTCATAAGACGTCAGCTTCGCTTGGCCTCAAATGGCTCATGTAGGGTTGCGGCACATCAATTCGACCACCGAAGAATGTAGTGTAGTCACACGGTCTCTATTCTTTGGTCTCGTGTACTTATCAGAACCAACGGGGAAGGAGATGGTCTTGGTGTAGCTGTAACAATCGGAGCGTGTTCAGAAAGAATGAAGGGAGCACCAAATAACGGGCCTTTGATCGTAGAATCTTCCTCCATCATTGATTGCTATACTTGGCAAGTGCTCAAAGCTTGTGTGAAAGATAGTCGAACTTCCTTGAGCGTTCAGCATGGTAGAGGCGTGGTGGGTGGTCTGATAATCATGCGGAGGCATGTTATGGCCTTCAGCTATGTCAAGCCGACTTGGGCCGGCATATGCGAAGAACACCACTTGGCTCCTCGAGCCCATTGTTGACCCGATATGCTTTACATGAACGCGTCAGCCATGGCTGTCAATCCTTGACTAAGACCCAAAGGCCAGATACCAAAGTAGATAGGTAGCGAGTGAAACGTATTGCGGAGCGTTGAAGCTCTTGCCGGCTTATCTGCCAAACACAGTCATACTCTTCCATGCTTCGTTGTCCACCCACCCTTCGCCATGATGAGTAAAGTCTTACGACCAGACGTCAGAGAATGGTGTGTCCACTCCAGTGGCCGAGGTTAATGCTTGGGAACGGCGCTCAACATGCTGCAAATCTACCGAGCTAATTCTGGCGGTGCCAGAGGGGATCAGTTGTACTCTCGTCCAACAAGGAACGGACGACAAGGCCACAAGACCAAAAAGGTACGTGAAAAGGAGGTACCATAAGCAGGCTGCCGACGGGCGGTGGCGAGAGTTCCTCAAGCTCCTCTTGCTCTCGCTCTGGTTCCTTTCGTCATGACCATCTATCTACCCCTCATGCAGAGGGCGGGCAGCCACCAGCTATTTCCAAATCGCCACCTCGCTTTTTCGGTCGGTGATTCCCAAGCAGTGGCCAGTGTCACCAGAGAGGCATTGCTACACCTACTCGCACGGGATCTTCTCATAGTCTGTCTCAATCCGGATGTCCCGCATACTACACCGCCGTCTTTTGGCCTCCTTGGGCCACGGCTAGGTTTAGTCTACGCCATGCCAGCGCAGGCAGAATCCATCATGTGAGGAATGAGCAAACAGTCGACAAGGCATACATGCAGCCGCGACCAACGTGATCCTCCAACAGGTTTGGTGGTCGACGGCAAAGCCCATCCAACATCCGCGTCTCTAGCGCCAACAAGTAACGACACCGACACGCCTGGCTGCAACCTCACCCGAACGACAAGCGCACTTCACGCCGCCCTCCTCCTCGCGGCCGAAGCAGCCAAGCGGCAAAGCGGCCGAAGGAGCAGACGAGCATGAGGAGCCAGCAACTAGCGCAACTAGCGCAAACGGGGGGGGGGGGGGGGGGAACAACCTCGTGGGCAGGCCGCGGCTGAAGTCGGTGTCGACAAGCCAAATGTCGGTGGGAGACTGCCGTGATACCTACCTGCAGCAGGTAGTCCAACATTGGCCATGCGACCTAAGCGCCCCTCTTCCGAATTGCAGCAGGTTTGATTGGTTGGATGAACGCCGTGCGGCCGCGGGCTCCTCTGCCGCGGCGATTGAGCATTGGCCGAAAATGGGGGGGATATTGATTATGTGCAGGTAGGTCGTGCTTTAGTCCATCCTCTGCGAGCTGCGCTGCTTGAGTCCGGGGACCGCGGCTGTGTAACTGGAAGTTACGGTCCGACGCAGTCTGTGGAGGAGGTGGGTTGGGAGCCTGGCATCGTGTGATGGTTGCCTTCCTGCGCGAACCCCTCATCTCTAAGCGAACCAGCCTGGAAACGGCTTCCGACGAAGGCCACGGGATCTCGGAGGAAGCCCGAACGGCGCAGATGAGAAGCCGTTTTGTCAACCCCGATACATTTGGAGCCTGCCCTGGTCTTGTTCTAGGCACCTCGAAGGAGTGCCTGCGCCGCACGTAGCGTGACCGTTGCAGGAACAATAGTCTCGGGGCTTGCATGAAGCATGCATCTCGCAGTTCCAGAAGACAGGCCAAAACGAATGCAGGATCGAGGCACACAGCTTGGTTGCGTTTTGGACTTACTTTCATTTGCGCCGGTTGCTTACCGATACTTTAAAGTTCAACCCCATGCGGGTGATATGAGAAGGGGAGATGGTGCTCTTGAGTCTCGATAGCCTGATTCGAACGCTTGGCGTCGATCAGACGGCCACAGCCCACCCCCGAGTGCCATTCCCTTGGGTCGGCTAGGAAATCCTCGCAGCAATTTTCGACAACGTTCAGCACAACTTTGGACTGCCCCCCCTCCCCAAGAAGCCAAAAGTGCTGCAGGGGCCATCACATAGTCACATCACCAGCTGCAATGCGCAGCAGTGTGTGAATACAAAACAGCTGTAGTCAGTGTAGTCAGTGACGGTTGTTTAATCACGGATGGGCAGTCGGTTTGATCGTCGTACATTGACGAAAAGTTTGGACGAACCCCTTGCCGAGAAACGTGACCCTCCTTTTTGTGTGGATTTGTTGGGTCGCCCAAGGGCGGGGACCTTGGGGTGATGTGATTGACAGGTGGGAATGAGGGGATTCGGGGGAGAAGAATACGGCCGGGGTGCCGCACTTTGAAACTTGGGCCAAGTGTTAGTGGCCGCTTGAAACGGGGGAAATTCTGCTCGTCATCGCTCAATTGCCCGCAACGCGACAGCCAAGGAATTTCGACCTTGACATCTCTGACAAGTTCCGTCTTATCAGTCAAGGTGCGGGTGGCACAGATGATCCGAGACGTCTTCGACGACAAACATCTCGTCCGATGTCGATGTTTGCGACCATCTCAAGGGGTCAGTATTCGGAGTACAAGGTTGCGTGTAGTGCTTGTCTGTAACATGGCAATTAAACAGTACTTGCCCAGTTCGATATTCTCTGGGGATGGTTATTGGCATCAACATGACAGGTGGATAGGACGGAAGCTTGAATTGCGGCCACCCATGACTCTTCGTTCCCAACATAGTGCACCCCACCCTGAAGCGAGAGTGAGGCCCGGCAAAGCTGACAGCTGTTGCGGCATCTCAAGTTTATGAGTCAAGAACGGGAGGATACTTTCTAATCGAGGCGGTCCCGCAATCGCAATCTCGTGCATATGATCTTACATAGAGTTCAAACCTGAGGGAAGGGCGAAGCTTAAGATACGGAGCTTAGTACGAATATGCTGTGTCTTGTTAGTGGTTTCGACTTCGACGTGTGCAAGGAACTGTCGGAGCTTGTCGGGTAACATTCATTCCAAGAGCAGGGTGAATGACAGTTCGGCAAACACGTTTTGCCCTTGAAGACTTCGATCTGCAATACCACACCGGCGGCATTCTGATGCCGATGTGCCGCCGGTGTAGTATTACAGATTGGTGTTCAAACGATGCGACTAAATTGGGAGGGGTTTCAGATTTGACATATTGGAGCCCATTGCGTGGGAACTTGGGAACGTTGGCCAAGTAGGCAGAGCTATACCGGCAAGGAGGTTGACTATACCAATAGAGTTCAAGTCAGGAGAAGGCAAGTTCCAGTCACGTCTGGATTAAAGTGCAGTTGCAATCGATGGCTTTCAGCGCACAGTGGGGTACCGATAGGCCTTCAGCGAACAGCGTTCAGGTTTCAAGGAAACGAAACGCCCAGGATGCAGGGAGAGGCGCGCCGAGGAGATGACGGTAGTGTATCCGTAGAGACCCGCCGGTTGCATCGGGACCTGTCAGCCACCTTTGTCAGGTAGTGAACGGTCGGCTCGCTTCCAAGATGAAGGAATGTAACACGTGACGGCCAGACCACTAGGTCCAGTCCAATCCTGTCATACGGGTCTCTGCGGCGCGAGAGCAGTGGCATCTTACAATCGAGGGCCGACGTTCCCCAAATAAAGAGGCACCTGTCAGAATTAGCAGCAGCCGCTTATTGACCCAGTCAGCATGCAGGTGGATTCGCGAGGTCTCGGCCCCTCGGGCAGCCGTGCTATATTTTGCGACGGGAAGTGCAGTGCTTAGTGGAAGCGTGGCAGCCGAACGCCCAGCCACCGTCAGCCAGTCATCGAGGCTTTGATGCGGATTAGCGGGAGGAAGCAGACGCATGAGAATGGGTTCGTGAGGGGTCGAACTGCCAACGTAGACGCGCCCACCCGCGGTGGGCGAACGGTCTGAGGAATACGGAATGGCGAGGTGACATCCAAGGCGCTCTGGCTCCAGGTGTCGGCCTCGGCTACCCTGGCACAAGCTAGGCCACATTGATAGTGGGTATCTGGACAGTTGGTGGGTTGCATCAAAGAAATGAAGTAGTTTGACGACTCGAGATGGACGAAGCGTGGATCCTGAATCCGTGTGAGCAGCCATTCCGATCCGAAGAAGGTGTCCATGCCAACAAAGTCGGCACCACCATGTCGGCTATCTTTGACCAGGCGCTCGCCCGAAGCCTTAAGGATCTTGGAGTCATGGGTGGCAGGCACCAAGCCAAGAAACGGGGTCAGAGACGACCAAGAAGCTTGGCTCTAAGGATCCGCGCGCTTTTCCCCTCCTGCACAAGGCCCCAAGACAGACCCAGATTCACTGTCAGCGACCCAGCAGATGTCACTGTTTCCCAAAATCTATCTCGCGCAGCTTAGGGATGGCTCGGCGCTGACAACAACGCCGAGGCCCCTCTGTCATTGCCCGTTGACAATGACGGTACCGTACTTCGCCTCGTCAGGGTCAGCGAGCAGCACTCGTTTGCTCGGATGATGAGATTGCCGCGGGCTTGGTAATTGAGTTCTGAGCCGTGGCTGTGTAGTGGTGGTGGCGGCGGCGGCGGCGGCAGAATTGACGGATAAGCGTGATCGTCTGCGTGGTAGTTAGTCTACAGAGCCGCGTTTTCTATCTGGTTTCATGCTCATACAACTCAGATGACGGTAGGATGCTCACCATGGCTACGGCCATGCCCGAGGGAAAACTTACTCAGTACAAGATGGGAGATATGGATGAGGTGTCGGTAAGGTACAGGGGTTTGTAAAAAAATAAAAAATAATAAAAAAGATTGACTGGGGGCGTCGTAATGGGAATGGGAAAGAAGGGGGAAAAAAGAAATCACAATGTTCGTACCTACCTACTCCGTACCTAGGACCGCGAAGGCCGGCAAACAGGCCTCTCCCAGCCACTGGCAGCCCCACCTCCTTTCGTTCCTGCCTGTCTCCAGCCAGTGCCCCACAGGGTTTGGTGGGCTGCCTTCCGACACGGCGACATAAACGCGCATTGCGCCAGGCATCCCCGCAGGGCGGCGGCAGGGGTCTATCGTGGTGGTTGCCGAGTAGGTATGTCCTGCATCGGCTGTCGACGAAGGTAGGAAGGTACGTAGTAGGGTCGTCTTTTCCTGCCGTATCTTTCGCATGCCTCGAGCCCCTTCGTCTCATGTCTTAGCCAGGAAGGAAGGAGAGGCCGAAGACTAGGACTAGGAGCGTCCTCCACGTTTCTGTTCCCAATGCGTCTTCACGGCAAACTTTCTCGTAATGGTGTTTACGAGAAACCCGCACGTAGACACCATCTCTCTCTCTCTCTCTCTCTCTATAATGTTTCTAAAGGACATCCTTGCCTCACCCTGCCTCGCCCCGCCCTGCCTTTCCTCATCACATCACGCCTCGAAAGGGGCCAAAGCAACTCCGCGTGGTACTTGACGACTCAGTGGATGATGGCAAGGTCACCCCCCTCAAGACAGAAACGGACAACCTTCACACCCAACATGGTCCAGGGGAGCCATTCCTCGACCTTTCCAGCAGGTTGCTTCCCTACTCCTCTTACCAACAGACCCTACGGATACACCAAAACCTTTGCCCGTAGTGGACACATACGGACAACCTTCCTGACCCCTGCACCGCCTTGCATTCCGAAAAGGAAGCCTGCCTTGTCAGACCGGACGAGAGTGCGCCTCGTTCAAGTGTGCATGGATCCTGGGAGGTCGCATCCAAATCCTCGTTTCCGGGTCCTCTCTTGCTCGCCGAGTCATCTTCAGAATCGATATAAAGCCCATTCTCCTGTTCCGTCTCGTCTCTTCTCTCCCGGTCCGTTCCATAGCATAAACTTTCCTCATCTCCCCAACCTTTTCTTCTCTGCTATCTCTTTAGCTCGAACCTCGCCCACTCTATTCGTTGCAATATTACCAAAGCCCTTCCCGCACCTTTTTTGTTTATTACTTACTCTCTTCCATCTCCCGCCCGCATTAGCTTCGCTTCCTGTCTCGGCCCAAGACCTCATCCGTCCCATCTACTCCACAGCCAGCGCCTGTAAGCGCCGTACCTAAATTCGGCTCAAATTACCCACACAACCCGCCTCCCCCAAGGTCGTCGTCTCCAGAACGGCCCGCCGCATTACGCCCCTACCGACGCTACCTGCCCATTCTTTCTTTTATTGTTCCTCGGGAGGAATCTTTTCTTAGATCGAATCTCTTTGCGTGTGGCCTGGTAGCTACTGCATACATCTATATTACCTTTCTCTCTGCTCTGCGTCTCTACCTCTCTCCCAACCAACACCCGCGCCAGAATCCAGTCGTCACCACCACAGCCAGCCAGCCCAACATGCTCGCCAAGACCCTTCTCCTGCTAGCCTCCCTGGCTCTCGCCTCGGCCGCCCCGGCAAAGAGACAAGTTAAGCCCGGCTGCGCCTCCAAGGCCACTCTCCCCACCCACGGGAATGGTATGCCACATCTGCTTACATACTGTCCCTGAAGCCATCACTAACACACCCACCTCAAGGCGTCGAACTTCCCCCACCCGCTGCGGACCTCGTCCTGAAGCACCTCGCCCTCGGCCACGGCATCCAGAACTACACCTGCGTCGGCGCGAACGACACGGCTCTGACCGCCACCGCCACCGGTGCCCTCGCCGCCCTCTACGATGCCTCGCCTCTCTACCCGAAGACCGGCCCCGGTTCCCTCCCCTCCGTCGATGCCTTCAACGCTCTCAGCGCCAGCGCCGTAAATGGCGCCCCGCTACCCCTGGTCCCCGACGGCGTCACCCGCTTCGGCGCCTCTGCCTCGGCCCCCTTCCCCGCTTTTGCCGATCTCGTCCTCCCCAACGTCGCGCCCATGAAGCAGATCGGCGTGCACTACTTTGACGGCGCGGGCGTGCCCATCTTCCAGGTCGGCGCCGACATGCTCAGGGCTGCCAAGCTCAACGGCATCAAGGCCCCCTCGTCCGCCGACCCCGGTCCCGAGAAGACGGGCGCCGTCGACTGGCTGCAGCTGGGCGACAAGGGCGGCAGCAAGGGCGTCACGGGTGTCTACCGCGTCGTCACTTCCGGCGGTGTCGCACACAAGTGCACCAAGGCCGGCGCCATCGACAGCGTGCCGTACGCTGCGTACTACTGGCTCTACGGCCCCAAGGCTTAAACACATCGTTCCGTCCTACCCGGCACTTTTTTTCCTTTCCTGGCGTTAAAAAAACAACAATCGTGAACTGGGGTCACACGGCGTCCCACGGCAGTCAAGATAGGCGTTTTTTTCTTCTTCTTTTCAAAGAAGAAGATCGTGTTTTCATAACTTGTCTACCCTATTCCTCACAAAATCTCCGGATACACATACCCCCCGGCGCAGATGAGACGAATCGACGGAAAGATGTAATCGAGGTTTGGGGTACACCTGGAATCGCATCGTCTTACGCCCCCCCCCACCCCCCATCCTCCACCATTTTCACATGTATTTACTTGGTTTCTACACGGTACATAGATTCCGGCAATTGGCCACAAGAATTATTGATTTATCCCATTTCATTCTTATCTCTCCGTGACTAACCCCTCGTGACTGCCTTGAAGCGTGACTTGCTAAGTTTGAATGCACCCCAAAAAAGAACAGTGAGCGTAGGATTAAGTAAAACAACCGGGGATATACGGGTCATCAAACATCGACCGCCGGTCTCCGTTATGCAGGCACCGGTAGGTTGGTAGGGTAGGGTAGGGGAGGGGGCTCAGCCGAGGATCGGGGTGTTGCGAGAACGACGTCGACCTAGTCTTCGTGTTGTGAAAAAGGGGGGGGGGGGGGGGGCAACAGGGACAGGGCCGGCTGGAGAGTCACATCTGTCGCAAGACTCGTAAATACTTTTACTCCCCAAGTTCGAGAAAAAGGCTGCATGGCCAGCCACCAGGACTAGCTCACAGTACCAGCGCAGGCCCCGCGCCCATCCCATTGACAAGCTAACAGCTCAAACCGTTCATTGAACGCCGACTGGAGAGATGAGTTTCCGCAACAAGTCCGCCGCGAATGTAAGATCGTAGGTAGGGAATTACTATGTAAGTAAATTGGGAGATTTCTCGTTCATCTTGGTCGTGTTCATTCACTCCCCCCCTCCCCTCCCTTCCCAGTCGGGCTGGTACAGTCTCCCCCTCCCTCATGTCTTCTCGTCTGTCCTCCTCTTTTTGCTTCTTCCCTCTCGCACCCGGAAAAAATGACCGCCATCCAAAACAATGCCTGCGCCTTCTAGCGGCCCAAGCCCTCTCGGCCTCTGATCTGCTCAAGCTCGAAATGACATCATATCCAATGTTCGCATAGCGGCCCGCCGGTGGTCTCTGCGAGTCAGACACATTTTTCCCCTTCCCATCGGCGCGCCCTGCGCGGCGGATATGGCCAGGATAAACGCAGGTTTCTTATCTTCGGTGATCGAGACCACCGGCAAGGTCGGCCTCCAGGCCGTTGCCCTGGCCGGCGTACTCCTGCGGCCTGGGATCCGAAGATGTCCATCCTGGGTTTCCTGACGGGATGGGGACCTGGCTAGCACCGGACTGCTGGCCGGCGGCCTGCGTGCCAGCCTGGGTGGCTCCAGGAACGGTGCGGACCAGCTGCCGGAAGCGGTAGACCTCGTCCAAGATCATTTTGCGCATCTCGCCGACGTCCTCGACGACTTCAAAGTCGAAGTTGAAGGTCGTAGGGCAGTCGGGCTCATCGGAAGCGTCGTGCCAGATTTGGAGGTAGGGGTGCTCGAGAGCTTGCTCGACACTGATGCGGCTCGAGGGGTCAAAGGCAAGCATGCGGTCGAGCAGGTCGAGAGCGTCGGGGTTGGCCTGAGGGAACAGGCTGGGGAAGGTCTTCTTGGGCATGAAGGGCAGGTTGCGCACGTATTCCTGGGCACGGGGCGAGCCGATGCGAGACAGGGTCTCTTCGTTGGGCGTCCCGAGGATGTGGAGGATCTGGTTTAGCTGGTCGACGTAGTCACGGCCCTTGAAGAAGGGACGACCGCCAAGCAGCTCGGCCAAGATGCATCCGACCGACCAGACGTCAACTGTGACAATTGTTAGTCAGCTCATCCAAACATGATTCGTGATGCAGGGCGCCGGAAAAAACACATACTGGCTTTGGTGTAGCTCTGGAAGCTCAACATGATCTCGGGAGCACGGTACCATCTCGTAGCAACGTACTCCGTCATGTAGCCAGCATTCTCCTCGGGGTCGACGGAAAAGCCACGTGCAAGACCGAAGTCGCAAATCTTGAGCTCGCAGTCGGCGTTGACGAGCAAGTTGCCGGGCTTCAGGTCGCGGTGCAGAACGTTGGCGGAGTGAATGTACTTGAGACCGCAGAGGATCTGGTAGATGAAGGACTGGAAGTGGGCGTCGGTCAGGGGCTGGCCGGATCGGATGATGGCAGCCAGGTCGCATTCCATCAGCTCTGGAGCGCAAAGCACGGTTTAGCAAGCTAGCTCTGGCTGCACGGAAGGACAGCAAGTGATGGAAATACGTACCTTCGTAGAGGTAGGTCTCGTTGAAGTTATCGGGTCGGGGGATGTCCATATCGTACAGGCAGGTGATCTATCGCGGTAGAGTGTCAGCATTCTGTCGAGGGCGTTTCGTACGGCCGCGTGGCGCTGACGACGGCGCGCGGGGTTGTTGAGACTCGTCCCTGATGGTGAGGGGGACGGACGAATGGCAAAGAAACTCACGTTGCGGTGCCCCCTGAAGTGCTGGAGCAGCTTGATCTCGCGCAACGCGCGCTTGGCGAGGATCTTCTTGCTAAAGACATTTGTAACCTTCTTGATGGCAACGCCCTCCTGAGTCTGGTTGTTGACGGCGGCACTGCGCGAAGGGGAAAGGTCGTCAGCTTTGTGGGCGCAATGGCGGGGCAGCAGACAATAGGAGCAGAGCAGGCCGAACGGGGTGATGGGGAAAACAGGGAAAGGGTGTGTACGCACCAGACGATGCCGTAAGCTCCTTGGCCGAGCTCCTTGGTGACGGTGTATCGCTCGTCGACGACAAAGTCCTGGTTGAAGACCTTGAAAACCTTGCGTCCCTGAAGGTCAGCCATTTTTGCGAGCTTGGTTTTTTTCGTCGGTCGGGTTCGTTGTCGGGGGAAGCTGTGGTGGATTTGTCCCGGCGGTCGAATGTTGCTTTGTCCAAGGTCGAGAAATCGAGGGGTATCTTTGGCGAGTCAAATCGAGGCAAAGGTGGGGAAGCAAGCAAGGAATGCGATGCGATGCGACAATTGCGGAACAGACAGGGTAGCGAGGCTCGAAGAAGAAAGAATGATGGATCGTTCAAGCTTGCCGAGTTGACGAGGGGAGGTCGTTAGGTATTATATGGCCCTTCTCTCTCTCACACACACTTTCTCTCTATCTATCTCTGTTCCTTGATGTTTCCGCTCTATTCGGTTCGAGATGCCGGGTGAGATTGCAGTGTCGCGGAAAACAGTTTTCGTCTTTGTCCTGCGGGAGAAGGTCCGTTGCTTGCGAGAGAGCCTTGTTTTGAATGAATGCCGAGATGTGAAAGAAGGAGAAAACGAAGAATGGCAGCGAGGAGGGAGAGGCAGATATTGTGCAATAGTTTAGGGGACGAGGAGAAGATACATTAGGATAGGTACCTAGGTGGGAGGGATAGGACGAGGGGCGGCGGTTAGGGTAGATATAAATGGGGGATGGGATGGCATGGGATGGGCAGTTTGGTTCGCACCAGACCACGTATTATGGGCTGACTTACGGATACCTATGGGATGGAGAAGTCGAGGAAGGTCAAAAGCGATGGGAATAGGTACGTGTACCTACTGCACGAGCCGAGGGGGTGAGGAGGGGCGACACACACACAAACACACACACACACACACACTATGGCGCACCAGGGACCGGACCTCAATGGGAAAGGAGAAGGGAGGGGCAAGTGTCCTGTCATACTTTCATCCAAGTGGACTTTTGTCGTTTGGATTGGACGGGACCCTGGAATTGGAACGGGGGGCCGGGCCACTCGAGGGAATACGATACCGTGTCCGCGATGACTTACGACTCCGCCGTGTCTTGTTCATCTTAGCATGCACCCTAAGTAGAGCTCTCGTCTTTGCACGTCTGCCGGTCATGTCGCAGCATTGAGGATAGCTACCTGCTTACCTTGCCTTGCCTACTACTGAGCATACACTGCGTAGGTAGCTCAGCTGTCTCCAAGTTGATGGCTCCAGCTGCGAGGAGATGCTTAAAGTACAGGGTACAAGGTGCAAGTTTGCTGATGTTAAGCCGGAAGCGACTGGGCGGGAGGGGCCCACACATCACCCCCGGTCCCGCTCTTGATTTGCTGGCGTGGACTCTCTGACACTTGTCATTGGCCTGTTTCTGATGGCCCCCCCCCCCCCCCCATTTGCCTCGTGGGCCAGTAATGCTGGGCACCGTGATTGGGACTGCAGCTCTGCAACCGCGCGATAAAGCACCCATGATGGGTGTGTGTGGGCAGGCAGACAGACACCCAGAGAAACCAAAGAAATGTGTTACTTTGGGTATCCAAACACAATCAGGTACTTCTGTTGTACATGGTGGAGGACGCCGAGAAACGGACTCGTTACTGGGACGAGAGTTTGGCTTTCGTGGACTGAACTTTTCCCCTCGGCGAGTCATCCCGACAGGCTGGGAATCTTCGCGGAAAAACGAATCTCGGAGCTGAAGAAAGTTTCGCATAGCGCACTAGTACTGGTTTCATGAGTACGGGTAGATCGCTGTCATGTCATCTCAGCCATTTCAGCCGCACCTCGCGCCGAGGGATTCACCCGTCACCGTGAGAAACAGTTAGATTGATTGCCTATATTCGCGGCGGCATATACATGTCGCGTCAGCCAACAAGGCATCTCGGCTTATGGTACTTCGCAGAGCCCTTGTTCGCAAAAAGCTGACACCAAACCTACCTAGATTCCCCTCCTCACATGGAGGCTGCCGTCGGCACGAAGCGTCGCACCAAATGCTCGTCGTGGCCTGACGTGATCCGCAACCATCACAGCACTAGGCCGGGCCATCGTGGCCATCGGCCACCGAGACCTACCTACCTACTAGGTATCCAATTTCTCCGGGTGTCTTGTCTACAGTGTATAGGGCTGAAGGATGCCTCTTCCCATTCGTCTTGACACCCATCTTTCTGGCCATTTGTCCTAGGCCCAGACAGACTACCGGTACGTGTCTGTGATGCCAAGTACCTAGGTAGCCAGCCAAGTGGTCGTTGCTGCACGAGAACGCTAGTATCGTCCCGAGTCCGTCTCGCTTACACCTAGGCTAAAGTCCACCTAGGGCTATCTTCAACGGCGCCTAACCCCCATCTCCGCCGCATCGGTATCGTCAGTCGTCTTTGCACTTCATACCCGCGTGGCTGCAATCCACACATTCATTGGCCGTCGGCGGGACAGTTGGGAACCTTCAATCTTCTATATGAAACTTGCAACTGTGGAATCAAACAAGACACGCTAGTATGCCCCTCCCAATGCCTGCCCTGCCTGCATATACGTCTCTGGATGCAGCAATAATCACTTGACCAATGCACTGGCCGTGTCGGTTTTTGTTTTGTTTTGTAGATGTCCTGCCAAAAAGCTCCCTCCTCCCCCTGCCCCCGCCCTACTCTGTACCGTGGACGTGATTACCATCGGTGACAAGACTTTTCTTCTGCAACGGTGGAAAACCCCTGCCGCCTCCCAACTGCCTTGCCTGTCCACGACTGGTCGCGCGCGAGCTGCTCACCTTTGCCCTCTGGCACTCGTCGGTGCCCCACGAGAGCAGATCGCCGTCCCTTATGCTTTGGGGTCGATGTCGGGGAAGACGTGCTTCAGGAAGTTGCCGGAAAACCGCGTGCACTGCTCGTAGGCCTTGGAGAAGCCCTCATCGCCGCCGTAGTACGGGTCTTCTACTACTTCTGGCTTCCGCCCTCCCGAGAATTCGCCAAACAGCATCACCTTGGCCTTTGAGTCCAGGTTGCCGCGCTGCTGGAGGTTCTGGAGGTCTCGCAGGTTCGATCGGTCCATGGCGAAAATGTAGTCAAACTTGTTAAAGTCGGATGGCGACACCTGTCGGTCAACGAGACTCGCGTCAGCTACTGTTCGTCGCGTGGCCACCTTGCCGAACGCGCCCGGGGGGAGGGATGGCACGGAGGTTTCGAGGAGAAGAGCTGTACCTTGCGACCAGCATGGCGGTAGTCCGTAATACCGTGGTCTTCAAGCGTCGACATCGTCCGGGAGTCGGGGGGGTCACCGACGTGGTAGGCGGCTGTTTGTGCCGTCGTTCTCATGTTAGCGGCTGCGCGACAAATCGCGAGGGTTCATTTCATGACGTATTCGCCCGTACCTGTGCCGCAAGAGTCCACCTTGGCGATGAGGCCCTTGTACGGTGGCTTCTGCGCAATGTTGCGGAACACGCCCTCGGCCATGGTCGAGCGGCAGATGTTGCCGAGGCAGACGAAGAGTACTGATACCGGCTGTTCCGTCATGTTTGGCAGCAGCGCTGTGGTTCGGGAAAGTGAGTGGGAAAGTTGTTTGTCGCGTTGCGGATGCTGACTTTGTCCATAGGCCCCAATGCCCCGCGGTGCCACTGAGCGCACCTACCTAGGTAGGGAGCTAGAGCTAGATGGAGGGGCACCGATGCACCGTGCGATCTGATGATCCTCGCACAGTATGCACTGTGGGTGGGTCTCCCGACCTCGTCACCAGCAATTCGACCGTTTTGGGTCCCTTAGGTCCCCCCATTTTCCCTCGCGCTTCCGCCTCGTTTCCACTTCCTTTCCAAGCATTATGTTGACCCCTCCACCATCTCCAAAGGGACAGGCTCGCTCACAATTATTTCAGTTCTCGGACTTGCATGCTTTCTACAATCAACGGCGAAAACTCATCGTCTACTCGCTATGGGAAACCCGCTTTCGCATACCATCCCATGCCCAAGTCTCGACCTCTTTGAAGCACATAGCTCACTTATACGATGGCCTACTCTCGGCGACTTGGCGGAATGGAAATTACTCGTAAGCCCGGCGCAGGCGGAGCTGTGGTTTTTGAGGCGGCGGATGCAGCGGAGTCAGGAGAGCAAGCGACCTGCTGACCAAAAGTCCAACGATGATGAGGTTGACTCCCAGCCCTTCAGACGGCAGACGAAAGCGGCGGGTTGGTTGGTGCCATAAACCGACAAAAACGCTCGAATGTCTGCCGAGAAAAAAAGCCATCTGCGCCGCCAAGGCTGAGCCCTATCATCCATGTGCAGCCTTTACTTCGACTTGTTCCCCAGAGCACGGGCTGAACAAGCATACTTGGTAACATGCCGTGGCAACTGATCTCCCAAGGCCAAGTGAGCACCATGCCAGAGGCAGCCACACCACGTGGTGGTCGAATCACTGCCTCGCGGTCGACAAGTCGCTCGTCGGTTGTCTCCGACTTTCCGTTTGCATTCCTTTCCGCTCATGCGATATGATAACCGACCATTTCATATGTCTGCCAAGTCCGCCACGGTTTTCATCAGCGGCTGAATCTTCGAACACTCTGCCTCGGGCGAGATCGGCAATGGAACAATAAATCCTGAAAATTGCCTGGAACTGACAAAGCCATGCTTGCGGATCACCCGGAGAACGCCCAAGGTTCATCTCCACCATTCGGGCGAGGCGCTTTCGAATACCGTTTTCTCCCATACAGGTGGCACCATATTCCACGTCTTCCAATGCAACTCTCCTGAACGGCTCCCACGTGTTATTTGGCAAGCGACAGTGGCGTGCCGACGTACACGATCAGAGCAAAAGTCCTAAAGAAAGCGGCGGTACTACTGCTGATGATTATAGCCTGCCCGCGTAATCGAGGACCCGAGTAAGCGGATTGGGGAAGGCAGGAACACGCCAAAATCTATGCGCCAACGACAAAATGCGAGATGGCAATTTCGTATGGGCAATAGATTCGAAAGCATGATCTAGAACAGATTAGCGGTAGACCCGCCTACAATTTACCTTGACCCGACCAGTGGCGACTACCGGTGGACAGCAGCTTTTGTTACAGAGATAAAGCGAATCCTACGGGAACACAACCATTCCATCATCAGATTAAGGGTATAGGTAAGATGGTGAATGACGGCTAATGCAGGTGTTTTCAGCGCGTCCCGTCCGCCGGAAGAGGCCCCGATGAAATTGATTGGCCAAGTATCTCGATTAGCCTTCAGCCCTGCATTTTTGACAGGGGCCTGCGGGAAGCTTAGATGATGCCGGATGAGCTTAATCGACCTTCCCTGAGCCAACATTTCTCAAACCACACAGGCTGAGAATGTCAACGTCATGCCTGCTACGTCTAAGGCGCAAAGGGAACCGGGAGACGAATTCCCCTCAGGAATCTAGACTTCTTGGAAGAAACGGACAATCGTCTTTGCGCACATTCACTCAGCTTTGCATGGGTTGTTCGATGGTCTTTGACGTGCGCCGAGCAGACGTTTGCGGAAAATCGATTCCAACCCAAGAGTGGGAAATGATGCTACCGACTGGCCCAGAACCAGGTCTAGCCGTCTTTGTGCTGTTGAGTCTTGACTAAGTAGGTAGCACTTTGCGCCTCGGCCTGCTAAGCAACAGCAAAGAAAAAGAATCAAGGAAAACCCTAAGCCAGTCTAGGCAACCCATCCCACCAATATGACACATAACCCATGCTTAGGACGTTATAGCAGCCCGATCATCGCTAATACTGACAGCCTACATGCTGCCAGCGACGAGGCGACACAGATTGCACGGAAACTGACTCGAGCTAATGAGGCCTCTCGCCCTGCTTCACTTTACTTGGGCGCAGTGATCCCTTCCGTTATCGAGGACAGACCTTTACCTAATCCGGGGTGCAAGACAACTACAGCGCGCTGGCGCTGACCGCGTCTTGGCTTTGTTGGGAAGATGCGAGTGGGTGGTGAGCTAGCTGGACCTAGTTCATTTCGACGGTCGTGTGCTGCTTTGACTGCGGCTTAACAGACTCGAAGATGGCCCTGTCTATAAGAGTCTCGCGGTCCCTGGGCTGGCTACTTTGAGGCATGTCGCAAGGTGCTCTGCTACAACATTTACACCTCGTGCTCTACTACCTACAGGCTCACCGTAGCGTTTTATCTGCCCATCCCCGACCACTATCGCCCAGATTTCGAAGCCCATCCGACCAGGCAACACTTAGCCAAGATGAAGTACGCCGCCATCACTTGCATGCTCGTCGCCATCGTCGCTGCCGACACGGTCAATGAGCTTGTCGACCAGATCCCTACGTGTGCCGTCAACTGTATCCGCGACGCGGCGCAGGCGGTCAACTGCGACATCACGAACTTTGCCTGTTCGTGCTCCAAGATTACGGAGCTGACCCCCAAGGTCGTCTCCTGCCTCGTCACATCCGGTTGCAGCACTGCAGACCAAGCCAGTACGTTTTGCCACCTCTGCCCGATGGTTGTTGATTCACCCTGAGGGAGACGCCCGAACAGCCGGCTAACGTGCGCAACCCATAGAGGTCTTCCAACTCACACCTCAGATTTGCTCTCAAGTCAGCGACAGCAATAGTCAGGTCACCGCCGCCGCCGACACCACTCCGACCTCCCAAAGCGACGTCACCGCGACGGGAGCCGCAGTCACTTCAACCACGGCACCCGCGGCCGCTGGTAAAGTGCAGGCTGCGAGCTGGGCCGGCGTCATCGCCGCCGCTGCCGCCTTGGTTCTCTAGAGAGAGCACTGTCGGACAAAGCGTATGATTTAGACTGGGCTATGTACCGCCTGCTCTTTCTTCCAATCCATGCATATGGAGGCCGGTTGAGAGGGTAAGTAGTGTCGCGGAGTTTATCGGGGAGGGAAAAGAGAAACAAACAACCAAATTTGTTTATGATGATAGTATTTATATATAAATAAAATGCGCACGCACGTCTAGCTCTAATCGGCAGGTGTGTCGAACGACCCGTTTAAACGAACAGATCATGGTCCTCAGATGCGAGACTTCCCACAAGTCTATGTGCTCTGCTCCGCCCTCTGTCCAGATCTTGTACAACAAAGTGTTCCCAACCCTATTGGTCTATATTCTAGGCAAACTTCTATCGGGTATCAATCGTCTCGGCCCACCACCGCCGCCGCTCTCGGTTGCGCCACCATGGGAGAGGGGAAGAGGGGGCTTCGCCCTTAGCCGTGGCCAAACTTGCCCAGGGCGCTCCCGTCGCCGCCGTCGGCGCCATCGAGCCAGCCGTGCAGGTCGTCCATGCTGGCGAAGCTGGCGGCGTACTTCATGCCCTCGCGGCGCCTCTTCTCGACCATCCTCCAGTCCCAGGCGCCGTCGTCGGCAACGTCGGACAGGTCGACTTGGTCGTCGCCGACGCCGTTGGGGCCGCCCTGCCAGCCGCCGTCGGGGCGGTGGGGCAGCAGCTCGCTGGCCTCGAGGGCGACGGCTGGGTGGACGGTCAGGCGGCCGATCTTGAAGACGTACTTGCTCACGCCGGTGGCGTAGATCTTCTTCTCCCACTCGTTGGTGTCGGTGTTCGTGCCGGGGCCGCGGCGGACGCGGGCTGCGCCGAACTTGGGGTCGAGCCAGTGGGTGGGGCGGGCGGTGCCCTTGGGGACGAAGTGGGTGACGATGTAGAGCCACTTGCGGTCCCAGGAGAGGACGCGGGACCACATCTCGTAGGGGGCGTAGGCGGTGATTTCGCGGCGGAAGGAGCAGTGGGCGGCGCCGAGCATGATGCCGAGGGGCCCGCGGGCGGGCTTGCCGGAGGCCGGGTCGAGGACGAGGCGGGTGGAGGCGTTGTGGGTGAGGCGGCGGAAGCCGGGGCGGAGGAGGTAGGTGCAGAGGTGGGTGCGGGAGACGTCGAGGTCGGAGAAGTAGGTCGAGTTGGACTTGTGGATGTTGTAGTCGATCTCCATGATGGGCGCGTGCGACTCGGTGATCATGGGGCGGAAGAGGGAGCGCGGGCCGAGGCGGGGGGACTTGCGGATGAAGAGGTGGTAGATGATGGCTTGCCAGACGCGGTACTGCGGGAGGGGTTTGTCAGTTCGGGGGCCTTTTGGGGTTCTTCTTCTTCTTCTCGAGAGAGACGACAACGTACGGTCCAGACAAAGGGCATGTTCTTGAGGTTCAGCAGTGCGAAGAAGAGCATCAGGATGCGGCTGAGGCGGCCGGGGCCGGTGAAGAAGTTGGTGAGCAGGGCGCGCCAGTGGATGCGGAAGGCGGCGTAGGCCAGGCCGCCGGCGGAGGCGAGGCGGGCGAAGCGCACGACGCGGACGGGGAGGCGGTCGAAGTCGGCCTCGGTGGCGGTCGCCTTTGCGATTGCGGACGCCATTGCGCGAGCTCTCGGTCGGCCCCTGCTGCGGCGGGAGCTGTTTGCGTCTTTTGCGGTTATTCGGAACGACGTGAGGTCTTGTCCGCGACGACTGCGGTGGCGGGCCGTCGGGGAGGAGGCGCAGGAGGGCGGGAAGGGAGCACGCGCTGGCGGATGGCGCCGAGGAGCAGGACGACGAGGACGAAGGCCCAGAGCGGTAGGGAGCGGAGGTGGCACCAAAGCGTCGTGCTGCACTGAGCCAGGAGGGAGGGAGAGGGTGACATGGGGGGGGGGGGGGGACGGGAGAGGTTCTGGATTTATTAAAATAAAGTAGGACGGCGAGAATGCGGATCGACGGGTCGCATTGCAATGCGTGGCGCGCTTGGTTACCCACCCCGGTCGGTCTACGGGTCCGTCCCCCTTGGCTCGAGTGGTACTCGGTTCTGTTAGGGGTCGGTACAGTACGTGCGGTGTGGTTGTTCAATCGAGAAGTAACCTCTAATATAATAGTATGGAGAATAAATAGGCTACTTTGAACTATGTCTCTCTACCCTTGAGATATACTGCTTTATAATTGTTGGTTATAGAATCAATGGTTACTTTTGGAGTTATTATAAGTAATAAGAGACAAAAAATAAAGAGAAAGGTTTCAAGAAAGAAGTATTAATAAGCAAATACGGAGTAACGTACGTGCATATCGAGTGACGCATCATAGCGAGCGACGCACTTTACAAAAAGTGGGGTAATTTGGGGTAAGGAAAGTGTTGTTTGGAAATTGTTGGAGCCTCTAACAATTTCTTAACACATTGTGGCGTGTAGCACAATTACATTTGGTAGAGTGCGTCGCTCGGTATGATGCGTCGCTCGCTATGTGAACTATTGCCTTTTAATAATAGGGGTTCTTGTACCTATAATTGAGTTAAAGTTAGGCTTACAACTATTATAAAGTAGGATTACTTAGGTGCACACTCCCTCACCGACGACACAACTAGCGATACCATATCCACGTCCGATGCCGCTTCAGTCTCCAATGCCTCCAGTCGGTGTACGGGCTCCATCGGCCCAAAGAAGCACGAGACTGCCTTGCGCCTCGCCGTTGAGCGTCCGCTTCACCGCGACCACATTGCCAACTTCGCCGAGCTGACACAACTGTGGTCGACCTCGCGTCCCTTGGTTCAGTCCCACTGATCCCGATTGCGGTTAAGGTGACCCATTCTGTCTGTCACTGAAAAGTCATGACATGTTGTGGTCGCGGGAGGAGTATACGTCCTGGGTAGAACAGGCGCCGAGGGCATCACATCCGCGGCCTTGACCTCATCGTCTTGACTTTAACGCGAGACTGCAACCTTGGAGAATAGTTGAACTTGGCCTAAGAGCCTGCACGCCTTGACAGTGAGACGGTGAGCTGGCTTTATTTGCACAGCCACACCCCGAGTCTGGACCGAATACGGATGAGGAGGGCCTTGCGCTACAGTCTTCCTTGTTAATGTTTGGTTTCGTGCGGGTGCTACGCTGAGGGACATCCATGCTTCGAATTGGTCAGAAAGCTCCCGGCTGCTCTACTATTAGCGTGGCGTCTCGTTATCCCTGGATTGACAAAAAAGTGACCTTGAATGAGGGTCCTTAGAGAAGCCCCACAATGGAATTGAGACTGTCAAAATGTCGGGGCGAGATTGGACTGATTGAATTGACGCGCGGGCCGTCCAGTTCAACAATATTGAAATGATGGAGGTGGACATGGAATTGATCGTCAGCCTGAACTTGCACCGCAGCAGCGTCATCCGACCTCAAGAACCATTATCTGACGCAACAAAGAAACGACCTGTCATGCTTCCGTGGAGGAGTACTTATCCATCAATCACCCTGTCGTCCGAAGTCGGTAGCTGTTTGCATCGTGGTCCAGTGTCGTATCAGACGTTATCGGCTCTAACCACCCAATAGCCTTCCCGTGGAAATGCCTCTACTAAATGTCGTATTAGCAGCCCACTCAGTCTTGCGCACAAATACTACTATGGAGAGCCACTTAGCACCCCACATCTTCTCAACAGAAGTGTTCAGGGCAGTCTTGTAAGAAACACGGAACACCGTTGACAGCCCGGAAGCTTAGAAGACAACTCTAGCGCCAGCGCTGACATTGCGGAAAACCGGTTCGGCTTGTCGCGGGAAATACGGAACTGTAACCACATGCGCGGAATATGAAATCGATAGGAACGATCTTGCGAAGAAACAACCCCGGTCATGAGCAATCCCTTCACCGGAAGGACGTGCGCCCTAGATATCAGCTGTTAGAGCACCGGCGGCGAAATTGACTGGCCCGATCGTGACTTAATGGACAACAGGGCCGGCTATGGCTGATAAGCAAGCAGGCTAACACAGACGGCTGTTGACGCATTTCTCAAAGATGCGCAGAGCAGGTTGGCGACACAAATCAAGAGGCTGGCAGCAGCTCGTCTAACGATGTATACACACCGTGAATTAGAGTTGGGGGTAGTATCCGTAAACACCACTCAACACCTGTCAGTAGTACGCGAGGTAGCATGGGGTCGATATTGACAGAGTGTTATCTATGTCCTTGGCAACAGTTTTGACATCGTTACCTGAGAAGACGTTCGGATGCCTCGGAGGTAGAACTCCTCATTGGCAGGTTGCTGAACGCTAAGCAAGTATTGAAAACTCTCTGTGATTGGCGGAATAGTCCTATTGGCCATCATATCCGAGTCTGTAGGCAATGTCGTTTGAGACTGCTGGGTCTTGCCTTGTTCCACTGACTCTAGTACCTTAAGGTTTTTGCCAATCACTGTTCTAGGTTAGCACGAATGAAAATCAGCCCAATGCGAAAACAAAGATCTTCATTGTGGCATCACAGGGTTACCCGAACGGACTGCAAATTGGTGGGCAAAATTCACAGTATTCATGGTTGTTGTGTATTCTGCTTGTCTGATTATCCTACTTATAAGATTGGTGATAACGATGGGTATCGAGTTGACTATGACCGAAGGTAAACCCCCACGATCTGATTGCCTGGACGTCCAAAGGTCGGGCCACGACTGCGCGGGTATCCGATTGATACGGCGCAATTACTGGCCGTCCATCCGGGCTATTCCGACAACTACAATTCATTTAAGTGACTCAATTTAATATGTGTTAGGCCCACCACTTCGGGAACTATCGCATAGAGCGTAATCTAAGTGTGACTCGTCTTATTAACCTAATTCATTATGCTGACTTTGAAACTAATTTACAGAAAGTGTATAAAATGTACCATTTCTTTCACACCTGCAAGCTTTCAATCTCATCTTTCCCAAACTTTTCTTGCTGTCACAGCCGTAAACTCCATTATGAAAGCCCGTTCCGTTCTACCAGTCTTACTCGCTTGCAGTCCTCTCTTGGCCTACTCGCAAATCATAGGTGCTAGGCCATGTGAGGTAACAAAGGGTAGTCACTGCGATTCCCAGCGTTGTATCCACGAGTACGCCATCTCAATCTCTAGCAATTACAAGTCTTATTTTATACTAACAACTCTTGTAGGGATGGGGGAGGGGATTACTGTGTTGTCGGCTGTCCAGGAACGGATTGTATAAATTCATGCAAAACAGCTACGAAGAATTCGAACGCAGAAGGGTGGTGCAAAGATTTTGGGTAGGTTCAGGAAATAACTCCCAGTAGGCAATATCACTAAAGCAGTTACTAGGGCGGGTGCAGTTGGAGACTGCGTCTGTGCAGCCGGGTTTGACACATGGTTTCCACACAAATAAGTCTTTCTTTCGGACCAGTAATATAGCACGACCGTACGCAGCGGGCCAACCAGGGGGGTTTGGAGTATAGACGAGTGCCGGGCTTCAGCCGTGCATTCGGACATTCCTTAGACGTTTCAAGATGTCGCCGTACAAGCAAGAGACAAGTCCCTGTACGACCATGTATATGCGCGTAGTTAAGAGGCTTGGTTTCTAGCTTAGGAAGTCATTGCATATTTAAATATCTTTAACCACCCTTCCATTTATAGCAAGGATGCGTGTTGAGGTGCAGGCAATATAGGTATAGGCCACAGTCGTAGTAGGCGCATCCGGCGGGTAAATTCATCTTCAGCCTCTTGCCAATCTTCATCCAATCCTTGTTCAAGCCGAGCCAAGCAGTCGTTGTGAAAATAACTTCGTCAAGTGAGTTCTTGATCACCCGGCCTCCCAACGGGTCTTGGCTTATGGAGACTCGGGCCGGGTTCATCAACTCCACCCTTGCGAGCTCTTCCCGCACCCATATCACGAGGCTCAATTTACGAAACGGCCAGAACTCAACACTGCATATGGGAGGGTGCGGGTTAATGTGGAAGTGGTCGAAGAACGCACAAGCTACAGGGCAGGCGTTCAACCGACTGGTCCGAGATTGTATAGGAATGGACACAGTTTTAGTTTGAAGACTTGTTAGCAGTCGCATTACCTGTTGGTTAGCTACGAGAATAAACATATTGTTACGTAACAAAACGACGCCGTTAGTTACATGGCAGTAACTAACGCCTTATGTATCGTGGCACAGATACACCCGCCAGAGCAAGAACATCAAAGCCTGTACCAATGAATTTCCTGAATACTTGTCCCACATGAGGCTCTGGAACACTTGAGGAACATCCTCTCCTTGTCGCTAGCGATTGTAAACCCTGCAGAGTTTTTCCAAGGCTTTGAGCCAGTTGGCAAGAAGAAATGGCGTAAAGTAGAAAGCGGCTAACGTAACAATGGGGAAAACCCATGGAGGGGGCTTTAGAGCGTTGAAAACTAGTTCGTTTAAACGCATGGAAGATTCAGTTCCCGAATGGCCATGGTCGGTATGCTCTAGGTTCGCTGGGTAGCTATCCTGGCGAGAGTGTAGCGTGTCACGAAATGAGATCTAGCGGATTATCAACAATATAGACCGTATATATAAAGAGAACCGAGAGCTCGTGCCTTGGTTTTGTTGTTGAAGTCTGTGAACCAAGGCTGCTTTCTTTGCTGGGCATTATTGGAGACATCCTTAGGTTGGGCCGTGGGTGTGCCGTGCAGGGCATGCGACGTTGGTCTATACATTAGACAAGCGAGGCAAGTAAAAAAGATATGTCTGAAGCAGGCCAACTTATTCAGAAAGGAAGCTTGACGACGGCCGTGTGCCATAGATTACTTGTTTACCATTGGGGACACTTTCTGAAAGCAGCCGCCCGCCACTCTTGGCGAATGACCGTCAATTCCTTATTTGTTGGCTCACTTTGCTTGCTTGCTACTCCCAGTCCCAGCCTCACCTAGGCAACATATTAAATGGCGTGGCGCATTTCGCCGCTAGTTCGTCCCGTCGGCGCTCCACTCAACCTTGGGGCGGCGGGTGAGCCGGTGGCGCCTGAGCGACGTAGAGGCTGTGATAACTCTTACGCGACCGGCCGAGAATCTGTTCGCTTCACTCGGCGGGCCTGTGTCCAGCATCACTCCTTACCAGTCCGCCTCTTCTTCGCGAGTCTCGCCATTGCGCTACCCGTCTCCTCCGCCCACTTGCTGCCCAGCGCATCCAGGTCATCTACTCCCTCCTCCGCCGCGACTTCCTTTGCGAACCTGACCAGCGCCTCGTTCAGTGAGTCTTGATGCAGGTGTTTGCCGCCCTGGAACGGTCCAGCCGTGAGCTGAATCCTCATCCACAGCGGCGGCAACGCCTTCATTTTGCTCGTCGAGAGCCTCATCCACTCCATCCACATCTGCGTTTTCTCTTCCTCGGTCTTGTCGTCGAACACCATACCCTCCTGATGTTTGAGATAACTCGGATGCACGTTCAAGATGGCCGTGAAAAGACGCAGTTTGGGGAAGTAGGACTTGAGCAGGTAGGCGTCGCGGATCGTTATGTGCCACAGCTCGCCGGCGTAGTGTTTCATGGGACCGGTGTCCACGTAGAGCGCGTTGTATTCCCGGTACTGCCTGGAGCACATCTGCAACGCCTGCGCGTGCGCGGCCGGGAAGTTCCTCAGAACCTTTACCGGACCTTCCTCGAGCCGCGGGTCGGAGCCGATCTCGACTTGGTTGTAGCGGTGAAAGACTTCTATGGCTTCTTGGTAGATTTGCTGGCATGTCTGGAATAGCGACACGACATCTTCGCTGGCGCGGAAGGGCCACCGCGGCGACGACCCGCGGCTGTAGTAGGCTTGGTTTTCGCGGTAGAGGTAATGGTAGTAGATCCTGTCACGGAGCTCGCGAGGAAAGGAGAGGATGGGCGAAGAACCGGTTCCTTTATCATTGAGAGGTTGGCTACGCGCCGGTGACGGGGTCCAAGGCTTGGTGGCCCTATCTTCTTCGGCGATGAGAATCGAGCCTAGGGCTGATTGTAGTTCGTCAATCGCGGAAGGCGCCCCGGACTCGGCCTCAGAAAAGTCCAGAGCCGAGAGTCCTGCATACTCGGGGAAATCAATAGTATCCATGAGAGAATGTTGATTCTTTTTGTGGAAACCGTTATATGGGTTCGATTTCTTGCAGAGCTTTGCAGATGGCGCAACAACTGACTCTACATATACAACCAAACATCGACTCCACAGTGCGAGCACTGATGGCCAACAGTCATGGTGGAACCTTGAGTCACACACCGGGGGATATGAAACCGACGTCACAGCTCTTGGTTAGCGTTATGGGCAAAGAACCAGTTGAACGCGGGCCTGGGACCTGGGACACGGGGGGGCCTGCCTTGGATAACAAGTATTACCTCACACTACAACACTGCAACCTGATGACATGCGACGCCCGAAGCACGGCGGAGTCGACAGCTGTCGGCTATTTTGCCAATGATCAACGGGGCGTTGAAACACTGTTGAGTCAGTCATAGCAAATGCGAATGTGTGCTTTCCCTCCGACTCTGGACAGAGTGGTAGGTAATCTGGGCCTTGAGTTTCGTGTTTCTTAGCAAAGGTCCCTCGGCTTTTGACCTGATCACTAACTCCCACTTTTCTTGGGTACAAACAGCATCGAATCAATTGGGTAACCCCGCTGGTTCGTGGAGGCCATCGAGTGAGTGATGGATTTACCCATCGGGACAGTTCCACCCCAGTGAGTTTATTCCAGCGACTTATGCCTGGGATATGCGACGGGCCTGGGTGGATTTTTATATTGCTGCTTTCCTGACATTTCCTCTGCCTGATGCGATAAGTCTAGCTACGTTAAACTAGGGTTAGGTTGCTTGACGTCCGATTGTCCTACACTCCGTTACCTCCTATGCTCCGAGTTACCCTCCGATTGGCTACTATGTGAACCACCAACCTTTGTTTCTCGATTGAGCCAAGTGAATAGGTTATGAAGTCAAGTTTGGTTGTTGTAATGATCCAGTCCCATCAACAGATCGACCAGTCGTGTTTGACCAACTCGAAGATCGAACACACACCTTCTCAAAAATCTCGAGAACGCACACAGGTCCTCTTGGTGTGGAGATATCCTGGGAGCACAACGATGCAATGACGCTATCGGGCCCGGGCCGACTTCAACCCCGTCCGTGTTTCCTGCGGCATCGAGTACCAACCCCCACGAAACCCAACGACACCTGACCCGTATGGCAAAGGCTACCCTCAAAGATGTCGCAGTACCGCGCTTGGAGGGGGATGCCACGGCATCCGCACGAGCGCGTACTTCACCGCCAACGGCGACGGGACGGTCACGGAGACCCGGCCTGTCCGGGACAAATGGGGCCGTACAGGCGGAACCGGATGGCTCGTGCGGCGGGGCTAGCGGACCCGAGGTCCTCCGTGCGCCGGCGCGAGACATGACATACAGGTACCTAAGCTAGGTATATCTATCTACCTTAGCTATTACCTTGTGTAGGTATGCAGGCAGGCAACGATTAAGATCAAACGGTTCGTCCTCGACTGCCAAAAGCGGTGGCTCCCCAGCTGCATTAGAGCGTCTCCAATTCCCACCTTCAACCCCCAATGGAAGAATCCTCCAGCACCACCCGAACCCGTCTGACCCAATCATCTCCAAGCACCTGCACCACCACCAAACACGCAACCACCCAAAAAAATACCCACCAGCTTCTCCGCCCTCCGACTCCCACGTAGGGACCCGCGTGAGCTTCTCTCTTTCTCTCCCAAAGCCGTTTCTTCCCCCCCCTTGCAACGACCAAACAAAACCAAACCGGTATTTTTTCTCGCGGCTCTGGCTGGGTTTCCGACCTTCTTTTCTAGGAAACGGGGACGGTAACTCCCCCTCCTGGCGCTGCGCTGGGGAAACAAACACGTCCCAGTCATCCACCGCCTGCAACGCGACAACCATGACTCCTTCTCCTTCTTGCATGCCACGCGGGGGTTGGAGGAGCCATCCACCGTACACCACCAACTAACAAGCCCCCTTTCCCCTTTTCCTTTTCCGCGTCAGTACCGCATAGTATCTCTTCTGAGATGATATAGGATAGTTGGCCGACAGGATGACGAAAAAAAGGATAAGAAAAGACACATGCCCCAGCCGGTCTCGTCACGCTCCCGACTCTCCTTGTTCCCCCTTCTCTCGCGCACCCTTTTCTCGTCTTGTTCGTCCAACGACGCTGGCCATGTCATAGTTTCCTTCACCAAGTCTCTCTTCCATTCCGCCACTTTCGGCCTTCCTTCTCTTCCATTCGCCAGAAAACGTTCTCTGCGAGTTAATTCGACACAGGGACCGGCCTCCTATGTAAAAAAATAAAATAAAAAATACACCTCTCAAGAGCCGGCCTCACTCCGCTTCCAGTTCTATCATCATCTCACAACCTAACCCGGGCTGCCCCCCCATAATTCAGTCATCGCCCGTTACCCAAAGCCGCAAGCCCAAGATGCACTCCCTCTCGTTCCTCCTCATCCTCTTCGCCTCCTCGGCCACCGCCCTTCCGGCGACGCCAGCAACACCGACAGCCCCGCCGCCCACCTCCACGGGCCCGCCCGGCTCGCCACCCCAGCCGCCGGCCGAGCCGCCCTTCCTCCCGACCGTCGCCCCCGTCGCGACAGACACAGTCGAGACGGGGGGCCCGGCCCCGGCCCCGACCCCGATCTACTCGACCCTGCCGCCGCTCCCCGACGGCCCCTCAAACTCCTCGACCCCCGCCACAAACTCCACCGCCCCCTGCGCCTCCCGCAGGCCCCTCCGTCTAAACCCGGCCCGGCTCCACCGCAGACCCCCCCCTCAGAACCCCGTCTCGACCGAAACCTTCACGCCGACCTCCGCTTCCCCCTCCGTCGCCGTTCCCGCCGTCGCAATCGCCGCCGCCGCCGCCGTCGAGACCCCAACAGACTCCGGCCCCCGCGACTACGCCTCCCTCCTCCCGGCCGCCCCCGGCGTCACCCCGCGCCCGGAGCCGAACCTCGCCGAGATGGGCTACTACCAGACGACCTACTACGCCTGCGTGACGCAGGAGGCCTCGGTCCACTGCGGCTGGCACAGGCCCATAATGGTCGCGCCCGCCAACAACGCCGCCGCCGGGTCCCCCTCCCCGGATCGGCGGACGGGCACGTGGCTGCTCTTCGCCGGCGTCGTCGCCGTTCTCCTGGCGGGCTGAGAGAACCGGGGGGGACCCCCATCCTGGTTTTTTATGAATGATGATAATGAGTATTGCCGCAAAAGCATCCCCCAGCAAGGGAGACGGGGGAGGGGAAGGGGAGGGGCCAGTGACACATCGAAACCGGCCCTGCCTGGCGTCACTAGAGCGGCTCCCGACGCAGGCCCTCCTCGTCGGTGTGTCACCCCGTGGCGGTTGTTAGACAGAGAGCCCGTCGGGTTTCTTTTTTTCTTTCTTGATTCTCGCTTGCGCGACTTGATACCGAGGGGCCCAAGCGGCGAAGGGTGACTGGACGTGCGTGCCTCCACGCAGCCCCCACCCCCCTCCTGTGACAAAATGTGATCAACGACGGGATGACGGATGACGGGTCGCCCAGCTGGCTGGGTAGTCGGGGAACGACACGACGATAGAGCGAGGTACAAAACATACCCAAGTGTCTCACGGCGACGTTGTAAATAAATGAATAAAAAAGGGGCCCACGCCTCTTTTTTTTTTTTCTTTCCACGAGAAACGGCGGGAGGGCGGGGATTTTCATACAATTTCTTGTACATCGTTCCAATACAACTTATAGAGAAAATACAAGGAGGGGCTAGAGAGAAGAAGAAAGAAACACCACCAGCCTTGCTTTCGGCCCCGTCCCAAACCAACGTTCTTTTCTTTCCGCCTTCTAAGAGCTTCGGGTATTATTTCAGAACGACAACATGGAATAGAACCAGAGAAAACGGGAACATGTAGGAAGAGACACAAGCATTAAAAAAAGAAAAGACCGCAGCCCAATAGAAACCGTATGATGGATGTGGGAAAGGCCGCTCCTTCCCCTTGCATTTCCTTTGGCTCTCTCCTCCTCCTACCTCTCCCTTTCCATCTTCTCTCTCCGTATCGGCGTAGTTAAAAACGTTACATCAAGCGGTTGGTTTGTGGGAAAAGAGAAGAAAAGAGCCGTGAGCGAGATGGAAAGATCCGGTGCTGCCGATTTATTAGGTACGAAGGAACCAATGGTCCTTCGGGGTGGGTTATCGGCAACGCGCTCGTGCAGGGGCATCTTTTCCTGCGCCCATCGTCCGGGCCGCGGCGGGTTCTCGGATAGGTGTGGTGAGAGGTCTACGATCCCGACGGATTCGGTTCAGGGGACGGTCGATGCCTCAGTATGTAATCTGGAGCGGCGCACAGATCGGGCATGGTGAGATGGGGCAGAGTGGGCGGGTGGATAAGTGGGTAGGTTCGGTCGGCGAGTCGGTGAGTCGTGAATGATTGGAATTGTGATAATGAGGCATATCTGTCGTCTTGTCGTTTACTTCTTGGCCGGGGCGGGGGGTGCCTTGACGTTGTTGGACAGCCAGGCCAGGCCCTCGAGCAGGCCCTCACCCGTAGTCGCGCAGCTGGGCACGACGTACCAGACCTTGTCCTTCAACTTGGAGAGCGAGAGGGCCTCGGTGACTTCTTGCGGCTTCATGGCTGTGGTGAGAATGTGCGTCAGCGATTGGGGTGCCGTTGGGGAAAGCAGCAGCGGGCCGCACGCAGTGGTGGGCGGTCCGGCTTCGCATGGGAGGGAGCGCTGATGTCAGACTTACCGCCGTTGATATCCTGCTTGTTCGCAAACACCAGCAGCAAGCTGTCCTTCATCTCGCGGTCGTTGATGATCCTGTGCAGCTCCGACTTGGCCTCCTCGATTCTTGCGCGATCCGACGAGTCAATGACGAAGATCAGACCCTGGGTTCCTGAGCAAGGGGAAACGTCTCGTCAGCACAATTATCCAAACGACAGGACGGGAGCGTTCGCTCGGGTGAGGCGGGGGGAGGGGAAAGGAGGGAGAGGAGAGGGAAGCGGGCGCGGCAAGGACTCACCGCTAAAGTAATGTCTCCAGAGGGGACGGATCTTGTCCTGGCCACCGACATCCCAGACGTTGAACTTGACGTTCTTGTAGGTGACGGTCTCGACGTTGAAGCCGACGGTGGGGATGGTGGTGACGTCCTGGCCGAGCTTGAGTTTGTACAGAATGGTGGTCTTGCCGGCGGCGTCGAGACCCAGCATCAGCAGGCGCATCTCCTTAGATCCGAAGATCTTGCCCATCATCTTGGAGAGTTGACCACCCATTGTGACGGTCGAGGGTGGGTGTGGTAGGTATTGGGTACGGCGTATTGGGATGGCGAATTGCGTGTGGAGGACAGAAGTCGGATGTATGTCGCAGGTGGTGGTCGTGGACGGGTGTTGTGACGCGGTGTCGGGCTTAAAAGGGATGTCGCAACGTAGGGTGGGTCGCTCCCTCTGGAAAGCTCGTATTGAAATGCGGCGACGGCAGGCCGATCAAGAAAGAGTTCGGGTCGGATGTCGCGCGTGTGATTGAAGCGCACAGGCGCTGCGTAGTCGTCGGGGTAGGAGGATTTAAAATTGGGCGGTAGACCGGTAGAGAGAGGAGAAAGAGAGAGAGGGAGTGTGTGTGTGTGTGTGTGAGGTGGGAGAGTTGTGGTTGAAGAAGCTGTCGCAGAAGAGAGGGAAGAGAGAAAAAAAAAAGAAAAGAAAAATAGGAAAGCAGCTTTGCGATTCGTCCCAGTGGCTGTCGAGCATTCGGAGGTTGGGGGGGTCGGATGGAGTTGGGCTCTTTGTCGCTCAGACGTGGGGACCTGGTGGGCGATTGACCCTCTTGGGGAGGGAACTGGAAGGGGGAATTGGTGGTGGTACTAGGACTGGGGACATGGGGCGAGACGTGTGTTGGACATGGGGACAGAACAGTAGGTACTGCTGCGTATGTACTCTGTACACTACAGTTTACAAGTATCAAACGGGCCAATTGACAGCTATATTTGGGGTGGGATTAATGCTAACCGTCTTCCGAAACACTGCTCAGGACGTACGTACTGGTAGGAGCGCGTACGGAGTAGAGTGTACCGAGTGTGTACTTGAGCCACATAGCTTAGCTAGGTACCTTAGCTTACCTCACGTTACTCTGTAGAAACGCCGTGCTCGTCTAGAGCTGCCGTTAGGGATGAGGAACTGCGGCTTGGCTCACTCATGCGTTTCAACGTCTTGTTGGAAGGGGATGCAAGGCTCCCCTTCCACTTCATTCAGCCTTTTGGTCAGGCGAGCGAACACTCGCACTAGGTAATCATCACTCCAATGGGAGGGGGGGGGGGACTGTTAACTTCAACGATCGGATGCATTGCCTCGGATGACCTCTCCTTCTTGTCTTCCTTTCCTGTTGCCTCGTGGGTTTCTCTTTTCTCCGGGGGCCCCGTTTTCAAACTGTAATGGCTAATCACAATGAATGGAGAGGAGAGAGATTGGCTCTTGGAACATGCGGCGACGCAGCGATGCGGCAATGCAAGGCACACACATATAAAGTGGACTACGTAAGGTACATGCACAATGAGTGACAGGAGGCTACAGCTGCAGGGCCGCAGCGCGGAACGGAGTAGAGCAGAGCAGCCCGCATTGCTTCGGCACCATGCATGCTTTGCCAAAGCATGTATTTGTAGGGTAGAAAGGGAAGATCGGATGGTCACACTCTCTCTGCCCGGTATTCGTAAAGTATCCGTAATTATGGGACCTTCCTTTTCCTTCCTTCCTTCTGTCCTTCCCTCCCTTCATCCGTCCATCTCTCTCTCTCTCTCTCTCTCTCTCTCTCCCTTCCACAGTTGTTTCCCC